>QRFJ01001028.1:292635-700135 GCA_006176705.1 Cocos nucifera | reverse complement strand
CCTTATCGAGTCCATGGCGCCTCCAAGTCCCACCCCCTCTTCCTGTTCTCCTTCGCTGTCTTCTTCTCGGCTTCATGGCGACCACCGCTTTCTCCAACTCCGGAGCCATCTCGAGCTACTCCTTTCGTCCCCAAATCCCTAACCCTAATATTTTCCCCACAAACCCCCGGTTCAATTGGTCCTCCAAATCTCCGAGCTCCGGCCGTTCCGCAATAATCCGGCGTACGAGGAGGTACTGCTCTCCGGTGCCGAATCCTTCGTGCTCTTTGGATCTCCCACTCCTTCCTTTTGAATTGGATGAGGTACCGCGGAGGAATGCTATAGTTTCCTTTTGTTTGCACTCCAGCAAAAGAAGTTGCTTCTTTTCTATGCATATCGTCGCATTTCGTGTCAAATTTGAATTTTTCTAGTTTAGCTAATTCTAAAATGATCGCATGTTTTCTAAAATTTATCTTACCATAGATCTCTACGGAGATTCCCGTACACTTAATTTTAAGAACTAGAAGCCTCCAGTGATTTTATTTTGGTAAATTACATAATTGAATGATTTAATTTCTTTGCCAAAGTGGTGGTAATGTGGAAACTGTTGATTGGTTTTGACCACAGTGCATAAGCTGGTCAGATGGTAACATTAGCTTGGGGCATGAGATTGGAACCCTAGTAAGGGGATGTCAGATTTTTGAAAGAGAGTTTTATGCGCGTTGCTATAAGGTAAGTAGATTAAGATATTGGAAGGATGCGGGAGAGCGGGTTAGTTTAGAAAACATGGCATGTTTAAGCATCACAAACCGATTCTGGGGCTTAGAAAACATGGCATGTCTAGATAGGGTTTGTTTAGAAAACATGGTTTGTTTAGAGCAAGGTAGACATGAGAGACTTACAAGTTACAACCGATTCTGTATGTTAAGCATAGAGTTGCTCAACCTTTGAGTTTTCTTTACATGTGTGCACTTTTCAATGCGTTGAAGCTGTTCAGATATCCAATCCCTAAAGAAGCGAGTTACCTGATTATTTTAAGGTATTCACATAATGGGTAGACAATCATGTTTAGAATTTTTAGAAAATCAATAAGCGTTCAAGAAATGCTGTTTAATACCTTTATTAACATTCATTGAAACAGATGATATTAAACCTATCCATGGTTAGTTTCTAATCCTTTTTTTTTTTTTTAATTTCTTGTTTTTATTTATCTTGTGATGCAGGTTTTAATCCCGTCTGAGTTCAAGACATTGCATTTATATGAAGCAAGGTTTCTAGCATTGCTGGAGGAGGTACTTTTCCCATTTATATAATTGCTTTTCATTCAGTACATGTATGTATTTCTCTTGGTTAACCATATATGCTTAATTTACTTGCCTACGCATATTTTTATTCAGTGAATGCCCTCATCTCTTTATACCGGTTACCCATGAATTAATAATTGATGGCTAGGACTCCAATCATAACTTGATGCTTTTGATGTATTGCATTCATTATACAAATAATGAAAACATAGACAGCATATACAGTAGAGGGGTTGGACCAAGTTGAGCGGTGCTCCTATGTTGATGTGCAATCATTGCATACCTTGAAAACTCAAACAGAACTTTTTACAACATGAATAGATTGCATAATGCTGAAAATATTTGAATATTAGGCAAAAAAAGAGTCTCTGGAAACATAAATAGTGATCTAGAGATAAGGATGTTGAAGCTGGTGATGGCTAAAACCAGAAGGGTAGTGCTAAAAATGACTGCAGATAGGAGTAGGAGTGTAGGACTATGCACGAGTTGCTTCAATCGAGTATATAGTGGTGGAAACTGGTTGTGATGTCATGCACATATTCAATAAAGACTTAAGGATGTCACTGATATGGAGGATCTTGGATCTGTAGTGGAAGAGCAAGAAAAAACCCCAGATGGAGTATTCTGGTTGGGAGTTATGGGAAATGGTTTTAAAGAATTCTAAATAACAGAGGACATTATTCTTGTATGGAACTGATGACAAAGAATCACAAAACTGGCCCATCAAATTTAGGATATAACTTGTTATTTATGCTAGTTTTAGATTGCTTTTATTATTCTGATGTCAATGCAAGTATTCCTAAATGCAGTATACACTTGATATGGGAGGAAAACTATGGGTTTGAAAATGTAAGCATTAGATATTTGTTCCTAGGCAGAAGCTAGATAATACAACCTTCCCCCTTTCCTTTTAAAATCTGTTACTGGGTGGCTGAAAGTACTTGATCTGGCCTTTCTTTCTCTGTTCTTTTAAGATCCTGACTAATGCATCTAGCTGCATATTGTTTAGGTTTAGGCCTTTAGGGTTTAGGGTTTAAAATTCTTTCTCATTTTTATGTGATGATGTTACCATAGAAACTACCTGAATATATCAAATACTTTGCTAGTTAATATTATCAAAGATTAACTAGCAATGGTATTATATTTTTAAAAGAGAATCATGATATATTATTAGATAAAGGCTTGTTGGACTTGGGAGACCTTCAGCAATGGTATTGACAAGCAGCTGGCCTTTCTGGCATCAAGTTCATAAGGCCATGTTGTAGAAAGATTTAGTATAAGCTCCTAATCTAGCATTCTTTATGATTGAATTTTCATTTTAAAGTAATTCTATTTCTTTTTTTACAAATGTAATAAAAAGTAAGAAAGTCCTCTTTACCTTTTTTTTTTTTAATGGGTACATGTTTATCTAATTAGAAGGTTACTTGTGTTTAAGAGGTGTTACATATACATGGTTGTGCAAATGAGAAAACCTACATGGCATATGCAACCAATATGCATTCTTTTTTGTGTGGCCTCCATCCAACAGATCATGTGGCCTTTTGACAACCATACACCCATAAAAACTAGATTTTTGTTTGCATGCATGTGCCATGTAGATGGTCCTCATCTGTTTAACATGCCATGATACATACTTTTTTTCTAATTGGCTTGGTATGGGGTTTATAACAAGGTCTTGCATACATTCAAGCATAGTTGAAACTTTTGTCTATGGCAGCCAGTAAAATGTGAGTAGGTCTCATGTGGCCAATTGAAGGATGGGATACAAAAAAGCAAAACCCACAAGATGGTCTCTATTTTTGATATTTTGTTGTTTATTATCTGCTGGACCAAATACCGAAGAGTTCCTTCATAAGTATTTCTAATAATGCCTTGTTCAATTCTTTATTATTGGGGACCGCTGTTGTACTTTACTGATATTAGAGCTATTCAAATGTTTACATCCCTGCTTCTAAATGTGGATATGCAATAAATGAATATGTATCTTGATTGAGTAAACATGGACCAGAAGTGTTGTTTTTTCATTTATAATAGAAATCTGGATGGATCATATCTCTTGCCTATTATACTTTTTGCAGTCATTACAAAGAAGGAAGAAGCTTTTTGTTCACTTTGTGCTAGATCCAGTTCTTACGAGTAGATCTTCAGGTGGAGCATCCTTTGCTGCTAGATATGGTTGTCTGGTCCTCATAGAGAGTGTAAGCTTCTGCTCTTAATATATTATGTAAGAAATGTATATCACCTAATATTATCCATTGTGTGGCTCAGATTAAACAATTGGAGATTGGAGCGTTGGTTTCTATTAGGGGCATTGGCCGTGTTCGCATTGTGGAACTGATGCAGGTACTTCTGATTGACTTACTTTTAGAATTAAATTTTTGATTGTAGACTTACACTAATAAAATTCAGATATCTTTTGTTGTATCAGTGTTTCAAGCCTTGAGATAAATGATATATGTTATTTTCATGCTGTGTTACCATGTTGTGCTGCTGCTCTCATCATTACCTCATGCAGATGCATGTAAATATAAAAAATCTGGCAGTCTGAACATAAAAACCTCTAAAAAAAAGCATTAATATCCAGTCTTTTGGATATTGCTAAATCCAGTATTGTGATGCTTCGAAAAATTACTAGAAGCTCGTCTCAGTTTTTGAAGAGGTTGTATAAAAATAGGAGTATGTGACTTTTCATCACTGTATTCTTTTTGTTTTCTGTTGGGGGGTGGTGAGGTGAGTTTCATAATTACTAAAGGTGTTATGAAGCAGGTGCGAGCAATATAAGAAGACACAGACTGCTCTCGGAACTTTGAAAGTTGGCCTTGAAGTCATCAAAAGAAGGAATAGAACCAAGTTGCTGGTATGAGTCAGTTGAAGATCATATGATGAAGCCAAAAGGAGGAATGGAGGGAACAACCCAAAGGAGCAACATGGTTGCAATATTAGATGTTGGCTGGATGAATGAAGATCAAAACATCATATGGACATTGGAAGTTATGATAATCCATGACATAAGCGATGGGGACTCATACTTTAGAATATTCCATGCTTTAGGTTGATAAGGTTGCCTACTTCATAAAAAGCAAATCCGGAGAGTGGCCAGCCTTGTGAGTGAGGTCCCTTCGTTTTAAATAGCTGCTAGAGGGGTTTGGGGAATACCTAAAGTGAGAAAGGAAGGGGGAGGGTACTTCTGTGTCTTTTTAATTAGTTTTAGTTGTTTTTCTCTTTGATGTACTATTTTCTTTATTTTTGAGAATATTAAGGAAGAAATTCTAGGAAAATAAAATAGAACATTTTAGAATGTGAATTAGAGCTTTAAAGAGAAATATTTGTGATAATATTAGACTCTTTATGCAAATATCTATATATCATTGTTAAGTTTTCTCCCTTCTGATCATTTTGTTTTTAAAAATTGGTTGGGGATCGGTCCCATACCAATCTCATGGTACAATTCGGTCATCTGAAGATTGAGCCTGAAGCATATCTGTCTAAAACTTGATTTGAAAATTGATTATAAATCAATGTAAGTTTATTCTACTCGGTTGGATCACAGGTTCAATTGCATTAGTTGTGAAGGAGACATCATTCAAGATTTATAAGCAGATTAGATTGCGATAAGTGGTTGCTTAAGGCATTTTCAAACAAATGGGACCAATCTCATGCTAAAATTCGGTCGTCTGAAAATTGAGCCTGAAGCATTTCTGTCTAAAACTTGATTTGAAAATTGATTATAAATAAATCTAAGTTTATTCTGCTCGGTTGGATCACAGGTTCAATTGCATTAGTTGTGAAAGAGACATACAATTATTCAATATTTATAAGCAGATTAGATTGCGATAAGCAGTTGCCTGAGGCATTTTTAAACAAAGAGTTAATAAAAATTCTAGCTGGATTATCTAGTTGTTCTGCTTTGCTCATCTATTAATCAGTAATTGGTATCCTACTGTTCTTTTCCTCTCTTTTGTTATTATTTCTTCAAATTTTTGATGTAAAAAGTATTTGCAAGGCAAATTAGTAGATGCTGATTAAGGAAACCAATGGCCATGGGAGAAGTGACCAAGTAGTTTTAATACTTGTTAAACAATCGGCAAGGAAAATTAAGATTCAGGTGTTTCTAGTTATGTGATGGTTCATTGTTGGAATCAAGCTTGATACTTGGATGGAGTCAATGCAAAAGGTGAGAAAGCGTGTTACAAGTGGCAGAGCTAGCATTTTAGTTGGGGACCAATAGTAATAATTGATGGTTTATAAATATAATTCCCAATCACAAAATTAAAAATTTAAAAATCGTAATTGAACAGTCAAACAAAAAATCAACAACAAACTTCACTTATGAATGTTGTATATGCCTGGTACCACTTATATCAAGTTAGAACGGATAACTTACTGCCACTAGCAGAAAAGAAGAATGAAGATAGCAAAACATTGCTGTCACTAGAGGTGGCTACTTGGTTAGATCAGGTTGGATGTGGGTCATGCTAGATACAAGTTGGCATGCAAAACTATAAACCCGTAACCCCACCTGTTTAATAAATGGGTCATGTATTGAGATCTAAACCCAATCTACTTATTAGATGCATAACCTAACCTGACACATATGACCTATTTAATAAACAGATCAGTTTGGGTTGGGTTTCCCTAATCTATTTCCCCATCCATTTCCTTACTTCTCCCTTCATCTCTCTCACTCTGAATTCCTTCTCCTGACCCTAACCCTAGGATCTCCGAAATTTGAGGGGCAGGCAATTTTCATTTGGCAAAGACCTGACCCTTGCTCTAGATGCCAGACTCATAGGGTCGAGTGGTGCGGCTAGAGGGGAAGGCAGCACAGGTGGGTTAGGAGGGAGGAACCAAAAGGCTGAGCTATGTAAAGAAGACATTAGCAGCGGCATTGAGGTTGTCATGTGTGGCCCTTTCGTGGATCTTCTCATCGGTGTGGTGACAACTCTTGGAGAACTAGGATCTTGGATCTCAACGTCCATGAGGAAGGGAGCCGTGAGGAAATAGGAGACTCAACAGGATGCTTAGAGGAGAGGATTGAGTGGTGAGGGTTTCAGAGAAATTGAGTGGGTTTGGAACGGGAGGGTTTGGGAGGGATGGGATTTAAGAAGCATGTATCATGAAGGGATTGAAGGGGCTTAGGAAGGGTTGGGGAGGTTTGGGAGAGATGGGAGGTGAGGCAAGAGTTTGAAAGGCAAGTTGGGATAGGAGGGGTTTGGGAGTGGGACATGGGAGGGATGGGACTCGGGAGGTGGGATTGTGGGAGGCAAAAGCGGGAGGAATGGGCTGCCTGGACCATCTTCTCCTACACACCAAATGGCTTAGGTGTTGAACAAATGGGCTAGGTTGAATCAACTTAGATATTAAACAGGTCTAGCCAGGTTAGATGATTCAGGACCCTTGACCTGAACCCAACCTTTATATAAAAACAGGTAAAATGGGTCAACATGTTTTGGACTCAAACCTATTTAAACTAAACCCAAACCAGTTTACCTTGGGTGGTTGCATGTCGGGTTGGCGGGTCAGGTCATGGATTGTCTTCCCTAGCTGTCACTGATGATTATTGTGAATTATGGGGATCCATGTTTTTTTTTTTATATCATATTTCTATTGATGTATCTGGTTTGATATATAATAGGTGCATATTACATGTAAATAGATGAAATTTCATGAGCCCCCTTCTTTCACAAGGTTTGTTGGTCAGAACAAAAAGGTTAGTTGCTCAACCAGTGCATGTTAAACTTAGTGATCAAAGAACACTGTTACCCTAGGAACCCAATTGGGAAGCAAAGTTTACTGTTATCCTAGCATCATATTGTGTTTTAGTTTATCCAATTCATTGACATTCCAGTAGTGTCTTTGGTGCTTATCGGCAAGTTTCTCTTTTATTTCTTTCTTGTTGCTTATAGTGGAAATCTTTTCAGCACCTTTAGATGGTTCACTAACGTTTTGTTAAAACTGAACATTTACTTTGTTTCTCTTCTATCTTACTTGCATTTTAGATGGTGATATTCTTCACTGACTCAGATGGAACCATACCTGAGAGGAGTGGTTGTACCAATACTAGATGATGTCTCTGGTCAAAAGAGTGGAATAGACTCAAAACTTTTGGAGTTAAAGGAGTCTCTCCATAATCTACATAGTTTGCAAATCAAACTGAAGGTAGTCGTGCATTATTGTTATTATCATTTTTTCTAGTTGTGGTTATTTACTAATCTTCCTTGCTATTCAATCAGTAAATTTCTGCTAACAAATTTTAATAATCAGGCATCCAAAAATGAGCTGTTGCAAACTCGTATAAAGAATTCTCTGGCATGGGCTGAAAGAGAAGTTTATGAAGATTGTGATCAAGATTTTATTCCAAATCTAGCTGAGCGTTTATCTTTTGCAGCACTCCAAACTGATTCAGGTGCAATTCCGCTTTGTTGTTTTGTACTTATAATTCAATCACTAGCCAAATTTGTATTAGGTCTTGTAAGATATCTTATTTTCTTTTTATAATTATATGTTTTATTTGTTGCCAAAGCATAGCTGTGGGAAAAAAATATACAAACCATAGTGTCGGGGATAAACCCCGCTTCCGTCGAAGTCCAGTCTGATGCTTGGCCTAACGCAACTGGCAATCACGGAAGAGCTTTGATCAAAAATTCTCCTCCAGCTGCCGGACCCCAGTCAAACTCCTCCAGCGGCCAAATCTTAGCTGAACTCCTTCAGTCGACCGAACTCCTCAACGGCTGAGCCCCAGCCAAACTCCTCCAGCGGCCGAACTCCTTCCGGATCTCTTCTTCAGTCGGACTTCTACAGGAGCCGAACTCCTTCCGGATCTTTTCTTCAGTCAAGTTCCTTCAGGAACCAAACTCCTTCCGGACTCCTTCATTCGGACTCCTCCAGGAGCCAAACTGAATCTTCCCTCTAGCCATATCTTTCTTAGGAGTCTGAACTCTGAAATTGATGTATGTCGAAGCTCTTCATCGACCAACGCTCGCTTTCTCTGAACTTCGATTATTGAATCTCAACGAACGATCACTATCAGTCTGATGACACCTCTCCCTCTCCGTACTGAACTCCATGTGGCCCCCAGCGGCTCAGTACCGGACAGCTACGGCTGTCGCCATTAGTCTGCTACAAGCGACGCCCCCTCTATGACAAACTCCATCAGGCCTCGAGCGGTCCGCTACCAACGGCTGCAGCTGTCACTATCAATCCGCCACAGGCTCCGTCTATAAAAAGGGATCCTCTAGATACGTTCTCTTTAAGCTCTCTTCTCCTTTTCGAAACTCTGCCGAACTCTTTCCTGAGCACTTCATTTCTATTGGCCAGAAGAGCTGACTTGATCGTCGGAGGGTTCTGCCGGAGCCGCCACCACCACCGATTCCGGATGGAACTTTATTTTGCAGGTCACCGACGGCGACCCCGTCTTCCTCGACTCCAGCCCGATCCGGCGTCAACCAGATTCTGCAACAACAGGATTGGCGCTAGAGGAAGGGCCCTCTGTTTTCAAGATACCCTTATTCTTAAAGGAGTGCTCAGTCGACCCTACCGACCTTCTTCTTCAAGGTCTAAACCAGATCCATCTGTTCCTACTCCATCACCAGCGCTTCAACCATCACCTCCACCGACGGCCATGATAGATCCGAAGCAGTTTAACCTGTTGATGCAGTGGTTTCAGGGCCTCACCAAAATGATACAAACCATGCGGCAGCCTCCGGTGGCGATTCCGTCGGAAAATTCATCATCGAGATGTCAGGAATCGATCCCAAGGAGGGACATTTGGGCTAGCATACCCATCGTCCCTAGGAAGGAGAAACAGAGAGCATAGGATCCTTGCTTGGATCATAGTTCTTCTTCGGAAGGGACCTTCCCCATCCACGATCGGAAGCCTTCCAAGACCTGCAATCGAGTTGACGTCTTCGATCAGAAACTGCGGAGGATGGATCGACAGATTGAGGAGCTCGGCCACGTTGCCCCAGCTCACCATGACGACGTCCGCACCGATCTCCCTTTCTTTTTTCGAATTATGCAAGAGTCCGTTCCGTCGAACTTCAAGCTCTCCCAATTTGAAAGCTACGACGGAACTTCTAATTCGGTCGATCACCTGAAAACCTTCCAGACCATGATGCTGCTTCATGGCACACCAGACGTCATATTAGGCCGAGCTTTTCCATCTATATTAAAAGGAGCAGCAAGAAATTGGTACTCGACGTTGAAGCCGCGTACGATCTTCTCCTTTGACCAGATGAGCCATCAGTTTGCGGCTCACTTCGTCAGCAGCCGACGTCCGTGCCGAGTTTCGAATTCCCTGATGAACATCAAGCAGGAGTCCGAGCTTATGTCACCCGGTTTAATGCTGCTGCGTTGGAGGTCCGAAACTTGGACCAGTCAGTTGCGATGGCCGCACTCAAAGGCGGCCTTCAGAAGAACGATTTGCTGTTCTTTCTAGAGAAGAAGTATCCAAGGAACTTTGCCGATCTGGTAGCTCGGGTCAAGGGATATGTCCGTGCGGAAGAAGCCTTCAAGTTGAAGAATGAAGAAGCCGTAGGAGAGCGGCAGGCGGGCGAGTCTAGCAAATCCACAGCTAATGAAGGGCCATGAAGTTCGACCGTGCTCACGGACTCCCCCCGAGCACAAGCGAGGCCGAACTCCTCCTTAAGCTCATCATCAAAGAAGTTCCAACAGAAGGGCGCGAAGAAGTTCTTCCTTCTGAAGGTTTCACAACTATGCCTTCCTCAATGCTCCACAGACGCCGGTTTGAAGCAAGCCAATGGCGCTACCGCAACTAGAACCATCAATGAGGGAGGAACAATAAGGAGATCGGCCGTCTTCCGGCATCATCAACGCTATCTCTAAGGGGGGCTAGTACTTCGGCGAGCCGCCATCTCTCAGCCTCAAAGCCAAGGGAAGTTTGCCCCGAATTGGGAAGGTCCATATGAAATAGAGGAGGTCGTCCGGCCTGGAACTTATCGCCTGAAGAAGCTCGGAGGAATAACACTCCCATGACCTTGAAACTCAGAGAATCTGAGAATATACTATCGATAATTTTTCTTCAATAAAACTTCATTTCAACATTATTGTTTTTTTGTGCAAAAATTATGTGATGACAGAAAAGAAGCAATTAAAAGTGACCATGTTAGAAACAGGAGGAGAACCTCGTCCTAACGTGAGCAAAGTCGAAGGCCTTGTTCATTTTAGACGAGATGGGGGGAGAGGCTCTGCCAACAGCCCTTATGTGCTCCACAGCTCGTTAGAAATAGGAGGAGAACCTCGTCCTAACATGAGTAAAGTCGAAGGCCTCGTTCATTTTAAACGAGATCGGGGGAGAGGTCTTGACAACGGTCCTTATGTGCCCCCACAGTCCATTAGGAATAGGAGGAGAATCTCGTCCTAACGTGAGCAAAGTCGAAAGCCTCGTTCATTTTAGACAAGATGAGAGAAGAGGCCCTGACAACGGCTCTTATGTGTCCCCATAGTCTGTTAGGAAACAAAAAGGAGAACCTCGTCCTAACGTGAGGAAAGTCGAAGGCCTCGTTCATTTTAGACGGAATGAGAGGAAATGCTTCGACAACGGCCCCATTGTGTTCGATAATAACAGGAGATAAGATCTCCTTCAACCTCGGCTTGGAGATAAGATCTTTTCCGAGTTTCAACATCTACATCAACAAAGATAAGATCTTCTTCAACCTCAGCTGCAGATAAGATCTCTTCCGAGTTTCAACATCTACGTCAACAGGAGATAAGATCTCCTTCAACCTAACCTGGAGATAAGATCTTCCTTGAGCTTCAAAGTCTACGTCAATAGAGATAAGATCTCCTTCAACCCCGGTTAGAGATAAGATCTCTTCCGAGCTTCAACTTCAACCGTCAACCTCGACTGAAGATAAGATTCCCCCGAGCTCAAAGGCTACGTCAATAGGAGATAAAGATCTCCTTCAACCTCGGCTGGAGATAAGATCTCCTCCGAGCTTCTACGTTAGAAGATAAGATCTTTCAACCTTAGCTGGAGATAAGATCTCCTCCGAGCTTCAAAGTCAACCTGTCAACAGGAAGATAAGATCTCCTTCAATCTCAACTGGAGATAAGATCTCCCCCAAGTTTTAACTTCAACATCAACCTCGACTAGAGATAAGATCTCCCCGAGCTTCAACTTCAACTTCAACCTCGGCTGGAGATAAGATCTCCCCTCAAGCTTTAACTGCAACATCAGTAGGAGATAAGATCTCCTTCAACCTCGGCTGGAGATAAGATCTTCCCCGAGCTTCAACTTCACGTCAACAGGAGATAAGATCTTCTTTAACCTAACCTGGAGATAAGATCTCCTCTGAGCTTCAACGTCTACGTCAACAGGAGATAAGATCTCCTCAACCTCCTGGAGATAAGATCTCCTCCGAGCTTCAAAGTCTACGTCATAAGAGATAAGATCTCCAAGACTAGAGATAAGATCTCCCCGAGCTTCAACTTCAACGTCAACCTCGGCTGGAGATAAAATCTCCTTCGAGCTTCAACTTTCAACTTCAACCTTGCTGGAGATAAGATCTCTCCGTACTTCTACGTCAATAGGGAGATAAGATCTCCTTCAACCTCGGCTAGAGATAAGATCTCCTCGAGCTTCAACTTCAACGTCAACCTCGACTGGAGATAAGATCTCCTCCAAGCTTCAAAGGCTACGTCAACCAGAGATAAGATCTCCTTCAACCTCGGCTGGAGATAAGATTTCCTCCGAGCTTCAACTTCAATGTTAACCTCGGCTAGAGATAAGATCTTCCTCGAGCTTCAAAGGCTACATCAACAGGAGATAAGATATCCTTCAACCTCGACTGGAGATAAGATCTCCTCCGAGTTTCTATGTCAAAAGGAGATAAGATCTCCTTCAACCTCGACTGAAGATAAGATCTTCTCCGAGCTTCAAAGTCTACGTCAATAAGAGATAAGATCTTCTTCAACCTCAACTGGAGATAAGATCTCTCCCGAGCTTCAAAGTCTACGTTAACAGAAAGATAAGATCTCCTTCAACCTCGGTTGGAGATAAGATCTCCTCCGAGCTTCAACTTCAATGTCAACCTCGGCTGAAGATAAGATCTCCCCGAGCTTCAACTTCTTCGTCAAAAGGAGATAAGATCTCCTTCAACCTTGGGTGAAAATAAGATCTTCCCCGAGCTTCAAAGCCTACGTCAACAGGAGGTAAAATCTCCTTCAACTTCGGTTGGAGACAAGATCTCCCCCGAGCTTCAACTTCAACGTCAATCTCGACTGGAGACAAGATCTACCCTGAGCTTTAACTTCAACTTCAACTTCAACCTCAACCTCAACCTCGGCTGAAGATAAGATCTTCCCCGAGCTTCAATGTCAACCTTGGCTGGAGATAAGATCTCCCCCGCGCTTCAATCTGAACTAATTCAGAGCCTTGAAGAGGATTTCGGTAGTCGCCTTTTTTGTACTCTCTTCCTTCGAATTTCGAACTCGGGAGTAGGGGGAACTATTGTTGGGGATAAACCCCGTTCCCACCGAAATCCAATCTGATGCTTGGCCTAACGCAATTGGCAATCATGAAAGAGCTTTGATCGAAAATTCTCCTCCAGCGGTCGGATCCCAGTCGAACTCCTCCAGCGGCCAAACCTTAGCCGAACTCCTTCAGCCGGCCGAACTCCTCAGCGGCTGAGCCCCAGCCGAACTCCTCCAGCGGCCAAACTCCTTTCCTTCAATCGAACTTTTACAGGAGCTAAACTTCTTCCGGATCTCTCTTTCAGTCAAGTTTCTCCATGAGTCGAACTCCTTCTGGACTCCTCCATCCGGACTCCTCCAAGAGCCGAATTCCTTCCGGATCTTCCCTCTAGCCGTATCCCCCTTAAAAGTCCGAACTCCTCTGGAATTGATGTATATCGAAGCTCTTCATCGACCAACGCCCGCTTCCTCCGAACTTCGATTATTGAATCTCAACGAACGGTCACTATCAGTCTGATGACACCTATTTCTCTCTGTACCGAACTCCACATGGTCCCGAGTGGCGCAGTACCGGACAGCTATGGCTGTCGCCATCAGTCTGCTACAGGCGGCACCCCCCTCCGTGACAGACTCCACCAGGCCTCGAGCGGCCCGCTACCAGACGGCTGCAGCTGTCACTATCAATCCGCCACAGGCTCCATCTATAAAAAGGGACCCTTTAGATACGTTCTCTCTAAGCTCTCTTCTCTTTTTCGAAACTTTGCCGAACTTTTTCCTAAGCACTCCATTTCTGTTGGCCAGAAGAGCTGACTTAATCATCGGAGGATCCTGCCGGAGCGACCACCACCGATTCCAGACGGAACTTTGTTTTGCAGGTCACCGGCGGCAACCTCGTCTTCCTCGACTCCAGTCCGATTCGGCGTCAACCAGATTTTGCAACAACACATAGCAACCCTCTTGTACTTTATATCTTTGTACCTAAGTAAATAAAATTATAAATAAGCAAATATTTAGATATTAAAATTGGTCAAGAACAAAACAATGCCTACTAAACATATCTCAGACCTATCACTTGCATGGGTCAAATCATGGTTGCCATTTTGCAAAACCAAAATGAGAGCAAGATGAGATTGAGCAATGAATATAGAAGGTTACAATATAAGAAATGCAATTTAATTACAAATGACCCAACAAATACATGCTTAATTGTTCAAGTGGATGGATTTTCTAAATAAATGTTAGCGGGTACTTCTTGACTTGCTATAGCCCTGTATGCGAAACTCATTACCTGGAAAATGTTAATTAGACTCATTGGATGATTGGAAGCTTTGTTAGGTATTCACTAATTAAAAAACTAAGTGCAATTAGGGTGCTGAATGAATTTAAACTGTGATCTTTTCCTTAGATACATATGTTTTCATGTTTCGTTATTCCATCTGTTTTTATTATTTCATATAGAGTTTCCCATCATCCTCATATATCATGATGATAATCTTTAGGTCAACAATTAAGGTTGCAGAAAAAATCTCTTCTATTATCATGTTAATTTTGGGAAGCCTGTCTAACAACCTAATAGTTTTGTCCTATAGTAAATGTTGAAAAGAACATGATAATGCTAATATTATGCACTGGCATGCAGGAGCTATGTATATGTATGTGTGTGTGTGTGTGTGTGTCCAATATTTCATTTTTTGAAAACTGTCCTCCTCCTGCCTCTAAGCAGACTGGAAACATTGACCAAGGGTTTGGCTAGTAGATGTTGAAAGTGTGAGGCAGCATGAGTCTAGATTTGTATTTTGATTTTTTTGTCCACTTATCATCAGTATCACTGACATACGTTTCAGTGTTGATGGTTCAGTGTGATGCATGCGGGACTATATAGTGGATGTGGCTGACTTGTCCGCCTTTAAACAGCTGGTTCGGTTCATTTGTCATTAGTAATTTAAGACGGTGTATATCTTCAAGAATCCTTCTTTTTTAATGCTCATAACACAAAGTAATGTTCATTTACTTCTGCATCTGTGAATGAAATTTTTTATTGTTTCTTTTATTGTTTGATACAGCACCTGATGACTCTGAGACGACCTTTTGATTGTATATATTCTTTAAAGCAAGAATTTGTTACTTTGTTTTATTTCTTCTGTAACTAAGGTGTAATCAATTATTTTCTCATCATGCCAAATTTACTGCTTCAAGATTTTCCATGTTTTAGGAATGTCAGATTCAGAATTACTAGCTTTGCAAAGTGAAAAGCTACGAGCAATGGATTCAAGAGACACTGTAGAACGGTTATGCAATGGAATTAAGTTCACTAAAGAAACCATTAACATGGTTGCAGCCAAGCTTGCTATTCAATCTTTGGGAACCTAGTGTTGAACAAGTACCAAGTGTAAGTATTTCAATTAAATGGTCCGATTTTTGGAACAGCTGGCTGATATTGCCATGATATAGCTTATTTTCATTTTGTGAGGTGCACAAGATCATCATGGGAAGAGAACATCTGTCTTCAGAAAAAAGCTGTATTGTTTAGTTGTATATGTGTAATATGTAAACTCGCCATGTTGATTTGTAGTGGGCAAAAAATGCCCCAGTTAAATGTCCTGTTTTCTGCTTATATAGGAGCATCCATATATTTCTGGCACAGAAACTATTTTCTATGTTCATCTTCCTGCTAATTTTCGATTCCTGGAAAAACAGGATCAAATTACGAGCCAAAAAGAAGGATCAAGTCTTTACCTTCCTGGTCCGTCCTTCAGCATTTTTAGTCTAGAAGCAAAGTGAAGATTATCATTAGGTGCAAAACCTTTGCGTGATGCATTCCTAGAAAGCAAGTTAATGTGGGAGGCTTGGAGTGGTTTGTTTTGTTATTCTGTACTTTTTGATAAAAAAATATTTTTGAGCATAGCAAATGGTTGTTCATTGACTTGATTCTTAGATATGGTTCAACACATTGCATGCAATCATGGTTATGTTGAGATCGAGCGGTAGGCTTGATGTCCTGTTGTCCTTAATTGATTGACAAATTCTTCTCAGCTGCAAGAATGTTCTTAGTCAGGCAACTAGGAGCAAACAATTTCCAGTTGAAAAATGAGAATACTTCTGATCATTTATGTACAAACTTTGACTTTAAGATTCGGGGGGGATGGTTGAAATTGTATTTTGATATTTGCAATGCTAGACCCACCCTCGGAATAGTCTCTTCTACCATATGATTTTTTATAATCAAGACGATAGTCTGTTGATAACCGATCTGATCCATCAGCACTTGAAGGATAATTATAATTCAATTGTTCTTTTTCGATGAACGGTTGCTTTCCTTTGTCACTTTAAAGAGTATTTTTGAAAATAAAAAATTGCAATCATTGTTAAATAAAAATTATAATCAATTAATAGCATCATTAGTTGAACAATAAAGATTATCTTGTCCTGGATTGGCAAAAGCAGTCGCTCCGGATGCAAAGAAAAGAGATAAAGGGCTACCAACGTTATTCCGAGACCTTCGTAATTTTAAGGTTGTCCATAATATTTTCTATTCCTGAGAATCCCACAAAAATTTATAGCACCCATCATGCGAGGAAGGATGCCACCGAGGGATCATTTCATGGATAGCTAAAAATCATCTTTTTTGGCACATTTGGCATCCCAACGACTAGGGGAACAATGAGTTCCTTTCATTTCCCTAGGATTCCCTAACAAGCCAATCCAGTCCACAAATCATGTAACAAATGAATAAAAGCGATCAAAGCAGTCCTAATAAGCTATTGATATTTCTGATGACATGAATCAACCACGGAAGCTGAAGCCATGTATAAGCCAACTTCAACAATGGGTTAAGGCTGGTTGCTCATGCATTATAGTAAGAGGTTATATCAGGTCGACCAAAGGAGAAAGTGGAACAACAAAGATATACGGATATATCATACATATAAGATATAGATATACCATACATTCTCAATAGGAAAACATGGTAGAGTAACATGTGTAAGAATATAGTGCTACAACTCCTCCACTTGAATAGAGAATCCACATGGGCATCGCTTTGTCCGGACAAAGCTTTCTTCATCAAAGCTCTGGTACTCTACAGGGAAGACATGTTCATGATCCTGAGCATATGGCAAAACTGCCCTTGCATTTTGTTGCATCGATGCTTGCTGGGATCCTCTCGATGTTGAGCCAATTTCACGACTATTTTTTTGGGAGATAAATTCATCGTTCTTTTGGTCAGCTGGGGGGTCGTCAGGAGCACACTCCACATAAGAGTTCTTCAATCTCTGTCTCGTTACAATGGAGGAAAGTAGCTGAAACCACCTTGAGAGAGCCTGGCTTTCGTTGCGCTTTCTTTCCTCAGCTTCTCTCCTCTCTTCTTCTTCAGCATATGCCTATTGGCAGAAGGTAAAAAAGGAAAATAAAATCATCGGTACATGTTAATTGGAAAATAGTAAACAAACGAGTACTTGCAATCATGCTTGTGATGCATGGTCAGCATCCTTTGCTCTTTGCTGCCACATCCCAGCATCTGATTATCAAAATGTGAACTTCCTGCTATATTTGATTTCATATCCAAATGAGAGAGAGAGAGAGAGAGAGAGGAAATTTTGCCTTTAATATATAAGTTTTGCCAGTATGAACTGTCAAATGTCCAGACACTTGAGTAAAAGTCAATGCTTGGATCAGCAATCAAATTGCTAATGAAATATAAACCTAGATATTGACAGTGCCATTACGCAACATGCCACATAACTTATGAATATGTTCATCAAACAAAATGTTGGCCAGAACATGCTATTTCAAAATAATCAATGCAAGGGACAACCAATGGAATAAGGCATCGCATGCGTGAAGATACTGCCCTTAAGCTGAGCCTACCACATGATAAGGTTGCTGATTGGTTGAACAATCCTTTAGACCAAAAAAAAACAGAGTTCAAGAAATAAAAAGCTTTTATTATTGATGCAAGGATTGCAGAAGATTTACGGTGCTGCCAGAAAAAGTGCAATAATTAATGAAGTTGACCATTATGGAACACTAGAGTTCCTTAGGTACCAAATTTTCAAAGAATAAAGAAAACAGTAACCATCCAACCATGTTGTTTGACCTTACCTCCATGATAGCATCTTTGAACTCTCTACAGACTACGATCCCTTCAAACATGGGAAAGCAACGGCCATTACGATATTCAAAACCAACCATGGCAGGTGCAAAATCAACTTCAAGCCTCTTTGCGACCGGAATCAGTCTGGGTAACCTCAAATGTACCGTACCAGGTGGAAGACATTTCTCGGACCATACCTCCACTTGACCACGCTCATTCTAGATAGATAATTAAGTTATAGCATGCCTCAATATTAAAATTTGAAGCAAAGGGGATTAAAATGTACAACATTAGTATCAAACATGCTAAACATAAGTACAGCAGCATAGAGGGTTAATGACATAGCTGAATACAACATAAGAACAGAATTGAGCTAAACATATAAAATGACATAAAGCTGCTCTCAAACCTCAATTGCCTTTCAGCATTAAAGTACTCAAGTCTTTTCACTATCTTAGTTTGTCCCTCTTCATACCTGATGTCTATGTTCATACAGACAGAAAACGTGTAAATGTGGTGATTAGGAAGTAATTTCTTTGGTATATCTCATTCTAAGAATGAAAAGAGTATAGACAAACAATTAAAAGAAATGCAAATTTTGATAATTCTAACCAGCGATAGGCAATATGAGGTTGCATAACACAAAATTTTAGGTAATGTACTAGGAATTCATTATGCAAGCAGCTATCAACCTCATGTCCAAGGGCCAACTCAACCTCCTAAACTTAAGTGTTATTCAAGATAATGAACATATCAGATGTTGAGCACAATTCATTTTGTTACCCAAAAAGGAGATATTAAAGTTTAATATGCTAAAAGTTTCAAATACTTTGCAATCTTACTTAAGAAATGAAAGTAGAACCTCACCTTTGGCACAATACCATTTATGGCATGAGGAAGTTGTAAAGGTTCCAACTGCCACTTTCCATAAAGTTCTAAGGCTGGTTCACCAACATCTTCTTCAAGAACACTAGGTTCAGATGTCTGGAAGTTGTTAACTTTTCTTGAACCTTTCACTACCTGAGGAGAAGCACAAATATCATAAGAAAATAAATGCAAAGAATGACCTATGAGAATGCTTGATTTAAATTAATCTGCTTCAACCTTGGCAGGAATTTCATTTGGTTTAACTTGCAAGCCCTCCCTCAACCATCTTTGTTTTGTTTGTAGCGTCTGAACACAAGAACGAGGATAGACAGGATGACCAGAACAATAACCAAGTAGAGGACCTTTCGGGTGGAGTACTTGATTCTTGTTAAGCCATTTTTCTAGGGCATAAAGGTGGTGGTTTTTAAAGGCCTGCATTCACGAAGTTGTTTCATTGAGCAAGCAACATCAGTACAAAACTGATCAAGATATAAGTAATTCAACCTAAGCATCTGTGTTGTATATATACCAGTTGATTGGTCGGAAGAGGCTCAGTTAATGCCCTAGTTTCGAGCTCCAAGTCTTCAAGAGAATTCCTGGTTGAAATCCGAGTCTGCTCGGCTGGAGGTTCCAAAGCCAATGACTTGTTAACCTGCTTAGATGGTTCAATACCACATTCATCAGCCAAAAATCACATGACAACATTGTGAGATAGACTTAACCAAATCCATTTCAAGAAGATGGAACACTTTTGAATACTTTTTTCCCTGGGTCAGATGGGACATTCTCTTCTAATGCTTCTAACTGAACTATTCCTCCAGTTGCACCTGATTCCAGCTCCTTCAATGGTGCCAAGACTGTATCCCACCACTGGGAACTTATTCGTTGCGAAGCAATTTTATACCAGTGCATGCAATACCTGGAAATTTATGAAGTCATTGGTCATACTTTGAAGACAGGTCCATTACATCATTATTCGAACATTTTGTGCAGCAAGAGTTTCTCAGGGAAATTGACTAAAGCAGACATTTATGAATTTCTCAAGTTTTTATTTTTTGACAAACATATAACAAAACAGACCCCCTTGGCCTTTATTCCAGGCTATGGGTCCTAAAAGAGTTCTTAATTGGGACAAAAGTTAAAACTTCATCAAGCTTCTCGAAGAATGATAATAGAAAACAAATTTTGATATTCAATAAAACTCAGATAGAATCATGTTTGTCTATTTTCATTACATCATACACCCCATCCAAACCCAACACTCCACGACCATAATCATAACCAGTATGCCAAATCTGGTCTATCTGCAAACAACTTTGGTAACAGTTGTTCATCTTTTGAAGATATACATCCTCAACTAACACAAGATTATTGAGTCCTTTCCCACAAGTTTCATTTAGAATATCCAATAACCAACAAGCCAAATGCAAGTCTGCATATATTTTACTCTAGTTCTATTAGAAACGACTTAAAATAAAGAGATACAATCATTTTGCAAAAGTGCAGGCCATCGATTTCAGCTGTCTTAGCTGTAGATGCATGCACGTGACAAACACCACCAAGAAAAGTTCTCTTGATAACATTGGAATTTATCATAACCCCCAATTGTAACAAATTCCACGAGTCAACAGCTATATGTACATGAAATCACTAGGACAAGCATTCTTAGATGCCCAAAAATTTACTGCACGTGTGCCAGCATTCTAAGGGTCAAATTCTAATTGTTTATTGCAGTATGATGCCACACCTTTAGAACTGTGCTCTTGTTCCAAGCATTATCCAAGCGTAATCTAGCTTCTACCTGCTTAAGATGACAGTATTAGGCATATCAATGATTGGATGAGTACCAATATAGTGGTTATTAGTCCTAACTAGATCATTAGATCCCAAATAAGACTAATATAGGCTTCAAATATCATGATTTGGGGCAGATTTGATAAGTCATAGATCATAGATTATAGGTATTTTTAAGGACTTAAATCAGGACATGGTTGCACTTGACCGTGCCTGTAAATTAAATAAAGACTTAGCACCATGTTTCTTATCTCCCCTGAAGAAATACTCTCAAATGTAGTTTGATAGTGAGAACATTAGAATGTCATGCAACCATTAAGAGATGTGTATTTAGTCCTGTCAAAAGAGAAGGGAGCATGGAATGTTGTATTGCCCCAAACCACCTAGTTCAGGGCATACCGAGCCATACCGGGGTGGACTGGCAAGGTTCCACCCTGTGGTTCGTAAAGACCCATGCCACAAGCAGAGGAACATGGACTCGCACTATTATTGTCAAAATTTTTCAGTCCAGAATCCAAATCTTATAATGAAGATCAAATTTGCATTAAACAATCAGGATTCCATCCTTAGATGAAGATCTTATAAGACTAAGATGCCTAACTAATATAATCCCTTGGATTGTAAGACCTAAATAAAATAATAAATAAAAAATGAAGGACTTTAGAATTACTTATTTATCTCTATTAAGCCTTGAGCACATAAAGTTCCTGTAGGGGCTTTAATTTTTAGAAGGTGATGAAAAAGAAATTCTGGAGTTCATGTTAGAAGCAAGAGGCAATGGGCATCAAGGATAATTCTTTCAAGTGAAGAATATAATTCTCTAACATGTTCCTCGAAATTGTACATATGCATCTCTAGCTCAATCTCTTGTATCATCCTAGAAAAGTCTTCCATGTCCGCTTTATCTCTGGGCCTTAAAAGAAAAATCCCATCCTGAAGCCCAAATCCAAAAAAGATAAACAAGATTCTGCTCTCTTGACATGCCACTCTTCTACAGTATCTTATATATATTAACCCATCCATTTGAAACATCTCCACCGTTAAACTCAAGAATGAGGTGTCTCAAACTATTATAATGAAATATGGATCTCCATGTTTCCTTTCTGTTGCAAAGGCTAGACAGGAGTAAGGATTGCGGGACCGTCCCAAACTGCCTGGTTCATGGAGTACCAAACCATACTGGCACGGACCGGGACGGTTCCAGCATTTGAATTGAGAAATTGGTAGAGGGGGATAGGGACAAGGAAAGAGAGGAAGAGAGAGAGAAGGGGAAGGAAGGAGAGGGAAAGTCTGCCCTCCAGTCCTCTAGAGGCCTCTATGGCCCGCCGCTGGCATGTCAGTTTGGGCCTAGCATGAAATGTCACGGAGGCATACCAAACCATGCTGCTGGCCAACCAGTCCATGTCCAGGCACCGGCACTGGCATAGCCAACCTTGGACAAGAGTAATCTATGATCTGACTTGTCACACTTATCTCACCAAAATTCACAGTCAGCTGATTGAGCTCCATCTGAAGCTTCATCCTTGAGCTTTTTTTTTCTCTTATACCAGGTATTGGCATCTTCTTGGTGATCTAGTCTACATAATCATCTATATGTATGGTACGAATATATGTCCTTTGCATGCTCATAGATATCCCCTTATCTGCTGGCCATATTGCCATTCTTCGCATCATATAATACCTCAAGGTTCCATTGGTTGCCCCGCTTTTATCAATCTCTAACATGAAGCTCAAAGCCTATATTTTTGCTGGTTGGGTTGGTGATCTCATTCACAATCTATTGATGGATTTTGTGTCTTACACTGAAATTTTATCTCCCATTAAAAGCAAAAGGCCAAAAGTCATCTCTCGCTCTTGTATTCAGGTCCAACATCATATGGTGCTGTAACTGCCGAACTTTGTTTGGCTTACTAATCTATCTCCGATATGGGCATTGTTTTTATTAGTCTACTTCATTATGATAAGCAGAGTTCTGTGGAGAATAATCACAACGACAGTTTTACAACAAAATAAATCACATCAATTCATAAGTTCCACCTGGCTACAATAATGACCAAGCTAAAAGCTGATCTCTCTATAAAGATAGGCTATTCCACACTTTAGTATTTATTGAAATAATAATAGTTGATCCATCACAAGTTTGAAACAGGGGCTTAGAGAAATTGTACTAACACTGAACATGTATATTTGTTGGTCTTCACACATTAGTCATGAGGGACTTCACCGTTACTCAGTATACATGTATCATCTTTTGCCTCACGTAGTTATAATTTTAATTGCTATTGCAATTCCTCTAACTTTGCACCTCAAGTATCAATAATAATGACAATTTGAAGAGCCGCTAACTCTCGTTGAATCTTAAATCTGCTGGGCATGCTGCAGGTGTACCAAGCATGGAGGTGTTAATGGACCATCATATTCAAATTGGAAATTGAATGAATTCAGGTCCGGTCTTTCTGATATGTCAATTGGCTAGGTTTTAACCTGGCCTTTTACACCACTAATCTGTTGCATATACACTGTAGTTAGTTGTTGTGAATTATTTATTCATTATTTCACTGACAGCATAATATTTATGTACTCCATTGTTCAATGGAATTGCAAATGGAGGGGTAAAAAATAAGAGGAAGAAGTTTTGCACATGAGAAAGTAAATTAGCACTTATCTCAGAATTAATCGATGTCAAACTCTTTATTTGTCTTAAGTTGTGCTAACCATGGAACCAAATAGGTTTCAAGATGTAGGATCAACTTTATTCTATACAGTGATATAAGGAGAGAAAAAAGTCTAAGGGGCAAACCTGCGAGTCACTTCTTTAGCACCATTTCCAGCAAAAGCAATAACATATTTCAATGGTCTCCTGAAAGCAGCAACAGCAGCTTCTACTTTATCTTCACCATCAACTATACCATTTGCTGCATCAACATGCACCCATCTTCCAGTTAACGTCTCCCCGCTGCAATAGACTTCTGCCCAGTACAAGGGAGGTCCTGTTCTTCTTGACCAAACTGCACTTGAGCTGCCATGTGTCAGAATTGGAGATTCTTCGCTTTTGATTTTCCTCATTTTTTTAAAAGGGGAAGTGAGAGATGATGAGGTACCAGGGGTATCAACCATATCAGAACCTACATTTTCTCTAATTCCTAGTGCAGTGGCTGAAAGAGCCATTTCCAACTGCAATTCAAACTCTAGATCCCCTTTCCTTTTTGATTTTTCAGCACAACTGGCAACACAAGAATTCAAGTTGTCACTGCATGCTTTGCTGGCTGATGCATCACCCGTTCCATCATCAGAATTACAGGCAGCACCTAGACCTTTAAGCGAAATCTTCTTGCAGGTTGAACTGTTCTCTTTCTCATGATGCTTTTCTCTTGGGCAAACTTTATGAGTCACGTATCTGTTGGCATCATCTATTGAAACAGCAGGATATGGAGCATTAACCTGATAAGGATTTGCTGTAGTAGTTGTAGAAGAGAATATCTTTGTATCCAACCTTGCTGTATCTTGGTTTGAGCTTCCAGGTATGTCAGCATCTGGCTTGAGAGAGGCCACATCTAGAATAGCCACAAACCTAAAGAAACACATGATTTAACAACCGGCATGCATATAAGCATCACATTGACTTTTCTTAAACAATTTGGTTTTTCTTACAATAATGTACAAGCTCCGTGCTTAACGGAGCTAGCCATTGCCCTTTTCCTTGATTAGAACATCTTTCCTAGGAACTGAAACTATGGAATCATAAAGATTTTTAATTATATTTTATATGTTTGATAAAAAATAAGAGTAATCATGTGAGTTGGTGTAATTCATGAGGGGGTGGACGAATCATAACACATCACAAGAAAACAATGTTGGCTTTCTACATGAATGAGAAGAGCCCTAAACAATTTATTTGAAAAAAAATGAACATCACTCTTTTTTTATAGCTTTTTAGCTGAACTGTTACAAAGTTGCAATTTTTAAGGAGCCATTACAATTTTTTATCATGCGCCCATGCATCACATGGATTTTAAATTTGCAATGATGATGGTGACAATACAAAAATACATAGATTTATATCAGATTATCAGGTAAGATTAAGATATTCTGTATAGCTGTATGGAATAATTAAACATTGTCTTGTTTCGTACGCATGATATGTATGAGCTTATGGCAGTTAGAAAGTAAAACTCCCATATCCTCGTATGATTTCTTACTCATTAATCATTCAAATTACATTTTAATCATGCTTCATAATTTTAATACAGTTTTAATTTCTTAATGTTTAAATAAATTTAAAGGAATCTTATAATTCACAATCTGATCAAACCCCCTCTAGGAGTTACAATATGGTTCCAATCTTAACAACACCGCATGCCATTATAGGGGTAAAAGCGCAAATTTCTTTTAAACATATGTATCCAATCTTAACAACACCGCATGCCATTATAGGGGTAAAAGCACAAATTTACACCGCATGCCATTATAGGGGTAAGAGCGCAAATTTCTTTTAAACATATGTATGTATGTACGTATGTATATATGTATGTATGCCATGCAGGTAAAAGCACAAATTTCTTTTAAACATATGTATACCACCATAAAAACATTAACATAAACATAAGGGAGTAATCCACCAAGATGTATGAATAAGGAAAAGAGAAAGGATCTTTGTGATATTCATGCAAAGGAGTTAATCCTTTGGTATTATTAGATTGTTTTTAAAATACCAATATGCTAGACAACATATGAATATAAATATCACTTTACCCCTTGACAGTTGACACAATCCAGGAATGTTCAAAAGCAGGATCATTGTTAATAATTTTAAATCAGTATATGCCCTAGACCATTCTAGGCTCCATGAACATCTCTAATACACTTAATGATAGTTCATTTCAACAACCTTTTATCACTCAATCATTAAACTTTTCTATTACTAATGAAACTCAAATGGAGCAAATACCTTAAACAAATGCAATGATCATCCACATATTAAACCACATATATGCTAGCAAAATACTCCAACAACAAAATGAAAGATGAAATAACTTCAAACAGAAAATACATTTTTCAGATAAAAGTATGTATGGAACCATACAAAAATAATCTGGCTCATTAACAACATACTTACCGAGTTGTTAAATTGAGAGCTCTAAATAAGGCCACCGACAATGCAGCAACCTGCATCAAATGTTAAATTAAGATATTCATTCTTCCTTTTTTCTGAAAAAAAGGACCATGCAGCAGCCTAGCTAAAATTATGGGTGAAAATATTTCACAAATTGCAAAATAATATAGTAGTCAAATATTGTGAAACTTGAGCAAGGAAAGAACTCCTGAGATATGCTCAGTGTTACCACATAAGCACATGGTGTATGAGTTTAACATGGCAAGAAGCCATGAAATAATGGGCAAAAATGCAAATATCCACTAGTAGAGAGACTGCAACACATCCAAGAACACTGTAAGTGTGCATGCAGGAGACAACCATATGCAGTCAACATCTCCAATACCACCTTTATCGCAACCTCATGGTGATTCATAGACCAAGAATTTGCATAATGAATAATGAAGAGGAAAGAGCATGAATTTGCACAATGAGTAATGAAGTACTTACAATCAAACCTACAAGCAAATGGAAGTGATGATAAGAAAATCAATCCTATCTGACCGGAACAACAAATGTCTGTAGCACTTCATCACTATTGTAAGGAAGTGTATGATGGAATACTTGACATCTATGTCCCAAAGAAAGCAATGAAGCCCAATGAAATCAATCGTCATATCTCATCACAGAAAGTCAATCTCAAGCATGAACAAGAGAAAATATCATGTTCATGCTTATTTCAAAGATACCAGAAATCCATGCATTTTTATTATTAGTCCTTTAGAAATATAGCTTCACAAATTTACCTCAACAAAATGGATTAAAGATTAAAAAATAAAGGGACGTTCAATTGCTTGTGCAAGTTGTAAGCTCTTAAAATGGGTGCTACATTTCATTCCACAAATTTTGTAGCAGGTGCCAGCAAATTCAAACTAGACCAGAATGAAAAAAATCCAATATTAACTGCATCATCAACATACTTATATTAAAAACAATTTAAATGCAAATTTTGAAATTCATAATTTCATTCAAACAATTAATTGTCCATTGCAAAAAACTGAATTTCTGGGAAAAAAAAGAGAATTTGTAGAAAATGGCAGAGAAAACATAAATTACCTCTTCGGCTGTCCCTTCATGAGTTTCAAGAGCAAAGGAAAGATTTGACTTAAAGGATCCCCTCTCTATATTGTGATTTCGTACATGGAAATTATTATGAAACTGCAGAAAGAAGTTATAATAATCAGTAAACCAATCAAAATAAACTTGACCATCTAATATATTAGAAAATAAATAGACAGCCACACAATACTACTTTTAAGAATACTCATTGGCGATGAAAACTTAAAATTTACAATAGCATACCCAATTGACAAGGGATTTCAACATACTAGCTGTCAGTTTTGGAACTTCCACTATCTTCAGTAAGTTTGATGGTAAAAGTGAAACTAAGCAAGCCTGTAATAACATGTGAGTCCTCTCAATACTTCCAAATTTTACATTCTTGATGTGAAAAAACTAAAATACAAGGAAACAAATTAAACAGATAATAATAATCAACTATGCGAACAAAATTTAGAAATGTGCTAGTTTGCATAAGACCAATTATTTAGAACTGATCTATTAATTGAATAAGCAGCATAAATAGACCATGTAATTAGTAGGTAGAATTGCCTACAAAGAAACAGAATTTCAAGGACAGTTGAGAATATGGACATGACTACATGAATGACCATACAATCAGAGCACTTTCAACCAGAGCTAATCCTTAATTTGATCTTCAATAGCAGATTCAATATTCTGTGCAAGCCAGTCCAGATTATTTTCTTATTTAATAATCTTATTAAACAGGTTTTTGAAAAAAAGTGGCCCGTATTAGATTGCCACATCAATAAAACAAAATGAATTACCGATGTTTAGAATGCTAAACAGCAAGGATTGCACTGCCTATTTATAAATATCTAAAAATATTAAAAGCAAAACTTCAATCAAAGATTTACTAATCAGCCCACCATACCATTGTTCTACACCTTGAATATGAATTTGACTCCACAACACGAGGTTGCATGGCAGGTCAACAGTCTAAAAATTTAATTGGAACCCAACCAAATTTCTGTGGTTTGTCAGCAAATTAGATCCAACAATTTATTAGATGGGATTTGCATCCTAAAATAAAGCCCAGCCCTTATTAGGTCCATTTCTGATCTGGTCCAATATAATCCCAAGTTCTTCACCCCTGTTTTCCTTTCCTAATCCCCAAAAGCCCTCCCATGAATCCCCAATCCCAACTGTCTTCCATTGCTCCTTCCAATCTTCACTCCTCTACCGTCTCTGTCCCCAACCCCCAACCACAACTCCATTTCCCATCATTATCAAAAAAACCAACCCTCTATTGTCTGCATTTCTTATCCACATCCTCTTCCCATCTCCCTTTAGAATGCCAGACTCATCCATACCCTCCCTTACCTATTCTGAACCAGAATAGGGATTTTATCCAATCTCATGAGACAGCAGCTTGGTAGAGGTGAAGCAGAAGCCAAGAACAAGACAAAAAAGAATCACTCAAAAAATGATCAGGCATCAATTGTTTCCAACAAGAGGAAGGAAAATATTATGTATTTCTATGGCATTTGAATAACATAGATGTGGGAAACGAGTCAACAAGTGTCTATAGGCAGTTTCTTAGCTTCTCTCCCCCTTCCCATCTCTCCTAAATTTGTTCTCCCTCTGCATCTATCTCACTCAACAAGAGACCCAAAATCTGAACCAAATCTGAAAATTAATGAGATCGGATGAGGTATCAGATCATTTGTTTATTTGGGAACCAGAGCCAGTTTCAAATTCTCCAACAACATTCAGACTTGAATCCTGATCCATAAAAAAATTGACCTCCATTCTGCCTGTTGGAACACCAAGCACAAAAATTAAGGTAGCACAAAGATTTTACTAAAGATGATAAGATTATATAATGGCATTGGCAATAACCATAATCAGCAAGCCTTATTCAACCATCCATTACCAGTTTTAAGAATCTCTTTAACATCAATTTCTATTAAGGGCTACTTGCCCTATTAATAAGAACATTTTCAAACCAAAGAGGAACAGGCAAAGGTTTTTTTTGAAAGGAAACTGGTACAGATTTTTGTAAGTTAAGCTGTCAAATAAGGATTTTAACTAAAGAAGTAGATATGGAAAAGCTACAGCTGGAAGCAATTGACAACTAAAGGAAGCACTGAAAGAATCTATAACTCAATATGCAAGGGTTCAATCAATGTGTTGCACGAGTTGCAATAGAATCAATCAATAATGGTAGAACTCAAGTATATATACAATTCGATAGATTCCTGACCATTCATATGATGTTGGTATCAAATATTACATATGTACAAACCACATTAAACTATAGATGAAAAGCCTCTCTCTCTCTCTCTCTCTCTCTCTCTCTCTCTCTCTCTCTCTCTCTCTCTATATATATATATATATATATATATATAGAGAGAGAGAGAGAGAGAGAGAGAGAGGCTTTTCATCTAAGGTCCAATAGAGCTTCTTTGTTTTGGACAAATCTTCTAAAGGTAAGAATTTCATCCTAACTAGTTTCAGATTTGTTGCAGGGATGGTATTCTTTTCAATTTCAGGGAGATAGATGGACAAGGGAGGCCACCTTGGAAGAGTTGTTCCGTAGGCTTTTCCATCTAGCATATGATCCTAATATTTTCATTTCCAATTTCTGGCTGATTTCAAGTGACAACAATGGGTGGCAGAACAGTTTCAGACATCAGCTAGAAGACCACTAGATTCCTGAATCAATCTTGATGCCCCATCTTTGACCAATCATTTAGCCTACTTCCATCTAGTAGATGGCAGAGAACTGTGTCTGAAGATGGCACTCTAGCAACACCTTTTCTATTCACTCAGCATACAAGATTCTAAAAAAAATGGATAAAGAGGACTGTTGCTGCAGCTACATGAAGACTATTTAGAAAGCTCGAACTAATCTTGAAGTTCATTCACTTGGTCCATATCAAGGAACCTGGTCCTTATTTCAGACAATTTAAGTAAGAAAGGGTTACCAGTGGATTATACATGTTGTGACTTGCAATCTGAGAATGCCATCCACCTTTTCCTAATGTGTAGACTTTCCAGAAGTTTATGGAAGCAAGTTCTCCCATCTTTTCATGTTAGAAAATCATGGATAACTCTGCATATCCCTTTAAGGTTGCACCCTCTTTGGAAGACACTGACAATGGCATTGCTGTGGAACGTGTGGTTAGACAGAAATGGTAGGGTCCTGAAAAACAAGTCATGTTCCATTAGGGAATTTTGAAATACAATTTGGGTGCAGTTTTTAGGATAGATCCCTGTGCCGAAGGGTCCTGCAGTTGTTCAAACCCTGAACTTGCTTAGAGATACTGACCCCTTCAAGTTCTTCATTCCCCACCCTTCTCATTCTTGACCCCCAATTTTCTGTAATCTCCCATCCTTTTTGAGTTACTCTGCTTCTCTCTCTAAAATAAAGAGTTAACATACTTGCATTAGGATCAAAAAATACAGAGAAGTATTAACCTCAATGAAGCAACCCCTATGGTGCTTAAGAGATTAAATGTACAAAAGGGATACAACTACATAAAGTGTTGAACAAAGAGGAAGGTGATCTTAATATGCTTTGCCTGCTAATGAAAAAAAATATATAGCAAGCTGTGTACATTGAATATTGCATGTCACAATATAAAGAAGTATGTACAGTAAATGTAATGTCCATGCTGCCCATAAGATGACAAAGCCAAAATATCTCCATATCATACAAAGTATAAACTGCATCAAACGCCCACTGTCCTTGCAATAATCCATGGAGAATCCAAAAATATGAGTATGACCATAAACTAATGTCTTAAAGCCAATCCAACCATCAAGATGGTCATATTCCATCAAATCAGGGAAAAATGTCATGTATGTAGGATTGTTTATGCTACCTCATTCCAAATGTATGAGCAGCATATCTTGCTTAAACAAAAGGCATATATATCAAATTGTTCATCCACATAGTATATTTGCTACTAAATAGATAACATGTCCAAACGTACAAATCAAACAACAAAAAGCTGATGCAAGAATCTTAGTAAGGTTGGCTAATTGACTAGTCCCATTTTTTTCATTTTTAACTGAGAACCTAGAGATAGACCTTACCAGACAAAAAAGACAAGGTATGAAACATATGCAGTTACAACATGGATCAGTATAGAAAGAACCTGAATCAGTGGATCATTGCAGACACCGTCAACTAACCTACCCCGTGCTAGTAGACACAGCAAATGAACCTTGTGCACAAGTTCGGCTAGCACCTGGAAATGTGGTAGCACCAGGTTAAGTTCAAAATGTCAGCAGCATAATTCCAAAATGAATGAAGCATACCGTAAGATCCTTAACCATCACCATTTATTAATTTTCTGTGATTTACCTTGTCTTGAGCAGAAACCCTGCGAGAAGGCCTCCTCTGAGCAGCTGATGGCGAGTCAGTGAATTCAACAGTCACCTCCCTCCCAAGATCATGGGAGTAGCCTTCCCTGCCGTCCGAAACAGAAATAGTACCCTCTTCCCAATCCATTTCATTCACATTCAGATGAACATTCCCTCCAGTATGTTCCCCTTTACTTGATGTGCTTCCTTCCATTTTCCCACTATTACATGCCTTCAGACCTATATCACAAAGAAGCTTTTCCTTAACACGCACTTTACCACTGCTTTTCCCTGGTGCCTCTACCTGAGAATAAAAGCATTAGAGGTCGTTTGAGAAAATATTTAAATACAGCCGAACTCTTCAAAACTTTAATCCATTTCCCATTAAATGGGCAGCCTAATCTTATGAAAACATGTATTCGTCATTTTCCTTTGGCCATCCTGATGATCTAATTACAAACATCAAATATAAACAAGCGAATTCCACATCTAAGGCAATTAGCTTTGAGAGAAGAGGCAAAAAAATAACCACAAGACGGTCCAGGCTTTGACACATTGGTTCCACTTTCCATAATGAAGGAGGCCTGAGCTTATAAAAATAAGCACCCTTTTTATACTCTTTCTTCACCATCCCACATCCCAGCAATCAAAATCTAAACGCTAAAACACTCGAAAAACGCCACATCAAGGGCAGTCAAATAACTGGAAGCACGCAGTAACTAGGTATTGGCCTCAAACAGACAAAGCTATCACAATAAAGATGACACCTTTCTCTTCATTTGGGAAGAGAAGCATCAAGAACTCGACTAACCTCGTCTTCAGTTCCCTCGAGCGAGGTGGGGCTTTCTTGCCGCGGTTTCCCACCGGAAGCTTTGCGAGAGGCAGCCCGTTTCGAGTTCTTGACCATGGCCTCCACTGAGATGGCGGCGAGGGCACCCGGAAACATCAAAACCAATCAAAAGGTATCAGAATAGAGGCTTCTTTCGTGAATCAAAAAATAATAAATCGGAAAGGATACAAACTAGAATCAATACGGACCTTTTCCACGGCGTGATCCATGTGCGATACTGGTCTGAGGCTCTGAATCGCGTGGAGCTTTTGGGAGGAAACACAGAAAAGCGTCGATTTTTTAGGATTTTGTTTGGATCAATGGAAGAGAGAGTGACTAAAGAGAAAGGGTTAGGAAGAACGAACCCGGGGAGCTTCCTTCACGTTTGGATTGGCTTCTGGTTCGCATGCCTTCTCTTCGCCTTTCTTCCTGTCGACAATAGAGGGGACCAGGGGAAAGAGGGTTTCCTGGACGCGCCGCGCGGGAGCCCCGATGGGTATATTATTGGCATTCTTTGCAACCACTTCGGTCTCCCGCGATGCGCGCTGAGATTCGGAAAAAAATCTCGATAATATTATCGTCTCAGTTGATATAAATTGATAGGATTTGGCTCTAGTGATTTTTTTATAATATTTTATTATAAAATATATTTTTAAGTACACCTTCTAATTCTTTCAATAATTTTATCAAATTAATGTTTAATTTTAAAAAAATTATAAAAATAATATTTTTTTTAAATTATTTATGAAAATATTATCGAAACATAATCGTTCTTTGATTTAAAAAATTTTTGGGTAGACTCATTTTACCATAAATAAAGTCTTTTATAAATTTTGATTGACTGCTTTTTACTTCATAATTAATCATGATAAATCAAGATTAATAATTAATAAGCAATCAACTGATGTATGAGCTTTTCATTGGCTTTGCCTATGATAGAATGAGTATACCTTATAATTTCTTCTTTAAAAGGATGATTTTATTTACTAACTCAGCAACCCACCGTTGATGACGTGGTAACGAGCAAAAATAAGTCGTCCTTTAAAAGAGCAATTTTTGAAAAGTAATTTTTTCATTGCCAGATGAGTTTCAAGTAAGAGACCTGTCCTATAGTAGGGCAGTTCTATAAGTCGCCCTATCATAGAGCGACTTAATTGTGATTTAGAAAAAAAAATCCTAAACCCCCTATCTTTACTCTCCTATCCCTTCCGATCCCTCTCGATCCCTACCACCCTTCCCCGTGCACCCCCTCAACCTCCCTCTCGGTCCCAGCATGAGACCCCCCCTCCCTCTCTGTCTCAGTCTGGCGCGAGACACCTCCTCCCCCTTCCTCTCCCTCTCGGTCCTCAATGTGGGACCTCCCTTCCTCCTCCCTCTCTCTCTCTCTCAATCTACAGTGCGCCTTCCTCCTACTCTTGGCTCGTTGTCCTTCCCCGTGCACCCCCGCAACCTCCCTCTCAAGTCCCCGATGCGAGAACCCCCTCCCTCTTCCTCTCAATTCGCGGCGCCCCTCCCTCCTCCTGTCGGCCCGTTGCCTCCCCGCGCACACCCCCAACCTTGCTCCACCCCTCCTAGCACACCCCCCAACCTCCTCCCAATCCTCGATGCGAGAACCCCCCTCTCTCCTCCTCCCCAGCATACCGCCGCCCCTTCCTCCTCTCGATAATCCCCGGAACCCCTCGCCCCCCTCCCTCCTCCTCTCGGCGGTCCCTAGTGCCCCCTCCTTCCACTTGGCCCGCCCCCCAACCCCTACCCTCCCGCCCTTCCTCCTCCCCGACGTACCACCACCCCTCCCTCCTCTCGGCGGTCCCCGATGCCCCTCCCTCCTCTCAACAGTCTCAGGCATGTTGCCCCACCCTCCAGTTGTCACATTGACTGATATATAATTTCTTCCTCCTTCTTGATTTTTTTATTTTTTATTTTTTTATATTATTATTTAAATATAGAATGCAATATACATTATTTAACTAAGGTGAATGTCTAGGTGGCAATTAGATAACTTGAAATTTTAAGTATTGTTAAGATGTTTGATGCATATATCTAGTTGCTTGTTTTTAAAAATTTTGCATTGCATAGAATCGTAGACCCATTTTTTGATTAATGTACATATTTTACCACATCCATATATTTATATATATTTGTATGAATAAAAGAATTATATACATTGGTCACTTGATTATCTAGTTTGGACAGTTTGAGAATTACAATTGATTCTATAGGTAATTACAGTAATTAAATGATATACAAAGGGTTCGAAAAAATTTTCAGATAGTATTTTTCTTTAGTTCTCCTCACATCTTTAGCCATGTGGGGAGAACTAAGGAGAAATACTGCTGAAATTTCTTTCGGCCCTTATTAGTTTTTGATATGATGCATTTATCATGTTAGTACTTTCTCCTAGTAAACATATATTCATATGTTCATGCAATTACTTTTCATAAAAATTTTCAATAAAATAGATCCAAGTCGTGTCACTATTATCTTCTATTGGGATGTACGAATCAGTCATGATGTTGACGGTACATATTATGATGGTGGAAGGACCTAGATGACTATGGTAGATCGTAATACAACATACCAAGAACTTGTACGAGTCTACTATGCTGTCACTGGATAGAACTCCAATCACTATAGAGTTTCTTTAGTATGTAAATTTTCGATTAATGATGTTCTACAATATTTTGATGTACCTATTAAAGATGATCAGAACATGAACATCGTCTTGGACATCCCATCATAGGAGTTTTTTTAGTGGTTAAGATTTTCATTGAGCCGACAGCAATAGGAGTTTCGAGCAGTGGTGAATAGCATGAGTGAGTCTCAGACTATATCCGCCTTACTTGTGCAGTTGGGAATGGAGAGATCTCTACCTAATACAGCTCCAATGGCTGATAAACCTAGGTATGAGTATCGAGGCACCCCTGTATGTACCGTTGGTGAATCGGTAGTATCGGTAACCAAGAGTCCTTAGTTAATAGTAGGGTAAATGCTGCATATCAATATCCATATAATACCGCATTTGATGATATGGGGGCTAGTCCTAGTTACGTGTCAACTACCGTAGAGCATATAGAGCATGAATCTTACAATCCTGCACCAGTTAATCAGGCACATACAACATATGCCAAACTTGGAGGATTGAAAATCGCAATGGCCGATTTTGCAACTTTATTTAAAAATGAAGCTATTGCTAGTTATGATCCTAATCATACGGATGATGCAGAGTCTTATGGTAGTGATAGTAGGGAGTCTAGTGCAGAAGAGGATGTCCTACCACATGAGGCACCTCTTATCCTGAATTCAGACTAATTGATGCATCCGACGATAATGAGGCCACATCCCATGGAGCATTGCCAGAATATTCATTCTTTGGTGGGAATGAGGAGTTAAAAAAGAGAATGATATTCAGGTTAAAGAAGAAAGTCCAATGTGCTATGAAATAATATGTCATTCGCACCCACCATCCTTTTAAAATCATCGAGTTAGATAAAATTAAATAGAGCATCGTCTGTAAATAGTCTAAGAGTTGTAGTTGGCATCTTCGGGCATACAAAGTTTTTTAGGCATTCAGGTCATGCATTCGGGGCTTCCAGTTCTACGGCCCATTGATTAATATTAATGTAATGTACATATACGACCGATATAAGGATACACTGAAGATAGCCGTGGGGAGGATTGGAAATGGGAGTAACTATCCTCTAGCATTTGCTATTTATGAAGGCGAGAATCATGGTAGCTGATCATAGTTTTTATTGCATTTGCACTATTATATGATACGTGATCAAATGGAGATTGGCATAGTCTCAAATCGGTATAAGGGAATATTAGCTGCTATTTCAGATAAATTTATTGGGTGGACAACACTATATGGATATCATATATTGTGTCTGAGATATATAAAGGTAAATCTAAACAATCGATTCCATAATATGGTATTTTTGGCTTACTTTTATCAAACTACAGAGCAAAACAAGTCTTGAAAGTTCGATCGCAGCATGTAACACATTGAGAAAACATGGTCCAATTGCTTCCAATACTTCCAAAGAAATTCACTTGATAATCCAAGTAAATGGTCGCTAGTGCATGACACGGATAGACGCGGGTATGGAATAATGAATACAAATCTATCCAAAAGTTTCAATAAGGTTGTTGACCCCATGATTGATTTTGATGATTGCCAAACCTTGAGTATATTATGTATTTAATCATGTGTTTCAAGAATATGTGTAGGACTTTTCAAGTGCTTAAAATGAAGAAATTATCCATAGAAAAAAAAATTTCACAAAAAAAAAATCAAAGAAAAGAATAATTTCAAATGCATAAATAAAGCTCAAGAAAGCCTCAATGGTGGGAAAGACCATAAAAATCAAGGTGAAAAAGTCCTTAAAAGTTGAAGACAAAAAGCCATTCATACAGAAAAATATGCAGAATTATTGAAGGCTAAAAACTTAGATGATCCAGTGAAAAACTGAGCTGGCTCAGTACTTAGTCAGCTTAATAAAAAATTTAGACGGCCCAATCTCAGAAAATAGAAAAATAGAAAGCTGATTTTTGAAGTAAACCGATACTGAGCCGACCCACTAAAAAACTGAGCCGATCTAGTAACTGTAATGGCTAGTTTTTCAGAACTTTAACTTTTTATCTACAACGACTCCCAACAGCTATTTTCTCAACTATAATGGCTAGAACTCATTCTGAAGATCTTTTAAATGTAAAGAAGTGGAGGATAGTCTCAAGAATATATAAGAAAATCTTTAGAGCAATAAAAATAAGCTTCCAAAGAGTTTATTGAGTATCCATTAAGAAAGCAAGAAGAGTGAGCTAAAAAGAGTAAGAAAGGAGTGATTTTCAGACATTCTTTGTCCTTCCAACATTCTCAAATCTGAGAGAAGTTAGGCCATCATTATTGAAGATCATCTCCTACTTTCTCAAGCATTTAAAGAGAAGAAATCAACCCTACAAGCAAAGCAATCCAGATTTTCTTCTTTTGGATTTTATAGAGTTTATTTTAAATTATATTTTTTACATTTTGTTTTAAGTTTCTTGGGATGAGAAACTTGGGTTGGTCCAAGCCTCAAGTTGGACGTTGTATTGGTTTGATTGGTGAGCCATGGGTAAAACCAATCGGAATTGATTATGAGCCCAAAAAATAATCATGTATAATTTTGATTGGTAAGCCAGAAAAAATCAACTGAATTTGATTATAAGCCTGAAAAATAATCGAACTTTAATTCTTGTTGAGAATTATAGTTGAATTCCCAAGGGATATTCTTGGAAAGTGGACGTAGGTGCTAAGTTTGGCACCGAACCACTATAAAATTTGTATGTTTATGATTGTGTATTCTTTACGTTATTGCTTTCATTCACTGCAAATTACAAAGCTTATTTCATTACTCATTGTGTGCACTTCACTTAGTTTAAATCATTCAAATCTACACATTAGTCAAAAAGTTCTTGTAATACCCAATTCACCCCCCTCTTGGATAGCCATCCTTGGACAACAAGTGGTATCAGAGCGGATGCTCTAATATTAGTTGTTGACCTAACGGTCAAAGAGCTAAAGATTTTATGGCTGACCCATTTGGTTTTTTGTTGAGTGAGGGACACTCAACCATTAGACCTTCATTTTTCAATAGCACCAACTACATTTATTGAAAAACTAGAATGAGAATCTTTATTCAAGCATAAGATTATGACATGTAGAATATCATACTTAATGATCCTTACACACTCATAATGATTGTTAATGATTTATGTGTGCCTAAACCTAAAAAAGATTGGAATGAGCAAGATAAAAGGCTAGCTCAATTAAATGCTAAAGTTATTAACATTTTATATGGTGCATTAGATTATAATAAATTCAATAGAATATCAACATATTTATCTGTAAAAAAGATTTGGGATAGACTTGAAATAATCCATGAGGGTATAAGTCAAGTCAAAGAATCTAAAATAAATATGTTGGTTCATAAATATGAGTTATTTAAAATGGAACCTCATGAGATAATAAGTGATATGTTTATAAGGTTTACTAAAATTATAAATGAGTTAAAAAGTCTTGGAAAAGACTATTCTAACAGTGATCTTGTATGCAAAATTCTTAGGTCCCTACCAAAGTCTTGGAAAGCAAAAGTAACGGCAATCTAAGAAGCCAAGGATCTTAGCAAGCTTGCTTTGGAAGAGCTAATCAGATCGCTCATGACACATGAGCTCAATATAAATCAAAGCATGAAGGAGGAAAAGATGAAGAAGACAACTCTTGCACTCAAGTCATCGGTCATTGAAGAAAGTTCAAGTGACTTTATCGAGGATTCGGAAGATAACGAAGAAATGGCGGTGATTATAAGAAGGTTCATGAAATTTATGAGAAAGAAGAAAAATTCTGAACCAAGAAGAGAAAAAGAAAAAAAGAATCAATTTAGAAAACATAAAAAGGATTATCCCCTACTAAAAAAGAGCTCAAATTATGAAGAAGAGTCATCCTCAAGTGAAGAAGAAACAAATCTATGCTTGATGGCTCACAACAATGAGGTAAACAATGAGAACTCTTCTGAAGTTTCTTTTGATGAATTATTTGAAGCCTTTAACGACTTAATGAATGGATTTAAGAAATTAAAGTTGAAAAATAAGGAACTCAAAAAATCTAATCTTCTTTTAGCTAATGAAAAGAGTAAACTCTTATTAGAAAAAGAAGATATTTTAAGAGAAAAGGATACTTTGGCTAAAGATAAAGAAATGTATCTTAAATATGAAAAATCTTTAGTTGAAGAACTTGTTAAGTTGAATAAGGAGCTTGAGAATTTGGTTGAAGAAAAGAAAACTTTAGTTGACGAAAAACAAATTCTTTCAAAATCTGAAAAATTCTTAGTCAAAGAAAAAGAAAAGCTTTTAAAATCTAAAAAATTTCTTTTGGAAGAAAATGCAAAATTAAGAAAAGATATTGAAAATTTAAAATCCATGCTTGAAAAGTTTACACTTGGATCATAAAACCTTCAAGCAATATTAAACAATCAAAAAGATGTTTTTAATAAAGCGGGAATTAGTTATAATTCATTGAGAAAACAGAAATTTGTCAAAAACATGTTTAGCAAAGTTTCACTTGAAAATCATTCAATTACATGTTTTAAATGTAACAAAGTAGGCCATAAAATTTCTGAATATAATTTTAAAAGAATTAGCCAAATTTTAATTAAACAAATTTAGATTCCAAAGAAAATTTTGAATACTAACTTCTATGGACCCAAGATGACTTGGGTACCAAAAATCATTAAGTGACTTTGCATGTGCACTAAGGATCCAAATGAAATGAAAGGAAGAAAATTTTTATGGATGCCTTAAAAATGAAAAAGGATGGGTGTTGATGCATGGTATAATCTAATTTTTTTTCTCATATCATACCATCAATGATTATTAAAGTTATTTTGATTAAATCTATTGATTTTAATATGATTTCATATTATGTTTACTTGTTCTCTTAAAATTTTATTTAATTTTAAAATAGCTTTATTTGCAAAAGTAAGGGAGAGAAAATATTAAAGATAAAATGAATACTAACTTGGTATCAATCAAATTTAAAAATTTGAGCTTAAAAGTCAAATTTATATTAATTAAGATTAATGTGGTATCAATTAATTATGCTTAATTTGAAAGAAAAAGAGGAAGAAAGTTGAAAAGTAAATTAATCTAACTATAAATATGAAAAATAGGGGTAGAGATATTTTCTAATTTGATTTGATTGAAAATTTTAATTAATTTAAGTTAAAAAAAAATAAAATATGAACTTAAATTCTCAATAAACTTCTTTATAATCTTCTTAAATTGAGCTTTTAAGTATTTATTCAATTTGATATACATACTTTTGTTTATCAAATCATTTTTGATAACTCTTTGAAGTAAAAAATAAGTTTGAGATATATTCTTACTCCAAATAGATTGATTTTGATACATTCTTATAATTTTGAAGCTCATTGATAAATATAATACTGAACTTTTTATATGCCAATCTTTAAACTTGATTTGCATAATCATTTTTGGCAAATAATTGGAGCTAAATTAAATTTTCTGCATATTCTTTCTCAAAAATAAATTTTTAAACTCAATTTTGAAACTCATTTGAAAATTTAAATTTGATCCTAAATTTATTATGTGCATTACAAAATTCTTATGAATTATTTATTTTAAAATAATTTTTACTCAAAGCAATGAATTTGAAAATATGACTATCTTTTGCTTTGATACTATTCATTTTTCTTTGCTCGATACATCTCTGATATATATCTTTTTTGAGCTTAATCGATTGAATTTTTTAAAGAAAATGAAAGATTGAATATTAAGTATATACTATGCTTGATTTCATATTCAAATCTTTTAAAAAATTCTATTTCTCTTAAAGCTTAAAAGTATATATTCGAAAATCTGATTAAAGATCATACTCATTCAAAAAGAGAAAAAGCATATAATATTTAAATTCAAGCTAATTTCTAAAATTAAAATAAATATTTGAAATTTATTTTGAGTCAAAGGATAAATTTTTAAAAGAAAGATAATTCATTTAAATTGATTTCATGAATTTAATGCATCTCTCAATTTAATGCTTTGATATTGATTTTGATGACTTCTTGTTTCTTCCCATGAACTTTTTGATGCTGTCAAAAAATGGAAGAAGTATGTTGAGTATATGAAATATGTATGTACTAATGATGTGCAATAAATTATAGGCTCATTAAGAATTCTTTCATGAAGTTTAATTCATTGTTCTTATCTTGATTCACATTAGTTTCTTTAGCATATACTCAAAGTTTTGCCATCATCAAAAAGAGGGAGATTGTTGACCCCATGATTTATTTTGATGATTATCAAACCTTGAGTATATTATGTATCTAATCATATGTTTCGAGAATATGTGTAGGACTTTTTAAGTGCTTAAAATGAAGAAATTATCCATAGAAGAAATTCCATCACAAGAAGAAAAGTTAAAGAAAGAATAATTTTAAATGCTTAAATAAAGCTCAAATAATAAGTTTTTGGAAGCCTCAATTATGGGAAGGACCATAAAAATCAAGATGGAAGAAGTCCTTAAAAGTTGAAGATAAAAAGCCATTCATACAGAAAAATATGTAGAATTATTGAAGGCTGAAAACTTAGATGATCCAGTGAAAAACTGAGCTGGCTCGATACTTAGTCGGCTCAGTAAAAAACTTAGATGGCCCAATTTCATAAAACAGAAAAATAGAAAGCTGATTTTTGAAGTAAATTGATACTGAGCCGATCTAGTGAAAAATTGAGCCGACCCGATGACTGTAATGGCTAGTTTTTCAGAACTTTAATTTTTTATCCACAATGACTTCCAACGGCTATTTTCTCAACTCCAACGGCTAGAATTCATTTTGAAGACCTTCCAGATGTAAAAAAATGGTGGATAGCCTCAAAAATATATAAGAAAATCTTTAGAGTATTAAAAATAAGTTTTTGAAGAGTTTATGGAGTATTTATTAAGAAAGCAAGAAGAGTGAGCTAAAAAAAGTAAGGAAGGAATGATTTTTAGACATTTTTTGTCCTTCCAATATCCTCAAATCTAAGAGAAGTTAGGCCATCATTATTGAAGATCATCTCCTACTTCCTCAAGTATTCAAAGAAAAGAAATCAACCCTACAAGCAAAGCAATCTAAATTTTCTTCTCTTGGATTTTATAGAGTTTATTTTAAATTATATTTTTTATATTTTGTTTCAAGTTTTTTGGGGTGAGAAACTTGGGTTGGTCCAAGCCTCGAATTGGATGTTGTATTGGTTTGATTGGTGAGCCAAGGGTAAAATCAATCAGGGTTGATTGTGAGCCTGAAAAATAATCATGTATGATTTTGGTTTGTGAGCCAGAAAAAATCAACTGAATTTGATTGTAAGCCCAAAAAATAATCGGACTGTAATTCTTGTTGAGAATTATAGTTGAATTCCCAAGGAATATTCTTGGAGAGTGGACGTAGGTGCTGAGTTTGGCACTAAACTACTATAAAATTTATGTATTTATGATTGTCTATTCTTTACTTTATTGCTTTTATTCACTACACATCACAAAGCTTGTTTCATTACTCATTGTGTGCACTTCACTTAATTTAAATCAATCAAATTTGCATATTAGTCAAAAAATTCTTGTAATACCCAATTCACCTCCCTCTTGGGTAGCCATCCTTGGGCAACAAAGGTATTGAAGGGGGGTCGCTCATTGCTAGTTACCATGTTTGTCTGTCTTTTCTTTGAATGCTAATCGAAGTGGTTTAATGTGCGACATGTAATAGCAGCACGGAGAAGGAAGGTTGGTAGGATGTTCGTTGATAATATTACATGTAAGTTAAATGGACGCCAGCTAAAATATAGAAAATATGATATGATTAAGTATAATAACCAACTAGGTTTATATGAGATTCAATTGAGATGCAGGCATTATAACCCCGATGAACCTAATTAACATAAGCAATCAACTTTAGGACGGGCACATACACATATCAAAAGTGGCAATTACTCTATTATTCGTGCTCCCATTTGTTCGTTGTATGTACTAGTGAGAATCTAGATTGAAAGCAATTTATTGATGACTATTATATTATTATCCATTATGAAAAGTCTTATATGTCTACTTTCTATCCTCTAGAGAGTCCTTATTATTGACCTACATGGACTGCACCTAGACTCACACTGTAGCCATCCATAACGACTTGAAAAGAAGCATCTACAATCGAGGAGGATCTGAAATGATATGGATGCAATGGAGAGACAAAATATGATTTGTTGTGAATTATGCAAGTAGATGGGACACAATCGATGCAGATGCCCCCAACGATGCTGATTTATCTTTTTTTTTTATGTGACTTGCAGACTTTTTTTATGTAAGCTTGTATTTTTTTTAACTATTTTGATTATATAATCATATCATATAAATACTTGAAGAAATTAGTGAAATAAATCTATTGTATATATTAGCTATTTATCATCAATGTTATTTTAACCATTCTAGCTTCTCGCATTATTAAATATAAAGGGCTATCGTTGAGCCAAGTTCATCTCTTTTGATTTTTTTTTGTTAACTAAGGCTAATATATTAAATTTGTAAAATAATGTATCTTACAATAGATACAATATGGCTGGTTTAGACTCTTATGTGCACCCGGAGCCGGTGGATCCTACTGTATTTTCAGACTCGACACTGGAGTGATCGTATATATTCTAGGAAGGACACATGGCTCCTACGTTGCAGGCACAAAGGGTCTACGGCAATGTGCGCTCGATGGCCACATGAGAGGATCGTGTAGTATCTTCATATATCAAATTTTTATGAAGTATATAGAGTATGCGACGTACAGCTTGACCGAGCCCTCATCATAGCTATGGTAGAGCGATGGCATCAGGAGACTCCCACTTTTCATCTACATATTGAGGAGGCGACAATCACAATGCAGGATGTTGCCGTTCTTCTTAGATTATGGATAAATGGGCCTGCCATCATTGGTACTATATAGATTATCTGGTCAGATCTCTATGAGGAGTTGTTTGGGATTACACCATCAAAGACGATATTGTATGGGTCTTCATTGCGATTTCACTAGCTTTGCGACACTTTCCACCACTTATCAGATGATGTAGATAATGAGATTGTGTATAGGCATGCTTGAGCATTCATTCTATGTCTTATTAGTGGATATTTGTTCATCGATAAATCTAGATCCTATATATAGTTGTTGTACTTACCACTGCTATATGATCTTCACATATATGGGCAATTGAATAGGGGCATGCTACTTTAGTATTCCTATATCGCGAGCTCTATAGGACCACCAGATCAGATGCGTGTGAGATAACTGGGCCATTAGTATTACTATAGTTTTGGATATGGAAGCATTTACATGTTGGACGGCCAGATAGAGTGAGGATAGTAGTCCACTAGCCGGTGCTGGGAGATAATGTGGTAGGACATGGCCCATTGGACGATACTGATATTGAAGGCCCTTTTGGCGGGATACAGTATGAGCAAGCTAATCTATTAGGATGCAAGTATGCAACAGTAGTACTAATTTGTTATGATAAATGATTTTTGATTTTAATAGTATAATATATTGACTTTGTTTTGGATAGTAGAGGATTTGACTGATTGGTGCTAGATTTCTAGTACCGCACACTATTATATATTATAGAGATCAGCATGACCAACAATACGATGATCAGTTGGTGTGGGAGTCTTACACACCAGAGATATTGGCTGATTGCTTGAGGTATGCTGATCGGATCAGCATATATGGAGGACACACGCACCACTCATTTGCTTATCATCAAGATATATTGTCCAGAGCATGTGATGTGATAGTTTGGCATGCATTAGGATGTCCCCCCCATCATGCGATACTCGGGATGGGCTCCACACTCTAGATCAACAAGGGCGGCATCGACATGATTGGGCTCGAGAGCACCAGGAGCATATCGACGCATGGGAGTGATGAAAGGATTTAATTGTGGCTGGTCCAGCTATGCTCTCCATGATGGATTATTATGATCCATATTTAGAGTGGTACAGGAGCATCACTAAGCAATTCATCTCACCTTTGATGACTGAGCAATCTGAGATGAGATTCCATCCATTGGGTAGCGTAATGAATATTATGGTAAGTACATTTTATTTTGTCTCATTTGTTATATCATTTTTATTATACTTATGAATAATATTTATTTTTTCTTTGATACTGATAGTTTCAAATAATCGCGTCGCTATATCATCGGACAGGAAGTGGCTTCCATTCAGTCACTGTTGGATGAAAGATCGAGTACTTGCTAATATCATGGATAGCCTTATTGATACTATATGAGTCATCTCTAAGGATAGACAACTTCACACTGTATCATCGATGGATGATCCGAGTACCTCATCATATGCCTAGCACACCTCATTTTCCATCTTCTCGAACTTCAACCTCTCTGTAGATGAGTCTAAAGATACATTATACAATCCAATAAGCAACACATCGATCATACACATGTGAGGGTCAGAGGTGGAGATAGACTGAGGATTTCTAAAGCCAGATATTAGGCACATGTTGGTAGGCCAAGCACGACAGCACCTTCCTCTCTACTGGTCGATATCGTGCCTGAGTCATCACACCGCCAGCCAGAGGTGACACGCGTCTATGAGAGACGGATGCGAAGGAAGCCTGAGTACCTTAGCATATACACCTCTCGATAATTATATTGATTATACTTTTTTTTGTTAGCAAACTTTGTAATAATCAAATATTATAAAATTATTAATTTAAAATTAATGTTATATTTTTTTTCAATTTGAATGCACGTGCTATAATTTTTGATAAAATACTGCTCATCTAAGATTTTAAAAATAAGCATTATTTTGACAAAATTACCCCTCCCCCCTCCCCAATGTCTTCCCTCTCCCCTCCCCACCCCTTGGCACTCATGCCTGTACCCTCCCTCGATGCTCAAGTCCCCTCCCCCTCCCATGATCCCCCTCCCTTTTTGACGGTCTTCCCTCCCCTCCCTCCTTGATGCTCATGCCTGTAACCCCCCATGGTCGAGCCGCCCCCCTCCCCATCTCTTGCAATTGTGCCCCTCCTCTCTAACAATCTTTCCTCCCATTGCCTCCTTAGCACTCGTGCCCATAACCCCCCACCTCCCATGATCGTGCCGCCCCCCTCTCCATCTCCCGTGATTGCGCCTCTCCTTCTCCAATGGTCTTCCCTCCCCTCCCCCCTCCCCCTCCCCCCCCCGGTATTTGTGTCCGCACCCCCCATGCTCATGCCACCCCCCTCCCCCTCTCTCGCGATCATGCTATCTTACCATGGTTAGTGCTCCCTCGCTCGTGCAACTCTACCACCATGCCCCCCTCCCTTGCCCATGGTGCCTCTACCAGCCTCCAGCAGGTCCTCCACCCATCGACGCTCCACCCTTCGCCTATGGCACCCTTGGTGTGCCTACGCCCGCCAGGTCCCCATCCTCTGCCACCGTCTCTCTCGACTCCTTCGCCTTCTGGGGTGGCAATCAAGGATTTAGGAAAAAAAAAACATCCTTTACACTATAGAAACAATCTTGATTTTTGAAATATTTATCACACCAGCTATGTACATTAGTACTCCAGTGGGATGAAATCTAAATAGTTCATATTTATTTTGATAGTTAAAAATAGATATATGATAAAAAAAATAAAAATATTTTTGGAGCACCGTAGCAAATTTCAAATTGATAATATTAAAGATCTGGATCAGCATGTTGCGTATGAATGCATTCACACTCTTATCCCCTTTTCCTTTGTTTGTATGAAGAATATTCTAGCATATGAGAATGAGGTGTGTACAATTCTAGGGACAAACTTATCTTTGAGCATGACAAGAGCCACTATAGTATTCCTCCATTCATTTTTTTATCATGATTTTCTTGAACAAATTTGACCCTTTATCCTCTCTTTATAAGCCATGTGTCCCCTTAATCACATCAATGTCATTTATCTCTCATCTCTTAAATCTAACTCCTATTCTCCTACATTACCTAGTGCTTTATACCAATCCATAGACTATAACCTCCCCTTTTATCTTAGCCCTCCATCTTAATCCTTTCAGCCTAGCGCTTGAAAATCAAATAAATACAACCAGCATGTTTTCCTAAATCCTAACTCTACACCTCATCGATTCCCTTCTTTTTCTCTATGGCTAATAAAAAGCCTCCACCTCACAGCAATCATAGTAATTGGATCCAAAAAAGCAAATCATTTCTTACTAGCCTTTCAAAGAAATACAACAAACACGTTCTCTCAAATTTGGATCCATTAAGAAAAGGATTGGCTTAGGATCAAAGATGGAAAAGATCTTAGATATAATTTAATTAATTTTTGAATGTTAGAGTTAGTAAAACTTTAATTCAATTTTGGATACAAGAGAGGTGGATGGGCAACCAACAAAGTAATAGCCCCATGGATAGTTTTATAATGATTCATTATAGATTATCATGTATGTCAAACTTGAGGCCTCCAGAACCATCATAACCGTGTCATAACGTTAACAGCTATGAATTTTGTGCTTGAATTAACCTTATTAAGAGTCAAGAACTTTGTAAAAAGAAATATTTTTAAGCTTAATATTAATAATAAAAAATTATGTATTTCTTTTTTGATGCTTTTATTATCGTGCAAACTAACCATAGAATACGTGAAGACTAGAAATAACTCAAAATCATGTCAGGTTTTGACTTGCCATTAGGACTTCAAATGTACTTATTATTTTTTCTCACCTCTAAAATATATAGTAGAAAAATGATTGGTAGAAGAATACATGGTGGTGAACCCAAAAATCCATCACCATGTTTTTGTTCTTTGGAACCCCACTATTTGCCTAACCACTTGCCTTCAAAATTTAATCTATATGTTGATCAATAGTTTGATCCGCCTTAGAATTCCTATCCATGATGCCATGGACTCCCTCACACAATTTCATGGAAGTCCAAAGCCCACACCACAAGCTCCGTGCGGGGTTGAAAGGGGAGGTATGGGCGTTCGGCATGGAGCGGGACCACGTGTTGGTCCGCTTCTCTAACGCCGATGAAAGGGATGGCGTGCTTGGCCGGCCATGGGTGGTGGCCGGCCAAGCGCTGGTGGTGGAAGCTTGGTGCCCATGCTTTTACCCAAGGGAAGGAGCAATCCGCTCCGCCCTAGTTTGGGTGCGATTGCTGCACCTCCCGGTGGAACTCTAGGGGGAGGAGGCGATCCGATGTGTCGTTGCTCTCGCTAGCGAGTTCGTGATAGTGGATGCGTGCATGGTAGAGCTTAGACGAATTGGATTTTAGCGGGTGTGTGTGCGGATGGACCTCTCTCGACCTTTGCGGTCGGGAGTCCTCATCGATGGGCCTGATGGCCCAAGGTGGCAGCGCTTTGTTTGAGAGAATGCCGATGGAGTCTGTCTCCGTTGTGGTTGTTTCCATCCTACGGTGGCGTGCCGGTGGATGCTGGTGTGGGGCAACACTTATGGTCGGAGGATGTCACCCCAATGGAGAAAGGGGAGGAAGGGCCCTGGATGGGGCCATGGCTTGTTGCTGATCGACAGAGGATGCCTAGGCCGGAGGCCGGGGCTGAACCAGGGAGAAGGGGGGCTGTTCCCAATCAGACCCCTAACTTGGCTCCTAAATCGAGCCATCCTAGTAAGGAGCCTAGCTAGGCCGCCTCTGGAGAGGATGGATGGATGAAGTCCTTCCGGATTGCATGGCAGAGATCTTCCCTTGAAGTGATGGCAGGATAGGAGATGGAAAGCATGGAGATCTATGTGATCGGGCCAGCCAATAGATTTGGCCCGCTCACGTCTGACCAGGCCGAGGGCATGGACAACCCTTTCGTGGGCATGGTGGATCAGGCGGGGCCATCGGGCTCGCGGGCTATGGTGGGTGGGTCGGGCACAGGATCTCACAAGTGTGCGTGGCCCAGTGACCTTGATGGGGGCCACACACTGCTGAAGACTGGAGGAAAAACACCCATGGGAGACAAGAAAGGCCTGATCTTGCCCAACAAGTCCAAGGGCAAGGCCCTAGCCAGTCGGACTGATCTGATTGACCTTTCTGCCATCCAGGGATGCGATGAGATTTTTCTCTTCTCGATCGAAAACCTAGGGAAAGGGACTCGACCATGGTCCAGGCTAAGGATCCATTGACCGACCATGATGTCCAAGGGTGAAATCCCCAAGTAGGGGGAGACACTCAGCACTACAGAAGGATTCAAAGCACGAGGGACCCATGGTGGCTAGCCTAGACCTGGATCATGAGGGGATAGTTGACATTTGGAGGAGAGCTATCCAGGAGATGGAGGGGACACCGAAGGCTGTGGACTTGATGGACATAAGGGCGGGTGTTACCTTGATGGAGGGTGGCTCGAATGAGAGCCAACTCCACCATCAATCAGCCCGATGAAGATTTTGATTTGGAATACCCAGGAGGCGGGGAAGCCTTCCTTTTGCATGATGTTCGGAAGGATCATCCAGCAACATCATCCGAATATCTGTATCCTGCTCGAGACCTGACTTTCTAGGATGAGTCTTACCCGAGCGAGACGTCGGATCCCGCATGCATAGAGTTCCTATGTGGTGGAGTCTAGGGGTCTCTCTGGGGCGATCATGGTTCTTTGGCATCGTGCCTCGGTCAGAGTGGATGCATTCCACAGATGTGAGCAGCAGGTTATTTTGGTCATCTTCGAGCAGATCGGTGGCCCTTGGCTCCTCTCCAGCATTTATGCGAGCACTGAGTACCGAGAGTGAAGGATGCTTTGGTCTGAGATCTTCAGGTTGCTTGTGCAGGGACTTCCATCTCTCATTGTGGGGGATTTCAACCATATTGTTGGACTGCATGAGAAGATGGAAAGTAGGCAATTTGTTGACAGCATTGACTCTAGGGAGTTCAGGGACTTCATTGGTGCTTCGAGCCTTATTGACCTTAGCTATGCTGGGACTAGGTTCTCTTGGTGCAACAGCTGTCTCGGAGCGGCTAGGGTTTGGGAGAGAATTGATAGGGCGATGGCTTCTGCCACTTGGCTCCAGCATTTTTCGGGTTACCATGTATAGTACCTCCCTAGGATTGCCTTGGACTACTGCCTATTGTTGATTTCGACTGATGGCTTCTGCTCTCCCAGGAGCCCCTTCAGGTTTGAGAAGCTTTGGACCTTCTACCAGAGAGCTTGGGATTTGATTAGAGACGTGTGGTGGATGTCGATTCGGGGTGATGCAAGATATCGAATGATCAGAAGATTGGAGCTGGCGCAGCGTAGGCTCACCAAGTGGAGTCATTTAGAGGTAGGTGACATATCCAGGAGGATCGAGGAGGTGGAGATGGACATCTCAGAGTTGCAACTGAGAGAGGATCCAGTAGGGGGTCTTCAGGAGCATGACCTGAGCTTGCTCCTGCACAGACTGGCTATCCACCACTCCCTTTTGAGGCAGCAGAAGATGTTGTGGAGGCAGAGGTCTAGGATTCAGTGGATCAGAAAAGAAGATCAGAATACTAGATTTTTCCATCAGTTGATGATGATCCGAAGGGCGGCTAATCGCATCAGACAGTTGAGGGAGGAGGATGATAACATGGTGGAGGAGGAGGATAGCATGGTGGAGGAGGAAGAGGAGATCAAGCAATGGATCTTTTAGTTCTTCAGCTCTTGCTGGACTGCTACCCTTGACGATGATGATCCCCCTCCAGGGTCATAGCCGTTAGAGCAGATCTTTGACCAGGAGAATGAGATCTTCACTCGTTCGATATTCGTTGAGGAGGTGCAGGGGGCCCTCTAGTCTCTGTTAGATATATGTGTCCTAGAAGCCAGAATTGGCTGACACTTGTAATACACTTCTAGGGGCAAAATTATAATTTTGACTATAATTAATGAAATGGGTTATTTTCTATCACACCTGTGTATTTAGTGTCTGTGATACATCCTTTGAGTTAATGGTAATGATAATTCATATTTTCAAGAGTTGAAAATTTAAGACATGAATAATCATTATTAACTCATAAACAGCTTCCGACCATAGGATCATCACTAGGATGGTGATTGATCCGGAAGGTTGGTGTACGATCGCTTCTCTTTAGTAGATGAGTCTTGAGTCTACGGTGTGGAGACACCGGAGCGAGAGTACAGGTACTCGTTAGAGAACGAGGGCACTGAGCGTGACCACCTCGAGTAGTCATTAGGAAGTCTACCTTCTCGTCAATGACTGACTCGATGCTGCAGTAGTGTGTCTGGTTCTTTGACCTGAGATGCATCGGCAGTTCACCTTGAGGGTGTTATAGTTTGACTACACCATTACTCGGTCTCCTAGCCATATGGAACCCTGAGGTGTATGTTGGCTATAGCATGTTCATTGTAGGAACTGGATTGCATCAAGATGGAATCTATCTACCTCGGTGGTAGAGGAGCAGCCCTATGATGATCATGAGAATCAAGTCCTGAAGCCCATGGCCATGGCAGAGTGAAATAATAGAAAGAGTTTCTATTTAGATTTTCACATTGGACTCGAATCGAATGATTACATCATATGACAGAGACTAGGGTTTGACGAGTTTACCTTAACCCTAATCTGATCGGGGCTCAAGATAGAAGAACTTAATCACACAGGTAGCTGCACCAAGAGGTTCGCATTCAGCTCTGATGGGTTGCCACCATATACTGCTAGGTGTCACTGGTGGATTTTGGGAGCAATTAGAATGATTTAGATGATCGATCATTCTAGCTGTTCGAATCAGAAGAGTTCTGATCCATCGAAAGGAGTTTCGATGATGTCGATGATAGAGATCATGACATATCCCATTACCATACAGAACTGAACCTAACTGGGTCACACAAACAAGGGTTTGAATCTGGTGATCATCAATTGAACTGATCTAGTTCAATTGATCTGAATGAGATTCAATTAGGTTCAAGGAAATCGTGCTAGCACTCGATTGAACCTAACGTTCTTCTTTTACTATCATAAATAAGTTGTCCTGACTGAGCCAAAGGAGTTTGTGCTCAATCAGAGGCCTTCATATGGTCTGACTGGAGGTTGTCCAAGTCAGAAAGGTTGTCTTATTTTGTAAGACATTACCTGCCATTTTTGGTCACCTGCCATTTCTTGTTCTTTGACTTTGGTCAAAAGTCTACCTTTGACTGGTCAAACGTTGACCATTGACACTTTGACTTTTGACCACATGTCATGCACCTATTGGAGAGCTGGTGGGGGCCTGTCCCCCTGCCAGAACCTGGCAAGGAGAAGGGCGCACGCCAAGGGTGGCGTGAGCCCAAGTAGGAGGCGCCTAGGAGTCCTTGTTGGACAAGGACTCCATCTCCTTTTTGGATTCCAATTAGAGTTCTTCTAAGAATCCAACTTTGACTGGTCTTAGGCACCCTCTAAGGAGGAATCCAGGGGTCTCTATTCCCACCAATCAGATTTAGATCTGATTTCACAAAGGGTTGTGATTGGTTGGGAGGAAGAGGAGTTGGATCACGCTTAGTCTATAAATAAGACCCTGCGCCCAACTCAGATTTAATGCTAATGCAATTCAATTGAGAAACCCCATGCCCCAAGGCTGCCTCTCCCCTCCTTCCTCCATGCCATAGCTTCTTCTCCCCTTGCTCTCTCCACGTCCAAAAGGTGTTTTGGATTTTGGTTGGTGCGATTCAGATCAAGGAAAGGCGATCAAAAGCAAGAAGGCTGCGCTGCTGCAAAAGGACGACTGCAGATCTTCAAAAGAGTTTTGAAGATCCTCCAGATCAGATCCAGATCTGATTTTTGGAGGTGTGATAGAGAAGAAGAGGATCTCCAGATCCAACCCGAGTGGATACCGGTAGAGGCCAGGCGCTTGCGTGGCTAGATCCAGAACCTTCCGCTGCAATCAGGATCATCTACAGGGTAATAGGATTACCCAAATCAGGTAAATTAAATTTGATTTAATTTATCTTATTTTATTTTATTTATTAAAATAATAAGAATTAGATCTGAAATATATCAAGATCTGATTGAGATCAAGAGAAAAATTTTTGAAATATATCTCTTGATCTGATCAGATCTGAACGAACCTGGACCGGAAAATCAGGATTTTCCTTCAACTGGTATCAGAGCCATGGTTCTAAATTATTTAGATCTAATTTTAATTTTATTTTAATTAAAAAATAAAGTGATTTCAGATGTCACATGAGATGTGATCAGATCTGAAATCAAAAAAATTAAAATTAAATGATTTGGATCTAAGAACATTGAAGATATGCATGACTAGTTCTAGAATAGAATAGTTCTATAGAATAGTTTTGCATGTCTTTGATTTAATCTGATTAAATCATATTTTAGATCTTCTTATTTACTATTTTTCTGATATTATAAGTGTTATAATAACATCTGATAAATAGCAAATAAAAATTATTTAATTTTAAAATATCATATGAGATATGATTGATGCATGTCTAGACTAGTTGTAGAATAGTTCTACATAATTGTCTAGATTAGAATTTATTTTGATTAGATCAATTTAAATCTAATTTTTTAGATTATTATGAGATAATTTAGATCTGAAAACATGCATGATTATGATACATGAGATGTATGCAAAATATGCCATGATTAGATCTAATTTGTATATGAGATATATGATATAGATCTGATATTGTTTTGTAGTATTGAATGTTCCTGATTAAGGCGTTCCTCTTGGCCGTCCGGTCATAAGAACGAAGAAGGGTTTAAAGGCCCTCTCTTCCCATTCGATGGGGTGTTCTTATGACGTGTAGGGGTGCTGCGTGTTCGTCCTTAATCAGAAACCCAAAACTTACTTTCTGCAAAACCCTAGATCCTGAAACCCTAGGATTTATTGTGCATATTTTGTTTATGAACCCTACTTAATTAAGAATTAAGTTTATGGAATATTAATTAGGTCTAAAATTGAGAATTTCAGATCTAAGACATATTCATAATACTGGGTTCGGGCTTGGGTAGCTCAATTAGGTCTAAGCGGTTGATCAAACCGAATCAAGAGTTGGTTAGATGGGATCAACAATGCTTAAATTGACCAGCCTAATAGGATTAAGTCTGGGTCAAGATCGAGTCACGATCAAGCAAGACCTAATTAGGCTCAGAGGTTAGAGTCTGGATTGTAGGCTAACCCAATTGGTTCTGACTCAACAATTTGGTGTCTAAGGTAAGTTTGGCACATAGACGACCGACTGGTTTTTAATTGGAAGCTACTCGACCTGAATGCGTTCTTGTGCGAGTTAATGGCATATTCCTTCCACCGGTCTCACTTACCTGGCCATATCTGTTGACACAGTTCTGATCTGAGGTGGTCAATAATCCGAGCTAACCCATGCCACTAGGTTAGTCATAATTGTTATGACTAAGCCAAGTCTAGTTTAATGAGACCTGAATCAATTCTCCCTAAGAAAAGATTAAGTCTGAGGTCTTCCACCATTGTAGATGTGCGGGCCCTTCCCGGGGTTGATTGTTCTCGGCTGGATACAGTGGCTCAGTTGCACCGGGAAGACGCAACCATGTCTATTAGGCATTGGATGCTATGGGCTGGAGGATGAGTTGGGCTCAATATTTCGGATACGGTGAGAGAGACTCAATTAGGAACCCAGTCTATGCAAATGGTGGGTCTGACTTAACTAAGGAGTGGATCAATATTTCGGATACGGTGAGATTCATGAATTAGAGACCAAGTTTGGGTGCACCATGATTAGAGAATCATTGAACAAGAGTTGTTCACTCATTGGCTAACCCATCACCAATAACTGTTAGGTGAGGTGATGAGTCAGTTGGTGAGACCGCACCACCCACTAGAAATCATTCAATCGTGGAGATTTTTCGCATCTCTACAGAGGGAGTGTAGGGATCCGAGAAAATAGTGGGAGCTAATTTGTTTAAAAATAAAATCCCTAAATAAATTGGTCAAGTCAAAATTACAGTATCTAACTAGAATCTTTGACTCTCTCTACAGGAAAATGTCTGCGTCCAACCCACTGGCACGTATCCTAGACACACATAGACTGACTGGACCCAATTATAAAGATTGGCTCAGGAACTACAAAATTGTTTTGGGTTCAGAGAAGTTAACACATGTTTTGGACCAGGACCCTCCCACCTTACCAGCTCGTCCATCCACTGAACAGAGAGCGTCTCTGGAAAAAATGGATTGACGAAGATAATAAGGCCAGATACTACATGTTGGGCTCGATGTCTGATGAGCTCCAGCGCCAACATGAAGATATCGGGACTGCTCGCCAAATGTTGGCTCACCTGCAGGAGATGTTTGGTGAACAGAGTCGCGCAGCCAAATATCAAGTCACAAAATGACTTTTTAAGGCTAAGATGCGTGATGGGCAGTCAGTCCAAGATCACTGTCTGACAATGATCAAGGACATGGAAGAGCTTGAGAAGCTCGGTGTGAAGTTGGACTTGGATCTGCAGAACGATATTATTCTGCAATCCTTGACTGATGCATATGGGCAATTCATCATGAATTACCACATGCATAAACTTCAAAATTCCTTGGCCGAGTTGATGAATATGCTGGTTACCGCTGAGCTTTCTATGAAAGGTTCTAAAGGCTCAGTTCTTGCTATGGAACGGACTTCTTCCAAAAGAAAGTCTTATGGAAAGAAAAAGAAGTCTGTGAAAAAGCAAAAGGTGGAAGGATCAAAGAAGAAGAAGGCAGAACCGAAGAAGAAGGTCGATGTCAAAGGAAAGTGTTTCCATTGCAACAGCGACGGCCATTGGAAGCGGAACTGCCCTACTTACCTGGCCACCCTGAAGAACAAGAAGGAAGGTCCTTCTGGAGGTATGCTCGTTATTGAGTCTAACCTTACGGATTTCTTCTGCATCCAGTTGGGTGCTTGACTCTGGTTCTAGTGCTCATCTGTGCACTTCTATGCAGGGTCTTGAGGATAGCAGGAGGCTGAGGGATGGAGACATGATCCTACGCATCGGTAATGGAGCAAGAGTTGCTGCAGTAGCCGTGGGAACATACCCTCTTCGATTACCATCTGGTTTAGACTTAGTTTTAAAAGACTGTTATTATGTGCCTGCAGCTAGCAGGAATTTGATTTCTGTTTCATGCTTAGCACAAGAAGGTTATGTGATCACCTTCTTTAAGGACCATTGTAACATTCTTTATGAAAGAAATAAAATTGCAAATGGTTTCCTTATTAATGGTCTTTATCAGCTACATATTGATGTACCTGTTCTAACTATCGAGCAAAACGTGAATGCCAAACGACCTAGGGATAGTCCAAACGATAGATATCTATGGCACCTGAGATTAGGTCATATAGCAGAAGATAGGATTAACAAATTGGAGAAAAATGGGCTATTGAGTCCATTGACTTTTGAGTCATATCCAACTTGTGAATCTTGTCTTCAAGGCAAAATGACTAAACTCCCTTTTGTTGGACATGGGGAGAGGGCCACAGATCTCTCCTTGCCCTAGTACATACTGATGTGTGCGGCCCATTTGATGTGCCGGCTAGAGGCAATTTTGTCTACTTCATTACCTTTACCGATGATCTGTCTAGGTATGGGTATGTGTATCTTATGAGACACAAGTCTGAAGCTTTTGAAAAGTTCAAAGAATTCAGACATGAAGTAGAAAAACAAACTGGAAAACCCATTAAGGTTCTTCGATCAGATCGAGGAGGTGAATACCTTAGCCGGGAATTCCTAGACTATCTTAAGGAAAATGGCATAGTCTCTCAATGGACTCCACCAGGAACACCTCAACTCAACGGGGTTTCAGAATGGAGAAATCGGACTCTATTGGATATGGTTCGATCCATGATGAGCTTCACAGACCTCCCTGATTTTCTTTGGGGACACTCATTGTTAACTTCAATCTATTTACTGAATAGGGTTCCCTCTAAAACCGTTCCTACCACACCGTATGAGATATGGCACGGTAAGAAACCAAGTCTGAGTCATCTCAGAATTTGGGGTTGTCCGGCTCATGTCAAAAGACAACAAGCGGACAAGTTAGAGTTTAGGTCCTTTAGAGCTCGATTCATAGGATATCCTAAAGAGTCATTAGGATACTATTTCTACATTCCAGAAGACCACAATGTGATTGTGAGTCGACATGCCATCTTTCTTGAAAAATAGTTTATTCAAGATAGCGGCATTGGAAAGCAGATTCAAGCTTGATGAGAAAGTCTCACAAGCAGAACGAGCTAAGGACCAAGTGGAACCAAATCAGGTTGAGCCAATAAGAACACTACCTCCTCCACCTCGTAGATCGGAAAAGAGTTTTCCGTCCCCCTGAAAGATACTTAGGTATTATTTCAGAGGATGTAGAGGAAATGTTCCTCATAGGTAATGGTGCTCATGGTGATGATCCCAAAACCTACAACGAGGCGATATCAGATATCGACTCCGAGAAATGGCTTGAGGCAATGAAGTCAGAAGATTCGACTCGATGCACTCAAACCAAGTCTGGACCTTGGTAGATCCACCAGAAGGTATAGTACCTATTGGGTGTAAATGGATCTTCAAGAGAAAGATTGGTGCAGATGGGAATGTGGAGACATTCAAGGCTAGACTGGTGGCAAAAGGTTATAGTCAACGCGAAGGCATTGACTATCAGGATACCTTTTCCCCAGTAGCTATGCTAAAATCCATCCGCACATTGCTTGCCTGTTGCAGCCTATTTCGATTATGAAATATGGCAAATGGACGTGAAAACGGCATTCCTAAATGGATATCTTGAGGAAGATATCTATATGGAACAGCCGCTAGGTTTCACATCCAGTGATACTGATCACAAGGTTTGCAAGCTGCAAAGGTCCATATATGGACTTAAGCAAGCATCTCGGAGCTGGAACACTCGTTTCAATGATGTGATCAAAAAGTTTGGTTTCATCAAAAATGAAGAGGAACCATGTGTTTTCAAAAGGGTCAGTGGGAGCGCTGTTGTCTTCCTCGTATTGTACGTGGATGACATCCTCCTTATTGGGAATGATATTCCCATGTTGACATCAGTCAAGATGTGGTTGTCCAAGGAATTCTCCATGAAAGACCTAGGTGAAGCATCCTTTATTCTAGGAATTAAGGTCTATAGGGATAGACCGAATAGGATGCTAGGACTTTCACAGAAGATGTACATAGAGGAAGTACTAAAGAGGTTTAGTATGGAAAACTCTAAGAGGGGATTAATACCCTTCAGACATGGTATTCATCTTTCCAAGAAGATGTGCCCCAGCACACCTGAGGAAATAGAACGCATGAGCAAGATCCCTTATGCTTCTGCAATAGGGAGCCTCATGTATGCCATGCTATGTACACGACCTGATATAGCCCATGCTGTGAGTGTCACAAGCAGATATCAGTCAAATCCAGGTGAAGAACACTGGACTTCTGTGAAATGTATCCTTAAGTACTTGAGAAGAACTAAGGATATGATGTTGGTCTTTGGTAATGGAGAACTCCAAGTTCAAGGATACACAGACTCGGACTTCATGTCCTGATATAGATGATCGAAAGTCGACATCTGGAAGTCTGTTTGTGTGCAATGGTGGAGCTGTCAGCTGGAAGAGTTTCAAGCAAACTGTGATAGCAGATTCCACCATGGAAGCAGAATATATAGCTGCATCAGAGGCTGCAAAGGAAGCATTCTGGTACAAGAAGTTTGCTGCAGAAATTGGAGTAATGCCATCAGATGCCATTCCTCTTTACTGCGACAACAATGGCGCCATAGCCCTTGCTAAGGAGCCGAGGTCTCACCAGAAGTCCAAGCACATTGAGCGGCGATATCATCTCATCCGCGATTACCTTGAGAAAGGTTACGTTGAGGTCAAGAGAGTCAACTCCGCAGATAATGTGGCAGACCCACTTACAAAGCCGTTGGGCCAGCAGAAGATCGAAGCCCACCTTGAGAAGATGGGACTTAGACTTGTAGCCAATTGGCTTTAGGACAAGTGGGAGATTGTTAGATATATGTGCCCTAGAAGCCAGAATTGGCTGACACTTGTAATACACTTCTAGGGGCAAAATTATAATTTTGACTATAATTAATAAAATGGGTTATTTTCTATCACATATGTGTATTTAGTGTCTGTGATACATCCTTTGAGTTAATGGTAATGATAATTCATATTTTCAAGAGTTGAAAATTTAAGACATGAATAATCATTATTAACTCATAAAATGCTCCCGACCATAGGATCATCACGAGGATGGTGATTGATCCGGAAGGTTGGTGTACAATCGCTTCTCTTTAGTAGATGAGTCTTGAGTCTACGGTGTGGAGACACCGGAGCGAGAGTACAGGTACTCGTTAGAGAACGAGGGCACTGAGCGTGACCACCTCGAGTAGTCATTAGGAAGTCTACCTTCTCGTCAATGACTGACTCGATGCTGCAGTAGTGTGTCTGGTTCTTTGACCTGAGATGCATCGGCAGTTCACCTTGAGGGTGTTATAGTTTGACTACACCATTACTCGGTCTCCTAGCCATATGGAACCCTGAGGTGTATGTTGGCTATAGCATGTTCATTGTAGGAACTGGATTGCATCAAGATGGAATCTATCTACCTCGGTGGTAGAGGAGCAGCCCTATGATGATCATGAGAATCAAGTCCAGAAGCCCATGGCCATGGCAGAGTGAAATAATAGAAAGAGTTTCTATTTAGATTTTCACATTGGACTCGAATCGAATGATTACATCATATGACAGAGACTAGGGTTTGACGAGTTTACCTTAACCCTAATCTGATCGGGGCTCAAGATAGAAGAACTTAATCACACAGGTAGCTGCACCAAGAGGTTCGCATTCAGCTCTGATGGGTTGCCACCATATACTGCTAGGTGTCACTGGTGGATTTTGGGAGCAATTAGAATGATTTAGATGATCGATCATTCTAGCTGTTCGAATCAGAAGAGTTCTGATCCATCGAAAGGAGTTTCGATGATGTCGATGATAGAGATCATGACATATCCCATTACCATACAGAACTGAACCTAACTGGGTCACACAAACAAGGGTTTGAATCTGGTGATCATCAATTGAACTGATCTAGTTCAATTGATCTGAATGAGATTCAATTAGGTTCAAGGAAATCGTGCTAGCACTCGATTGAACCTAACGTTCTTCTTTTACTATCATAAATAAGTTGTCCTGACTGAGCCAAAGGAGTTTGTGCTCAATCAGAGGCCTTCATATGGTCTGACTGGAGGTTGTCCAAGTCAGAAAGGTTGTCTTATTTTGTAAGACATTACCTGCCATTTTTGGTCACCTGCCATTTCTTGTTCTTTGACTTTGGTCAAAAGTCTACCTTTGACTGGTCAAACGTTGACCATTGACACTTTGACTTTTGACCACATGTCATGCACCTATTGGAGAGCTGGTGGGGGCCTGTCCCCCTGCCAGAACCTGGCAAGGAGAAGGGCGCACGCCAAGGGTGGCGTGAGCCCAAGTAGGAGGCGCCTAGGAGTCCTTGTTGGACAAGGACTCCATCTCCTTTTTGGATTCCAATTAGAGTTCTTCTAAGAACCAACTTTGACTGGTCTTAGGCACCCTCTAAGGAGGAATCCAGGGGTCTCTATTCCCACCAATCAGATTTAGATCTGATTTCACAAAGGGTTGTGATTGGTTGGGAGGAAGAGGAGTTGGATCACGCTTAGTCTATAAATAAGACCCTGCGCCCAACTCAGATTCTATGCTAATGCAATTCAATTGAGAAACCCCATGCCCCAAGGCTGCCTCTCCCCTCCTCCTCCATGCCATAGCTTCTTCTCCCCTTGCTCTCCACGTCCAAAAGGTGTTTTGGATTTTGGTTGGTGCGATTCAGATCAAGGAAAGGCGATCAAAAGCAAGAAGGCTGCGCTGCTGCAAAAGGACGACTGCAGATCTTCAAAAGAGTTTTGAAGATCCTCCAGATCAGATCCAGATCTGATTTTTGGAGGTGTGATAGAGAAGAAGAGGATCTCCAGATCCAACCCGAGTGGATACCGGTAGAGGCCAGGCGCTTGCGTGGCTAGATCCAGAACCTTCCGCTGCAATCAGGATCATCTACAGGGTAATAGGATTACCCAAATCAGGTAAATTAAATTTGATTTAATTTATCTTATTTTATTTTATTTATTAAAATAATAAGAATCAGATTTGAAACATATCAAGATCTGATTGGGATCAAGAGAAAAATTTTTGAAATATATCTCTTGATCTGATCAGATCTGGACGAACCTGGATCGGAAAATTAGGATTCCCCTTCAGTCTCTTGGGTAAGATAAAGCCCCGAGACATGATGGTTTTCCATCTTTCTTCTTCAGACATTACTGGCCCATCATTGGAGGGGAGGTTGTCGAGACAGTGCAGGCGGTGTTTGTTTCTAGAGGCATCCCAGAGGACTGAAAGAAGATGTTGATTACTCTCATTTCGAAGAGACCTGATGCATCTACTCCGAGTCACTTCAGGCCTATCAGCTAATGCACAATACTCTACAAGATGTGTGCAAAGATCTTGGTTGGGTGTCTGAAGTCGGTGATTCCTCGTCTGATCAGTCTAGAGCAAGGTGCTTTTATCGAAGGGCGCTGCATCATCGACAACGTCTTGCTCGCTCAAGAGTTTATGCGTGACTTACAACGTGCTTCCATTTGGAGTAGCTTGATGGCAATCAAGTTGGACATGGAGCATGCCTATGACTAGATGAGCTGGTTGTTTCTATGTCGGACACTCTTCGACCTCGACTTTTATGACAGATGGATCTCTTGGATCATGGATTGTGTGGAGAACCCGAGTTTTGCCATCTTAATTGATGGTGCTCCGACGGACTACTTCTAGTCGACTAGCGGTCTTCTCTAAGGGTGCCCCCTCTTTTTCTACTTGTTTATTTTGTATGCTGATTCCCTCTCTCGCTCGCTCTGAGGGGCGGTTCAGAGGGCTGAGCTTGAGCCCTACTGGCCTGCCCTTAGGAGGCTGTCATTATCACACATTCTCTTTGCAGATGACTACCTGCTCATTGGTTAGGCCTTGCCTCATAACACGATATGCCTTGCGATCATTGTAGAGACCTATTGCAGGGCGTCTGGACAACTTATGAACCTCCAAAAGTCATCCATCATCTTCAGTCCGAGAACTCATCCCTGGGTGAAGCAGGCGATCCAGGAGCGACTGGGGATCCCGGAACAGATGGGGCCTCTCATCTACTTGGAGGTTTCCATCATGAGGTGGAGACTCAGGAGGGCTAAGTGCAGGCCTTTAGAGCAGAGGATCCGAGAGCATCTCGATGGCTGCCGGGCCAATACCCTTTCTATGATGGGAAGGACTACCCTGATTAGATCAGTGCTGAGCTCTATCCCGATCTATCTTTTGGTGAACACTGTGGTTCCATGCTCTATTCTCAGAAGTTTGGATTAGCTATTTTGAAACTTCTTGTAGGATCGACATCAGGGAGGCAGGGGTGTTCATCTACTGCCCTAAGATGTGGTGTGTCAACCAGTACATGATGGAGGGCTCGAGATCCAATTCCTTTTGGTCAGGAGGGAGGTTATGCTCTCCAGGCATGCAGCCAGGTTCCTTACACAGCTTGAGTGTTTGTGGAGTCATGTGATGAGGGCCCAGTATGATGATTGGAGCCAGGAGCTCCACACTCTCCAAAGTCAGCATAGCTGTTCCTTCGTTTAGAGGGAGATTTGTGCCCATGCCCCTATAGTTACGGCTTAGGTCAGATGGTTGATTGATGATGGTGCCTCGATCGACGTCAGCCAAAAGATTTGGATATCCAGTCTATCGATCTCTCGTTGGCCGACCTTTGTTAGCTCTGAGGTGGACGACCAGCTGCAGGTTTGTGACTTGATTGACGAGGAGGGCAGATGCTGGAAGAGGCAGCTGGTCATCCATCTCTTTGGGGAGCAACTCGCTGAGAGGATTCTTGCCATCCCAATTCTTGTCTATCGGAGTCATGATGTGAGGGTGTGGGAGTGGTCGTGTCGACCTACGGTACCGACTAGGAACAGACCCAGGCCTCAGAGGAGGATCGATGCGGCATGGATTTGGAGGATTCGGGCCCACCCTAGGGTTAGGCTTTTTCTTTAGAAAGTCGCATGGGATAAGCTTCCAACACGTACTCTTCTTAGAGAAAAAGGGATGGATATCCCATTCGACTGCCCCATTTGTGGCTTGGAGGAGTCCATGGAGCATGCCCTCCTCTGTTGTCCCAGAGCTGACTTGATTTGGAAGATGGCATGTTGTCGACCGTGGGGTGCGAGTATTGGCCCTTGGCTCCAACTCTTTCTGGAGGCTATTCGTCGGAGTGCTAATGAGAGACCATCTAGAGATTGTTGGACGGTTTACATTGCCTACCAAATCTGGTTATCCAGTAACAACCTTATCTTTGATGCCCAAGTTGTGCCAACCAGGCACGTTATGGAGACAGGGAGTAGCTTAGCTTCGGAGTATAGCTATTTCGACTCTGCAGATCCGACCTTAGACCCGAGTCTCTAGGGTTCCCTGGCTGCGCCTATTGTGCTCGGAGAACCTTGCTCATTTCTTGGGAACCCCCATCCTCCGGATTTGTTAAGGTCAACTTTGATGGCAGCGTCAGGAATGGTAGAGGTGGTTCGAGCTTTGTCATTCGGGACCCAGACTCGAGGTAGCTGGCTGCAGGGAACTCTTCTTTTTTTGAGATATTCGTGCTGGGTGTAGAATTTCGTGTGGCTTTGGCTGGTGTCATATATGCGATCCGGGAGTTGCAAGCATTAAGGATCATCATTGAGGAATATTCTCTGATGGTGATCAACTGAATCCAGGAGGGGACCACGTATCGCGACACCCATCCTCTTCTAGATGACATCTAGAGGGCCACTAGTGGGTGCACTGTAATATCTTGCCAGCATGTGTTTCGGAAGGCCAATAGCGCAGCGGACTGAATGGCCTCCTTTGTTGCTGAGCACATCGGGGACTGGAGTTGGCGCCAGACTATCCATGGGCCTCGAGGGATATTTTTCTTTCTGATTTTTTGGACTGCTCTGGCTAGACTAGTATGATTGCCCATTTGTAACAAAAAAAAAAAAAAAAAAACCACGCCACCTCCAAACATCTGTTAGATCTTCTCCTAGATTTTTTAAAATCTAACTTTCTTTTCCGAAGAAGCAACCAATGTGTGGTTTTAGCAAATGGTTGTGATCTTGTGCATATGATAGATCAGTTTCAGTTGAATTTGAGATCTTTAGATTGATGTTTAAGTCAAAAGAACACCACAGCAATGTTTATCCCATCTCTTTGACTCCCATCTTCTCAGACTTAAACCTCATATGACCTCCATTCTCTAGCAATTCATATGTTTATAATATATCTGTTTCCCACTGTTAATGTGTGAAGGATTCCAACTTAGCCTCTTCTCTTGTGTATGGCATTGGATTGTAGCTTTTTGTTCTTTTTATAGCATGCATTTCTCTCAAACATGCTGCATAATATCTAATAAGTTTCTATTATTTTGCATTGGATATGTTTTTGTTCTTTTTTCTTTTTTCTTTTTTGATAAATTTGTTTCTATTTTCTTTGATATATTTTGGCAGCATGTTTCAGCGAACTCATTCTTATGAAAAAATAGTACGCAACCCTTACGTCCCTTGCCGACTATCTCCGTCTAGATCCATCTCCAGCTCCTTTTACTTAGTTTCACACCACGGCACGTCGCAGAACCAGATTCTCCAATATCTAGACCTCTCCGTTCGTCCGTTGAATGCCTAAGGTGGCAATGGATTCCTCCAGCTATTTTGTCTTCTCTTTACTTTTCTCTTTTTCATGATCCCTCTATGGCCGTGGAATGAAGCATCTGATCCCTTGCGCTGCTTCTTTTAATCCCTCGACGCTTCATATATAAGAGGAGCAGATGCTTTCGATTTCCATCATCTCTTTTTACTTCGTCAGAGGAGAGATTCCTTGGACTTCCTCTGCTTCCTCTTTCTCTCTGTAATTGTATCGTGCTGACTAAGATATTTAAAAATTACTTCTTTTAGATACTTCTAGTGTAAAAATTACTGGTACCTAAGGTGGCAAGGGATTAAAAATGTCATCTTTGAGCTCCGCCAACCGTCGGCAGGCACCTGTTGTTCATCGTTTTGAACTTGGGGAAGGAGTGCAACTCCAGGTATACAGACTGTTTGATGTATTAGTTATTCGAATGAAGAAGTTGGTGTTCTTGGAGTTTCAATGCCATTTTGATCTCTCGGCTTCCCTGTTACAGGTTAATGTGTCTAGAACTTTGAATGGGTGTTCAATTATTGATATCCAACTTATAAACTGCTCGAGTTCCTTGATTCTTCACTGGGGATGCGTTTATAGTGGACAGACGTGAGTTTTTACCTGCAAAGAACTTATTTTAGTTATTGGATTGGAATTGGGATATGGCATTCAAAATGAGCAATTTAATCATTTTACATCTCTTAATAGAAACTGGCTTCTTCCTGATAATTATCCCATGGGGACCAAAATCTACAAGAGAAGTGCTCTGCAGACACCATTTTCAAAGGTTCTGAGTTTATATTACAGCTTTTTGTGAGTAGAATTCTTATGCTTATGGCCAAGAGCCAAAAGAGTATGTCATTTTAGCAGTATATTTTGAATATGAATTTCAGAGAGGAGACAACTACTTGATTACAATCGAATTGCGGGATCCCAAGTTTGATGCCATTGAATTTGTTCTGAAGGACGAAAGACATCATCGGTGGTTGGTTCTTTAAGAAGAGTATATGACTCATCTTTGGAAATTGTATAATGTTTTACTGCCTGATTTTTCCTAGGTTTCAATCGAACCAAGGAAACTTCCGAATTGATATACCCAAGGTCAAGGCATGTGATTCACCTTCATCAATACCAAAGGATCTGGTGGAACAAAAAGCATATTTAATATGGGAGAGTAGAGGCAGACCTAAGAGCTCACTTCAAGAGAAGAAGGTTCATTATTCATAAAGAAACACTTAGGTTTTCACCTTAAAAGTTTCATCTTCATTGATAGAAGGAAAGAGGATGCTTTTGGGTGAAATTCTGTTAAAATTGATAAGACAATAATTGTGAATGAATTTCCAGCTGTTGATGCACTGACAATGAGATTATGTTTAACCATGCAGGCAGACTATGATTCTGCTTTTGAAGAGATACAAAGACAATTATCAAAGGGCCTTTCCCTTAATGAAATTAGAAGTAGTCTATGTTTAAAAGAAAGGCCTGTCAAGAGGGCCTTTGATTATAAAGAAACACCTATGGCTTCAAAGGATTCATTGTCATCTTTTTATCACGAAAGGCATGATGTGTGCCAGTGGTTGACCAAAAAATCTTTGCATAACAATGAAAGCGCTTCCTTTCATCCATCAACCTTCTTAAATCTTGTTGAGAAGACAATGGGGGGAGGAGACAATGCCAACCTGAGACAATCATATAATCTTGGAAGCAACGAATTAGTGGTGAGCACAAATGACCCATTCACCTTTTTTTACTTTCCTGCTGTACAGTACAGTTTTCATGCAGCCTTGCATTTCAGGTCCTCTTGAAAAGTGTCAGAGGGGAGTGCCACATCATTCTTGCTGTCAATCTGAAAGGGGCTACCGTGCTTCACTGGGGAGTATCAAAGATGTCAGCAGGAGAATGGTTGGTAAGTTAAGAATGGATTTTTCATCCATTTTAGCACATGTGAAGGAGAAAGGCTTAAGCTAAAATTTTTACACTCATTAATTAGTAATGTAAACTTTGCTTCCACTCATTTTACAAATGTTCTGATGCTTTTGATAAAGGTCCCTCCATCTGAGATATTACCGGAGAGATCAAAGCTGCTAGATGGAGCATGCCAAACTTATTTCAGAGAAACATCGAGTGGACAAGAATCATTTCAGGCAATATTCTTTTCTAGTTCTTAGATTTGTTTTCAAGTTATCATATTATTATCTTAGGACATTGAATTTTTCCTGAAATGCTTTGCCATATCTTACTCAATTGATTCCAGATTTGTGCAGCAGTAATCTCTAACTCAATCTGCTTGTGAAAATGGATGCAAACACAACCAAGCAACATTGGAATTATGATTCTACTTTTATGCATGCATGCTATTATTAATATGTTGCAATATATTTTGTGATATAATATTCAAATCATATAATTTGTCCTAATCAAAAGAATGGTGGAACAACAAGGAACTATATCAAGAGGAAAGTGCATTACTTTGGTAGCATCCATGTAGAAATCATAACCATATAATGGCGATTTATTTATTTTTTATTTATATATTTATTTTATTTTTTAACGTCTACCTGCCATGAGGACAAAATGTTGTGATATTTTTCTTTTCTTTGGATCATTTTGGATTAAAATGGGCATGAAGCTAATGAATTATTTGTTTAAGAAAAAACAGGAAATGTTATAAGATGATTGTAAGCTTAGTATGCTACATTTCTAACATATTACATATGCTGTAAATTGGTGATCAATGTTGTCACAATGTGATAATAGTAAATAAGTAAGCCCACATACATTATCATAACTAAAAATAAATTTTTTTAGCTATATTATAAGAATCTGAAATCATGGATGGTGACCAATAATGTTTGTTATTAACTTCTTATTTGTATTTCTAAGGAGTCTTATTTATACCTAAACAATTTCTATGGAAGTAGGCAGAAGTAAAGACTAGTTTCAGCATTTGCTGTGATCATAAGCTCTAAAAGCCTATCAGTTTTGAGTTTGTAAACTGTTTTAATGAACCATGAATCAGGGGCATCACACTCAAGATGTAAAGGGAAGAAATTCTATATAGAACGCTTCAATAATGACTTTGCTACCCATTATGACTTGTACTTATGCGGTACCTTTCTCTTATCTATGCAGTTTAAAATTAGTCAGGAGGCCCCTAGATTTGAATGCTCAATGAGGATTGGCATGACACTTAGAAAAGATTTCTTTAGACAGCTTAGATTATCCGTGTCCTGCAGACAGAAATCCAACTTCTTAATTATGATGGATTTTAGGATACCAAATAATCTAACACCTTTAACTTGAACAGAAGCCCACAGTCTTTTTTTTCCCTCTGAAGATTGTAAAACCTAGCGAGGAAAATCGTAACCAAGAGAGATGACCACCAGCAGCCTTAGTAGCAGCCTAGCACGAACCTTCTACACAAGGTAATGGACATGCTTCATGAACTAGAATGTGCACTTGCTTCCTAAGCACTTCTTTACACTGAGAGTTTCTAAATGTCTATTTCTAGGACCTGACCCCCATACTCACACCCAACTCTGGCAACTAAGCTGGAGGATGACACATGAACATTCATGAATCAAAAAACAGAAAGCACCAAACTAGAAAATAAAAGAGAACGGTTAGTAACTAACCAAAAGCTTGTCTTAAGACTGTCTAGCATCACAACTTCAAAAGAAGAGTAGGGTCAGGGATAAATAGTAAATGATGTGGAGCTGACATTGCAATGAGAAAATAGAAGGTTGCAATGGAGAGGGAAGTATTAACTACATACTATATTTATTAGTGTTATCTTCAATACACCAAGTGAAGTTGGCAAACCATTCACCGATTTCAATTCAAACTCAGCAAAAGTAATTAGGGATCTCCTGTTGCAAAATGAAGCAAGGGATCCCTATTTCAATGAGGGCTTTCGAGCTCTTTCTCTCCCCCTCCATCTCCCTCTCTCTCCCTCCCTTACTCCCTTTCTGTATCCCTCCCTCCCTCTCTCTTTTCCTCTCTATCCTTCTCCCTCTCCCTTGCCTCTTTGGCTTTACCTATGTCAATATGCTTCGGCATTGCATGGTATGAACCTGTACCATGCCGAACCGGTTGCTAGTCGGTACCCCCTCCAGCGCTAGTCCAGCGAACCTTGACCGATTGGTCTTCCAGCTTTGGTAGCCGTAGCTAGGGAAGGATGGGGAGCGAGAGAAAGGCCTGAAGGAGGAAAAGAAGAAGGGCATTGATAGAGGTGAGTTGAGGTAGGAGAGAGGTGAGGGTTTTGAAGGGTCCATGTAAGGGGAGAGAGGTGCGGTAGAGGATGGGGGATCTACAATAGGGTGGTGATGGATGGGTTTCAAAGGATGCACGGGGAGGGGGAGCTATTTAATCGAAGGCTTCTCTCGAACTAGGGGGGGGGGGGCTTTTAATTCGGTTTGGCCTGTTTACTAAGCCGACAAGGTGAACCATCCAGGTTCCCCATTAGTTTGCTTAGGTATATCTCGAACCAGGTGGTTCGGGGTAGTGCTGCCGACCATGGTGATGATCAAAAAAAAAAAAAAAAAAAAAAAAGAATGGTCATCCTTATGTTGTTAAAAGATTTTAATTAATGACATGCCCTAGTACGATATTGATTCTACCATACATTTGCTCCTTGGGTTCCATAAATAAATTGATGTTGAGAATATCATATAATTGGAGAGAATTTATAAATCTCACCCTTTGGACAATATAATATAGGTTAGCTTTGGTGAACAGTTTATATGTTGTATTCACCTAGATCAAAAAGAACTAGCAGCATCATACTTAATCATGTTGTGCATTTCATGAGTAAACCTTTGAACTTGCCCTGTATTCTCTATGCAGTTTGTGGACATCAACCTCAAGGGAAGAAATCTTATGGGAGTGCAATTTGTGCTGTGGTCTGGTGGGTTTTGGTTGAAGAACAATGATTCAAATTTCTATATAAGCCTGAAATCAGTGAAACCAACATCTGGAAAGGTCTTCTACATACTACCCACAAGGATATCTTTCTTGTTACTTCAAAAATTATGTTCTTATTAAATTATATTTACTTGCAAGTAGCAGAATAATTATTCAAATACATTCTTTTCTTCTGTACCACCACCTCGTGGTCTATATATTGTAGGTTTTTAATCATTTAATTGCTGGAGAATCAACTACTTGTATCATGTGCTTTTATAATCATCACCATCATCAGTGTATTGAATTTCATCCGTGTATTTAAGTGTTGTTCAGCACAGTGTGATATGTGCCTTGCCCATTCTTACGAGCATGTGGCATCGAGACAATACCAACAACATGTCAGTACTTGGCTTGCTGCCATACCAGTGTGTGCCAACTGCCAAGCATGCCAAGCACTGGCACAGAATGACAAGACTTAACAAAACTGTGCCAGTACCAGGCCATCACACCATGAACACACAGTACTTCATTACTTGAATTCATTCTTGTTGTTTCGGTTGAAAGCAGGTATATTATGGCTAAATGCTTCTCTCAGGTCATCAGATCCAATATTACAGTTCTTTGATTTATGCAGGGTGAAGGGTATGGAACAAAAATTTGCAAGTGGTTGCTTGATGAAATATCAGAGAGAGAAAAGGATGCTGAAAGGTCATTGATGCACAGGTATCCCCAATAGATTGATCATGTGGCTGTCTGATCTCCATGGTCTTTCTGTGAAGACTTATTTAAAAATTATATGAGAAGACAAGTATTCCAAGAAAAAATGTAGCTAAGAAAGTGCATCTTTGCATTAGATCTTGTGAAAGGTATTGCAACTTAAATTTATTGAATTCAGAAAGATGATGCATGGTGCAATGATATTTTATGCAGATTCAGCATTGCAAAAGAGTTGACAGAACGATGTAAAAATGAAGGGGAGTTGGGTCTCATTGGTATGCTGGTATGGTTGCGGTTCATGGCATGCAGACAACTTTGTTGGAATAAGAATTACAATGTGAAACCACGGTAGTTCAATGCATTTTTTCACTAGCTTTCAAACTTTCATAATTTCTTTATATTTGTATATTTTGATGAAGTATTTGGAGTTTCTACTAATGTTATATTGTCAAACTGTGTTACATCTGACTGGAAGCCTTGTTGTAAATAGAATCTGACTTAAAATTCACCTGAGCTAGCTAGATGAGCCATCTGAGTGTGAAGAAAGTATTTGAAATGTCAACAACATAAACCAACGCCACGTTATATGTCAAGCAGTGGTGCATCAATTATATCTGTTTTCTCTTGTCTAACAGATTTAACTAATTTTTATTAATTTCACTGGGCCTTCCCCTAAAGACAGACAAGTAAACATGTCAGCTTTGAGCTTCAAGGTGCTCAAGGTCCATGACCCTATGCTTACCAAAGTTATCTCACATAACTTAAATTACTGACCTATCTTTTTGGTGCTTGTGAGTTGTGAAAATAGAAATGCTTTATTTTCTAAAGGGTTGCATAAGCTCCCTTGTAGTTCAAAAGTCTATTAGAAATGGAACATTGTTGAAGGTTTTTATGGTAAAGAAACAAAGTTATTAACAATGTCTTTTGTCAGTATGAATTTAAAACAGAAACCTTTTCCTTTTGGCATGTAAGTGTGAGCAAACCATGGATAAAGAAGAAAAATGACATGCATGCACACAGTTGGGACTTGGGAGAGAACAGCTTGACTGTCAAACACCAAAACTCATGTTGCCCAAACTGCTTGGCAAAAGATGAGTTACCAAAATGATTACCCCAAATTGGGCAAACCATAGATATGAAAAATAACATGCAAGCGCATATGGTTGGGATGAAAAACATTTTTTTGTTAATGTATTTCATTTAAAATTCACTCTTATGTTTGAAAAGTAATTTGCATCACTTGCATAAATCTGTAAATTCAAGATTTCCTTCATTTTTCTTGTAAAAAGAAAAGATGCATAAAAATCCTATTATTATTATTTTTTTTTCTAGAGGACTTCATAAATAGATAAATTCTTTCATATGATGTTTAATTTTTTTCTTTTTTTAAAGAATAAAGTAAAAAATATTGAAATTTAAGGGGTTAGAATATTAGAGGTCAAATGGTATTTCCATGAAACCCCATATAAGGAGAAAAGTGGAATATTGATGCCTTCAAAATTGTTTAGGGAAAATGTTTTCGGATGCATCGAGGATATGGTTAGAAAGGTGCATAAAGAGCTTATTGGCAATAGTGGCATTAGCAGCAAACTATGTTGTTAATGGTGGTATAAGATTATACTAAGTAAATCATGCTAAAAATGTGGGTTTGGGAGAGATTTGTTCATGGGAGTATAAAACTAGAGCAAACTTTAATGAGCATAACAATGAGTTACTGTTTTATATTTAGATGGAGTGTTGAGTTAAATATTAAAGGTGATGAATCAAATTAAATCACTTATGTTAACATCTTTTCTGTTGTGTTATTTTGGTAAGAGCATGGATTGAAGTACCATATTGTATTGGCTATACTATACCATGCTAGTAAGGTACTGGTAATGTTAAATTCCTTAGTATGGTATCCTACGGACACATCGTGTTATATTTCTCTTTTACTAGTGGGAACGAACATGCTCACCATGTGTCAATATGAATATATGATACTGTACCTTACCAATAAGGTATCAATATGTGCATCAATCTAGGAAGCATGGACACAAATATATGATGTAGATACTATGAAGAGCCATGTAGGCATGTGTTTAGTCCTATATTGGCTATGCACCATATAAATCTTGGATCCTTATGCAGGGCCAAGGAACTCAAATAATACCTTTTGGCTAGTCTTTTTGGATGAAATCTTGGGCTACTACAAAATGGTATTAGAGTGGACCTAACCCATGATCCATGTGGTCTAGGGGACACTGTAACGCAGGCTCATTTGAGTTGACCATAGATTAATCGTAGTGTTATGATTGGATTTGTGGTGCTTGTGATTGGATTTAAATGAAGTTAGACACTTAGCCTGGAAAGGATGCCAGAGCTTAAACGATAGGAAGGAGTATATGAGGAGCTATGCGGCGGCATGTGTTTAGCCCCACATCGGCTATGTACTGGACATATATTGGTACTCATAAAAGGCTAAAGAAACCAAATAATACCTTCTAGCTAGTCTTGTTGAGTAAGGTCCTGAGCTATTACAAATTGGTATTAGTATAGACTTAGCCCATGACCCATGTAGACCACGAGATACTATAGCATGGGCCCATTTGGGCTAACTATAGATTGATCATTGTGTTTGTAATTAGATTTGTGATATTTGTAATTGGAATTAAACCCTTATCCTGGTGAGGATGCTGAGCTTAAATGGAGAGAGTATGAGGACTCACACAGGGTGTGTTTAGTCCCACATTGGTTATGCATTGGTAGATCTTGGATAATTATACAGGGCTAAGGAACCCAAATAATGCCTTCCAGGCATTTTTAGGTAAGATCTTTGGTTGTTACTGATCGCTGTTGTAGGAGGTCAAAAATAAAACCGAACTCACTACTATATAGATAGGATGAGTCGGGATTGTATCCACAGAGATCGTATTAATTGCATTTAAATTATAAATTAAAAATGATTAGGATTAATTAGAAGTTGATTAATTAAAAGGCTACTTAAATTAATTAAGGAAGCAAATTAAATAGCAAATTAATTAAAAGAGGAGTTGCAAGTATGGAGATGGATTCTCAGGATGTCAATTAATCACTTATTTGGCAGCTGGTATTCTTTTTAATTATACTTTAATTGATATCTAACCAATAAAGATATAACCTATCTTATAGAGCACGGCCTTTACCTTTAGATCACAACCCATTCCTTAAAGTTATAGACTAGTCTAAATTGATTTAGATATAAAAAGAACAAAATTAATCTAAATATAATATTTCCTAAGAGCACGAACTGTACCCGTAGATCATGGCTCGTCACAAGGGTAATAAACTATTCTAGATTAATCTCATGCAAGAAAATAAAGACACAAAAGAATAATAAAGAAAATAAGTCTTTGTTGCATAATAAAAAAAAAGAACAAAAGATGAAAAATAGAAAACACCGTAAAAATAAGATCACAATGATCTCCTGAGAAAGAGAGGATCAGTCGGACATCGGGAAGCTTTTCGTTGATGTCTTCATCCTGAAATTTGAGATCTTCCTTCCAACAACTTGGAGTAGGAATCAAGATCAGGAAGAAAAGATTTTATGGAGAAGATGAATTAGATTTATGGAGAAAAGAAAGAAGAAAAAGGTATGGCTACTATTTAGAGAAGAAAGAGAGAGAGGAAGAGCAGAAGCCATGGAGGCCGTGGAAGGCCGCTTCGTTTCAGGACCTTTAGGCCTTTTTTATAGAGGCTTCGAGCGTGAGAGACAGCGCATGAAGGAATTTTAATTTGGATAGAACTTGGATAATATGAAGAAAGAATAAGCGGAAAGGACGTGTGGAGGATTGGGCTCTAGTGTAGAATTAATTGTTCCCTGAGAAAAGATTGGAGTGGCTGGAGCTTTTGAGGCATTAGGGGACTTTGAGAGGGATTTGGGAACCTGGGCAGCGATGGAAAGTCACGCAAAGTTTCAAGGGAAGTGGGGGTTATGCATTTATGAGAGAACAGCTACTGACTTTTGTGGATGTTGGGAAATTTTGGCTTGAATAAATTGAGAGAGAGGGAGTGAGCCTAGGAATTAATTAGAGAAGAAGGTAGTGGGGCCATATGGAATAAGGATGGGAAGAGTTTTATGTAAACAATGTTATAGGAAATGAAAAAAATGAAAAGGATGCAGCGGCGTGAAGTCTGAAAGCATTCTCACGTCCACATAAAGATCTGCTTGTCCGAACCCATAAAGACTGCTCTCCTATTTTTATGAACCACGTGCATTTTTTTGTTATTTCTTTACCATGGGTCGTCACTTTGAATACCATGTAGATCCATTTGATCATGTTTCGCACGTCCTTTTTTTTTCATATGCAGCTGATTCCAGTATTTGATGCCGCTTTTCGTCCACATGACATAATTAAATTAATTAAATCTAATTTATCAATTACCTACAAAATAAATTAGAGAACATCAAATTCTTAATAAATAAGGAGCAATTAGATAAAATAATGTACCTTTAGTGATTTAATTTAAATATTTATCACATCCCTCAACTTAAACTTTGCTCGTCCTTGAGTAAAGTAAATTAATTAGCAATATATATTGACTCAACCTTGAATTAAAAGTTAGGTTAGACCTTCCTAAAGGCAGTTGATACCCGGCCAGACCATTAAAGAGGTACGTCATCGGATTATTAATTCGACCCAATTAGTGGTTGAGTGTTAGCCATAAAAATTTTTAGAGATCTTCTTTCACCAACTCTCCACTTTACTCTTTAAATCATCTAACTTGATGTGAGAACGATTTATTATTTTTTTACAATTGTCCCTTATTATCTATTTTATTATTATTATTATTTTCTTTCTTTTTTTTCTGGATTCTTGCATCCTCATCTTTTTTGACGCGAACCACAATGCTTACTTATGTGAAGGGGCCCGGTTACTTAGTGAGACAATGTTAAACCTTTTTTTAATTCATATTGTCCACCTTTTTACGTGAACCACAACGCTTACTTAGGCGAAGGGGCCCGGTTACTCAGTAGGAGATCAATATTTTTTTCTCTTTTTTTTAAAGCAAATTTTAAGGAAGACTTTTGCATATTTTTTTCTTTCCACCCAACTCTCATGAAATAGATTCTTTATTGAGATCAGTAAGAAGAAGGTTCTAAAATCACTTTTAAAATTTGGTTTGTTCTAAACCCTACCATTTATTAGGCTTTCTTAATAATTTACTTCTCAGTATCTCTAAAATTATCTAGACCGTTAATCATTCATTGATTAGGGTGCCTAATTAACTTTTAATCAAAACAAAGTTTGGGTATATAAAGCTAATAATTTCAAATCATACTTGAGGACTCACAAATTTTAAAGTTAATTATTCTCCCCCAACTTAATTTTCATTGTCCTCAATGGAAGAAGAGAAAAATCAAAAATATTTATCAAGGAGGGGTATTACCTGGTTTGTTGTTTACAGGTCCTTCATCAGGTTCATACAGGATATTTTTGATGTACTCCCCCCAATCTGAGCTAATCATTTTTATTAGTGTCCTGCAAAAGAAAATAAGAAAAATTAGAAATTTGAAAGAAAGAAAGAAAACAAATGATGGGTTGCCTCCCAACAAGCGCTAAGTTTAAGGCCTTCAGTCAGACCAGGCAATTCTGCCTATCCTATGTCAAAAATTGGATTGACAAATTCTAATGATTTTGGATTGCCAATCTCAAGAAGATGGCTTACAATCCTATTATTTATAAATTTCAGTATTTTATCATCAATTTTTAGAAAATAACTCTCAACCCCATTCTTAGTCAGTTTAATTTTTCTAATTTTAAGAAGATAATTTAGGACTCTATGCTCAGACCTTTGTTTAGTGAGAATTTCTTCAATTTGTTCTTCTAATATGCTCATAAATTGAATTTCAGATTAAGGATTGCGTTCGATGTAATGGGTACCGGAAGGGTATAAATTTGTTCTAAACATGCATACTCAGGTGTGACTAAGGGCGGATTTAGTTTTGGAGGAGGTGGTGATTCTAAAGGGTAAGCTATTGGAGCAGGTATTGATTCATATTTCTTAGCCCATGAAAAAATGGTGCTAAAATTGGGTGGCTCTAATAATATATTTTCATTTTCAGCATACCCATCTATATTAAAATCGTCCACCCCAAAAGTATCCCAACATGTATGCACTAGGTCCTGAGAATAAATTCTACGGGTAGCTTCCTTAATTACCTCTTTAGGTACATCCTCCTCAAAATAGTTTTCAGTTTGTGTATTAGGCTATTCTATAAGGATTTCATTAACATTGGAGCTCTTAGCTATATATTGCTCCCTTAGGTCACTTATGGGTTGACTAGGTAATTCCTCCTCCTCTCAACTATTAAATGCAATAGTTAGCTGACTAACTTGGATTTCTAGCTTGGCTATAGACTGAGTTTGTGCTTCTAATATGTGCAAAATATTCTCTTTAAATGTCGAACTATAGGCACTTGAAGAGGATTACGGAATATTTTGATACTGGTACACTATATAAGTTTCCTCCAGATAATTAGGTTCATAATTAGTTGCTGGTTGTGATGTCTCATAAAAATTTAAATAGTTTTTCCAATCCAGATTGTAGGTGTTGGAGTAACGATTATAATAATTGGTTTGAGTTGGGGTTGGGAAAGTCTGCTCATGTGCAAATTTTCAAGGTCGATATGCAACTGGACATTCACTAACCAGATGGTTGGGACTTGAACATATGTCACATACATGCAAAGGTAAGGTAAGGTAGGAGAGTGTCTCATATTTAATAGACAGTCAAGTTTCTGGGATAACTCATTTACCTTATTGTGGATATTTATGAAGTTTTCAACCTCATAGATTCTACCACTATTAGGTTCATACATGGGTGTATAGGGATCATAGGTATAAAAAGAAGTAAAGTATTCCCCCAATTGGCAAAAGGGTTCAGCCATAATTCTAGATTTGTTAGTTCTAAGGGTTCGTTCAATTTCAGGATCTAGGGGTTGAATTTCAGATTGTGATGATCAATGCACAAGTAAACACCCTACAATTATACCTTAGAGCAAAGATAGATTAATATTATTTTTTAATTTTTTTTAGATTTTTTTTAAAGAGAGAAAAGAAGACAAAAGAAATTCTAAAGATGAGAGCCTAGAGAGTCTTAAAACTAAGAAATAGATTAGAGGTGTTTTATTAGGTTTAATGTTAGTTAGTAATCAAGTTATGTAATCAATCCTAGCTAAGGGGGGCTACCCTAGATCTAGACAGCTCCTAACTACCAAGGTCATCTTTAAGCCCTCTAAGTATAGAATTAGCCACTCAACTGGTCAGGTAAGTGTAAGGTCGGTGGGAGTCCCCCCGTTGCTTGTCTTAGACACCAATTGTGCTTGGCCAGGTAAGCTAATGGAACCAATTATCAACTACCTTCCTTCGGGCCCAGTCGTCCCTAAACCACTTGCCTTAAACAATAATTGAATTGACTAACCCTAACCCAATCTAACTTTTAGGGTTCCTTGTCCTAATGAGCTCGAGTATCCTTAGGGGCCAATGTCTACTTGATTTTAAAAATTAAAGGCTTGGATTAATGCAATATGAAGGTTTGTGATTTTTGGGCTAAGGAAGGATGATCAAATCCCCACCTTATCTTGGTTAATTGGGTTTAGTGCCCTTAAAGTATCTTATGAATATGCAATGCAAATAAAACAAGATGTCCAATCAAAAATGAAAAGTTTTTACTTATTATGTTTTGTGATTAGATCTCTAATATCCTAAACAACTTATGTGGTGTCGATATAATTTTTAAAATTTTTTTATATATATTTTTAATTTTTAAAATTTTTTTTAAAAGCAACTAAATCACGATCCCCGGCAATGGCGCCAAAATTTGATCGCTGTCGTAGGCGGTCAAAAATAAAACCTAACTCACTACCATATAGATAGGGTGAGTCGAGATCGTATCCATAGGGATCGTGTTAATTACGTTTAAAGTATAAATAAAAAATGATTAGGATTAATTAGAAGTTGATTAATTAAAAGGCTACTTAAATTAATTAAGGAAGCAAATTAAATAGCAAATTAATTAAAAGAGGAGTTGCAAGTATGAAGATGGATTCTCAGGATTTCAATTGATCACTTATTTGACAGCTGGTATTCTTTTTAATTATGCTTTAATTGATATCTAACTAATAAAGATATAACCTATCTTAGAGAGCACGGTCTATACCCTTAGATCACAACCCATCCCTCAAAGTTATAGGCTGGTCTAAATTGATTTAGATATATATAAAAAAAATTAATCTAAATATAATTTATTCCAAGAGCACGAACCATACTCGTAGATTACGGCTCGTCCCAAGAGTAATAAACTATTCCAGATTAATCTCATGCAAGAAAATAAAGACACAAAAGAATAATAAAGAAAACTAGTCTTTATTGCATAATAAAAAAATACAAAAGATGGAAAATAAAAAACACCGTAAAAATTAGATCATAATGATCTCCTGAGAAAGAGAGGATCGGCCAGACATCGGAAAGCTTTTCGTTGATGTCTTCATCTTGAAATTTGAGATCTTCCTTCCAATAACTTGAAGCAGGAATCAAGATCAGGAAGAAAAGATTTTATGGAGAAGATGGTTTAGATTTATGGAGAAAAGAAAGAAGGAAAAGGTATGGCTGCTGTTTAGAGAAGAAAGAGAGAGAGAAAGGAAGAAAGAGAGGAAGAACAGAAACCACGGAGGCTGTGGAAGGCCGCTTTGTTTCAGGACCTTTAGGCCTTTTTTATAGAGGCTTCGGGCGTGAGAGATAGTGCATGAAGGAATTTTAATTTGGATAGAACTTGGATAATACGAAGAAAGAATAAGTGGAAAGGATGTGTGGAGGACCGGGCTCTAGTGTAGAATTAATTGTTCCATGAGAAAAGATCGGAGTGGCTGGAGCTTTTGAGGCGCTAGGGGACTTTGAGAGGGATTTGGGAACCTGGGCAGCGATGGAAAGTCATGCGAAGTTTCAAGGGAAGTGGGGGCCATGCATTTATGAGAGAACTGCTGCTGACTTTTGTGGATGTTGGGAAATTTTGGCTTGAATAAACTGAGAGAGAGGGAGTGAGCCTAGGAATTAATTAGAGAAGAAGGTAGTGGGGCCATATGGAATAAGGATGGGAAGAGTTTTACGTAAACAATGTTATAGGAAATGAAAAAAATGAAAAGGAGGCAGCGGCATGAAGTCTGAAAGCATTCTCACGTCCACATAAAGATCGGCTCATCCGAACCCATAAAGACTGCTCTCCTATTTTTATGAACCGCGAGCATTTTTTTGTTATTTCTTTACCATGGGTCATCACTTTGAATACTATGTAGATCCATTTGATCATGTTCTGCACGTCCTTTTTTTTTCATACGTAGCTGATTCCAGTATCTGATGCCGCTTTTCGTCCACATGGCATAATTATATTAATTAAATCTAATTTATCAATTACCTATAAAATAAATTAGAGAGCATCAAATTCTTAATAAATAAGGAGCAATTAGATGAAATAATGTACCTCTAGTGATTTAATTTAAATATTTATCAGTTACATTATACATAGCAGTTGGCATATTTTAGTTGGGTGCTGGTACGGTACATGCTGTTTCATCTTACTAACATGAGCTGCATTTTAATTCTTGACTTTAAGCCAATATTGACACAAGCAACCATTATCAAGGGAAAACTTATTAATGATACAGAATAGTGGAGAAGTTTAGTACTTTATCAAATTCAACTTTAACTTGGCTATTGTTGATTCTTATTTTGTCCATTAAAAATGGAAAAGAAAGGGTCACAGACATTTTATTTTATTAAAGAGCATCAGCTTGCCAATAATTTCACCATAGAACTCATGAATGGTCAGCATGAATGTCTTAAAAACAATCTCTAAAGATATATACCATACTAGCTAGAACCAAAATTGGTCCTGGCGTGTTGGTCTCATACCACTTGATATGTACCACACTGGCTAGCACCATATATGACAATGTTACAATGGTTTTGCAGGCAAATTGACCCTATCCCCATGTGCCATCCTGAATCGAGCCACACTACCCCACATATTAACCCCATACCATTGGAATACATTCTCTCTGTGTGCGCGCGCGCGCATGCGCTCGTTCATTTGAACTAGCAGTTGCCAATTTGTGCTAATTATGTACTGACCCGCACCAGCCAGTGACCACAATGATGTCCATACCTCAAGTTTTTAAATCCTTGGTTTAGACTGCGTACTTCTCCTTTGTGCATGAGGGCTTGAGGACTTTCGAAACATGATTGTTTGTGATAGCTTAGTTGTTTGCATATATTTTCATCTATTATAGTGTATTCAAATGATGAATGTCCTGCTTGCAAATTTTGTGACTTTCCAAACATGTCCAGGCCTTGTTAATGTAATATAGAGAGGATGAGATGGCCAGCCCTATCACTAAAACAGAACCCCTTTTTTCATCTTTTCCCCTTCATTCATCAAAATTCCTTGTCTCTTCTCTTCTACATGTCAGCTTTGATATTTTATTATGCTAACTATTATTTGTTTCTTCCTCAAAAGTTATTTAGCATCCAGATTAACTATTAGAAAGAGCATTAATAATGTCGAAATATTATTGATTTCAACATACATGCTGTTTAATGTCTCACAAAATTCTTATTTATCTTACAATTTGAATTTCCATGATGCACAATTTTTACCTTAAAACTCATCTTCTTTTCTTACAAATCATAAATTATAAATCATAATATTCTATTTTAATAAGATAATGTATGTATGTATATGTGTGTATGTATATGTGTGTGTGTATATGCATGTATGCATATTCATATTCTGCATTGGCAGGAAAAGTTCCTCTGATAAATGGATGCTTTTGCTGCAGAGAAATTAGTGCAGCTCAAGATAAGTTCACTGATTTGTTGGAAAGAATGTATACCGAACAACAAGATGATAGAGAAATCTTGAGATTATTTTTGGCAACTGTAGGCCGTGGAGGTCAAGGTGATGTTGGGCAACGAATTCGTGATGAAATATTAATACTTCAGGTTTGGTTCATTATGTACCACATTGATTGATTGTCTCTCAATTTTAATCTGCAATTTAATTTTATTTTTATGTAACTAATTTAGAGAAATAATCACTGCAAAAGTGGTATGATGGAGGAGTGGCACCAAAAATTGCATAATAACAGTAGCCCAGATGATGTTATCATATGCCAGGCAAGTCTCTGAATGCTATTTGATTCTTTAGAAACTTCCATTAAATTTGAAGCAATTGTTATTTTATATTTGCATCAGGCTCTGTTGGGTTATGCTAAAAGTAATTTTGATATAAACATTTACTGGAGAACATTGAATGCAAACGGTCTGACAAAACACATACTTGCAAGCTATGACCGCCCCATTGTTTCAGACCCTCAATTTCATGCTGAAGCTAAAGAAGGACTTATTCGTGATCTTGAAGCATACTTGAAGACACTTAAGGTTTGTTTAAAGTGCTTCTCACATGAAAATATATAACTGGCTTCTAGTGTCTTTTTACTTACACATTTAAATGAGGATCTGTCTAAGCATGCTTCACCTTTTTCTGTTCTGTTGATTGATTCTTCCTGTGCTATGGTAATTAAGCTGCAAGTTGAAATGTTCATCAAAAGCTAGGAGTTAGCATAGAAATCAGTTTGTTCAGGCTAGCCGAGCTGAAGCCAGATAGCGAGGCCTACCTTGCAAACAAGCTGAAATGAAAAGTTGAACGGTTGAACAAGTATTTCAGAGGCTTCTCTCTGGCATTATTTCACTCCAATGCTGTGATCCAAGATTGCTTGCCAAAGCCAAGCCCGAATACCCCTTTAGTACTCAAAGTCTCAAACAACCTAATTCTTCGCCCTGTAATGCTTTTTCATGGTTAATTGGAGGGTCATATTTGGTGATATACATTGTATAAATTTTCCCTACCAATATAAACCAGAATCAAACAAATTTTGACACTACAAACGGCAAGTATAACTTGCAATAGTATCTAAGTTAGGATCTGGTGCATCTGTTTCTAACATCTAGTTTCAAATGGCCACCGAATTATGTAGTGTCAACCTTCAGTTATTAATATGATCTAGTGTCTAATTTCTTATATACTTTAATTTCTTAAAGCAACATCTGAGATCTCTCAGATCCCTCTCTTTTGATGCTTTGCACAGGCTGTTCATTCAGGTGCTGATCTTGAATCTGCTATTGCGACTTGCTTGGGCCACACAGGCAAGGTTAGTCCAACAGATTTTAGATGGAAGTGCCTTTACCTCCCTCATCTTCTCATATCTTTGCGGCTGAAGTAATTGCTTATATTGTTTCTTAATATTAACTGCAGGGTTATGACTCTATGAATGTGAGAAAAAGTTATTGTGCTGATTGTTTATCACCAAAGCTACAGGTAATTAAGATATTTCAAAAAAGGGATTTTTGCACATGTATCTATAGAAAGATCCCTATTTGCACATATATCCCTGAAAAATTTAAAGTTACACTAATAACCCTACAGATGTGATAAACTTGCATATTTACCATTCTGGTTGATTGCCTTCCAGTGAAAATTTATATCCATCCATTAATTAGTTTAATGATCATGTTGACCTTTAAAGAATAATTTGGATTCTTTTCTATTTTTCAAGAGTATGAGGAAAGTATTTATGCTTTAGTCTCATATCCATCTGTCCCATTATCAACCATCCATGCCAACTCCCTGGTAAATAGTCTCCTAGTGTTGGTGCAGAACCAACTCTCTCAACCTCGGCCCGAGACCTCTTTGTCCATCAGTACTTAAATGACCAAAGCCCCAACCACAAGACTCTTTTTCCTATGACCTCTTCCAAGAACATATTATGACACCCATTCCTATAGAGGGATCCCAACTTTCAGCATGTCTGTATTCTCTGTCTCTCTTTGTACTCTTGTTCTTTATTATTTTCCTTGTCACCAATCTCCATTTCCTCTAGTCTTTTGCTCTCTGCTCTTGAGATTTTCACCAATGTTTTCAAAGATCTTAGGACTCGTTTGGTTCGTGGGAAGAACTTTTTTTCCCAGGAACTAACTTTTTCGAAATAAGATTTTAGTATGTTTGGTTGATCATGGAAAAGTAAATTATTGAAGGATGGCTTATATTTGGTTGAGCACCTATTTTCCTAGGAAGACTGTGTAGAATACCCATTATACCCTTAATAGATATAAGATCATACATTTTTGCTCCTAAATTTTATATAAATAATAATATTATATTTATATTAATATAAAAATAATATTAATATATTATAATATAAAATTAGATCATAATAATTTATTATATTAATATAATACTAATATATATATATTATAATATGTTAATATAATATTAATATTTTAATATTATAAATTTATTAATATCTTAAAAATATAAACATTGATATATTAATATAAATATTATATTAATATTAATAAAAATATTATATTAATATAAATATTAAAATATAATAAATATTATAATATTAATATTAATATTATTTTTATATAAATATTAGGATAATATTAATATGATATTATATTATTATTATTTAGTATTTCCTCCTAGCCATCTATGATATTTTATAAAATTTTAGCCATAGATCTTAAAAAGATATTTTGGAAAAGAAAAAAGCACCACCACTTTCCATACCATGGGAAGTGCCAAAACCCACTTCCTCCATGGGTTTCGACTTTCCATGAAATGTAGGAATAGACCTCCCATGGGAAGAGCCTTTTCCATTCTCTTTCCTCTTAAAACTCCAACCAAACAAGAGGCTTCCTCTCCACTTTCGGGAACTGTCTCTTCCCCCCTCCACTTCCCATGAACCAAACGAGTCCTTAGTTCTTTGATCAACTTCCTTTCTTTGTACTTTAAGTTCAATACCAAGGCCTAGGACCTACTCTATTCCCAGTTCTATTGATGGGTCAGCATGATTTGTCTACTATGTTGATGGGTTCCAAGATCCTCATTGGAAATTATGTGGCTCTGTGAATGGGATAACCTGAGGAAGGTGGACAAAGGCAAGAATGGCCATGTAAAATGCTTGCTGGACAAGCAGGGGCCACGATTAATGAGGTGGACAAAGGCAATGTCCACACAGTGTCTGCACCCTCTCACTCCCTGTTGGTTCTTTTCTTGTACAACTACCCTATGCCCTCAACTCCATTGAACATTAGACATAGTCCAGTGTGGCATCTGTTGCCTTAACAGCAAACTATGACAGCTCCTTCAAATCCTGGGTGTTGAACTCAGTGCTATGGGCAAAGGTAGTGTGGGCTCCATCAACCACAATTTGCTTTCCTGGCAAAGTATACATCAAAGAGTCTCTTACACCCAGAATGCAAAAAAATATTCCAATGATCCCTCTTGTTCTTAAGGCAACGATGAATTAGACCAAGTACTGTACTCCATGAGGAAGAAAGATATGTGTTTTGATACTTCCATGAATGAAGGAATCCTTTTAGAGATGGTGGGTGAAGCAAGGCTGATTTCTTTGAATTTCTAATGATTTGTAAATCAATGAAAAGAAAAGGCTCTGCATTTCAGTCTCTCATGGTGGGAAGCTTTTTTTTGGGAGGAGGAGGGGGTGGTAATGGGAGAAAGGATACTCTTTCATTATTTTCTCTCAAACCTGCCTCTTAAGGTAATGGGAAATAAGTGTTCGACAGCAGTTATGGGTTCTCTATCGTGGCTTTATTATAAACAAACAATAACACTGGCCAATTTAAAGGAGATGAATGGTAAGGGCATACATGTACATATATCATGTTTAAAGTAATACGTGCATAGACTAAATAATATTTAAATTGAATGTTGCCAATTTTATTTCTAGGAAATTTTTATGTCATTCAGCTTGTGGTTGAAATTCATCGGAAGAAGCAGATAGTTACTCAGATTTGTGATGGCAGGAATCGTTAAAATTCATCCAAGCACATGCAGGAGAAAAGAACATTGGTCCTCTGCTTGAGGTTGTCAAATGAGATCATGCCAAAATATTTTCTAAATATCTCCAATGAAATTTTAATTTGCCATTATATGTTTCCAGAAATTACTAGAATCGCGCATTGAACTTCGTCCAATTCTTTTTGGGGCTAAAGGGAGGTTGAAAGATTTTATATACCTTGACCTTGCTTTGGATTCAGCTGTTAAAACATCCATAGAGAAGAGCTTCACTGAACTGAGCAATGTGCATTTGCAGGTAATGCTTTTATGTATCTTGAATAGGCTTTTTATATTTTGATCTTCGGTAGTCTAAAATTACAAACCATGAAACCGATTGACTGGGCAGGAAGTTATGTCTTTGGTATCTTTGATGCTTGAAAACTTGTGCCTTTCAACAGTCAACAATGAAGACCTCATTTATATCACCAAGGTAATGGAGGCCATCTTTGTATAACATTAGATATTTGCTTCATTTCATTTAATTTGTCCTTTTTATTATCTTATTAAATTTTTGCTTGCGATTAGAAGGATGATTATCACAAAATCATGGAATTCGTTCAAGTTAAAGATAACACGTCAATGAATCTATTATAACATTTTAGACCTGATTCAATATTCACTACCTCTAATTATATGGATATGCAAATTTGTATCACGCATGTAAAAATGATAATCATTTAGTTCTTTTGTATAGCATGTGATGAACTAAGGCTTGTCGTACATTTATGCATGATGCACTACTGCAACATGCCCACAAGTGTCCTCATAAAAATCCTCAGTTCCTCACACTATCATGCAGTGTGCGATCACATTCTTTTTATGGATTTTGAACTTGTAAGTGCAAGTTCATGTGTTTAATTACCATTTGCACACACCATAAGTGACATCTGAAAGACGTTGATTTTCAGATTGCTGAATTATTAATACTTGGCAGATATTTGAGTTTCCAATCTTCATTTGACATCAATTAACCAGAGGAAACATTACAAATGTATTGTACCCACAGAACCTCTTCTTGGTGCTTTATTCTCCAGTTTTTGGATCCTTGAGTTGTACATTAACCTCTTTGGTCAAAGATTAAGGACACTTTGGTTCCTTACATTGTGAGCTGTCTCCCACAAAAGATGTAGTTCTACCTTGATTTCTGGTCATTGACAAGACAATAATCCAGACAACAAATATATAAAGGTGACCTGCTATTGCAGGTAAGGGGGTTGGGATGTCATAAAGCTGGAATGGGATTTCCCCCTACTGATTAATATTGTTGCTTTTAGTTGTTAGGGTTCTTTTAGCTTTTGTATATGGACAATATTCTTTCCAGCATTCTGCAGTCAAGGCACTTCCACACCTATATCCAGGTAACACTGCTTTTATACTATTAGAAATTTAGAACATTGGATTCCATTCCTTTTAGATGCACAAAAAGAAAGTACTGTTATGCAGCAAAAGGATGTTGATTGATCACATGTCTATGATATCCCTTTTGTTTGTGTCAGGTATCTTTAACTTTGATATGGTACACCATGTTATTCATGTGTTCTTAATAATCTTAGAATATCTCTGATTAAATTGTTATACCATCTGTTTTCGACACAGCAGTGCTTAATATGCATTATATTGTTTCTACATGCTTCATAGTTCATGGTTTTCTATTCATATCTATTCACAAAAACTTACCACTTTTCCATGTTGTTGGTATTAATTTTTTTCATTGAAGGACTGGTACCGTGCCTGTGATTCATATAAACCTCATGATCGGCAGTGGTCCTTGCATACAAAAGCTGTTCTTGACCATATACAGCTGACACTTGCTGATAAGGCTCAATATTACTTGAAAATGATACAACCAAGTGCAGAATATCTTGGCAAATTGCTTAGAGTGGAATCTTGGGCCGTAAGTTTTCAATTTAATCCTGACATATTTTCTTTAGTTACCTATCCAAATATTCAGGATAAAGGTTAAAAGTTTTGGTTGTTACTGCTAGGTCATTAAGAAATTCATATATCTGGTTTCCAGATCTGGGTCCATGATCTGATGGTTCATTATTGTTTTGAATAATTGAGCTTTCTATATTTCAGGTTATCAATTTCACAGAGGAGTTAATCAGAGCAGGGTCTGGAGCAACTCTCTCAATACTTGTTAATAGTCTAAACCCCATAATTCGAAATATGGCAAACCTGGGAAGGTAAAGGATTTGCTGGATGAACTATCTTTTGGTTATGTTTGGCATGCAACTGTAGCTGTGGCTATGTTGAGCTATAGCTGTAGCTTTATTAGCTTAAGTATTTAGTAAAAATTAACTGCGTGAGTAAGCTATCATATACAAAATGACACAAAAGGACGTAACATCATTTTATTTATTTTTAACATCACTTCAAATATTCAGTTTAATTAAATATAATAGATGTAATAAATATATATTAAAAATTATACCCCATGCACACCTCATGCATAAAATATAAATATATAATATAAATATATATTATATTATAATATATATTTATATTTATAATACATATTATAATAATATAATATAATATAATATTATAAAATATTATATTATTATATTATAATAATAATATTATTATATAATATAATATTATGTTATAATATTATTATAATGTAACATAATATTATATTATATAATATATATTATATATAATATATGATATTCTAGTATATATTTATATCATAAGATATATTATAATATATTATTTTAATATAATAAAATATAATATTATATGATATTATTATAATATTATTATAATATATTCTAATTATATTATCATATATTACTATATTGTATTATTGTTATAATAAAAATATAATAATATTATTATATAATATAATATTATGTTATAATGTTATGATAATATAATATTATATTATGTTATATTATATTATAAATATAATATATAATATAATAATATTATTATATATAATATATTATATTTTAATATATATTTATATTTATAATATATATTATAATATGTTACGATAATATAATATAGTATATTATATTATTATAATATTATGATAATATACTATAATATATTATATGTTTGTAGATAGATTTTAAAGAATAAAGGAGAGGGGAGGAAGCTTAAATGTTAAGTAAGTGAGTAACTCTAGAAAATGGTAAAAGATAAATTTGAAATAAAAAGTATACTGCTAGCTTTTGATTTTGAATCCTTAGGTGAGGGAGCTTTCAATAAAAGTTAGCTTATAGGCCATAAGCTGCCTTCACCAAATACTAAAGTAGCTTAAATAAGATGAAGCTATCCCAAAAGCTGCATGCCAAACACAGCCTTTAGCTATTTACTTATATTAATTATCCCTATTCAGTATATATACTTTTATATACTTCAATAATATGTTGTCACATATTTGTCACAGCTGGCAGGTTATCAGTCCGGTGGAAGTATGTGGTTTCATAGACTGTGTGAACAAACTTATAGATGTTCAGAGCAAAGTCTTCAACAGACCAACCATTATTATATCAAATAGAGTGACCGGTGAGGAAGAGATCCCAGATGGAGTGGTCGGGGTGCTGACATCAGATATGCCTGATGTTCTATCTCATGTTTCTATAAGAGCTAGAAATAATAAGGTATCATACTAGAAATATGTAACTATTAAGTATCATCAGCTGAGGGATGCAAGACCTTTATTCTGACTTGAGATACAGATCTAGTATTTTTTATATTTTATTTTTATGTCCGTATTGAAAGAGATACTGTCCTAGTATGATTGCTTGATTACAAGATTTGATGATCTGCATACTATAGGTGTGTTTTGCATCATGCTTTGATCAAAATATTCTTCAAGATCTCCAATTGAAGAAGGGAATGAAAATTTCTGTGAGACCAACACCATCAGGCCTAGCATACAGGCAAGCTGCTTTGTCTATTGCTGCATCTTTTCCAGAAACTTTGTTATTTTTTGATGTCTAAGCTATTGTTTATTAGTGCAGTGAAGTTAAGTCAGTTGGTTCTTTTTACCCACCAAAAGCATCTTTCTTTCCAAAAGAAGTGATGTTAAAGAAGAAGACCTTCAGTGGCAGATTTGCTATCTCAGTTCAGGAGTTCTCCAGTGAAATGGTATGTTAATCCCTAACTTCCTCCATATCTAGTAATCCTTAGCTTCTGTAAAGTCAATAAGGGCATGAACAGTACTTATAGGGTATCTCCCTGTGCCGTGAGCATAAGTGATTACTGGAGGTTGGTCTGTGCACCCATATCCAGCATTGTATGTTGCATTCTACATTGTCCTAAATATAGTGTCAGCCAACAAAGAAACTTCAGTAGAGACAATCACTTGTGAAAGTGTCCCATCTTCTAAACAAACTTTTTATTGCAATTAGGACCAAATGATCTAGGATTTCATATTTATTCTTCACACTTAAGCAGACTACCAAGCATTTGGATTGAGTTGGATGATAAGGCACCATTATGAAAGCTTCATGAACATCATCAAGTACCATTGGAGCTTGTCAAGTTTTGGGATCTTAGTGTCATTTATTTTGTAACTTCTATTATGTTTTTTTTTTTTTTTTGTCCTTTTAGTCTATGTTTCATTCAATTTAGAGGCTGGTTGGAACCCTAAAGCTCATCCTACTTGCAAGTATGGTCCAACCATGGTACATGGTACTATGGTACGAGCTAGTACTGGTGTGTACAGACTGTACCATACAGGTATTGAATCAGTATGTGGTGTAGGGACCATATTGAGTGTCGGTACATTAAACCGACCCCTGTACCAAGCATACCGACATTATACTAGAGTGGTACCAATATGGGATATGGTACCAAGACAATGAACCTTGCTCCAACCCATATGCTTAGAGGTCTACATCTCACCATGTATTGTAGATTGAGATACAGACTGGTTGTAGCTCTGGCCTAATTTGCTGTAGCTTGTCCCATGGCCAAAATGAGCACAAGACAAGCTGCAACCTCTCCAGCCCTTGAACCAAAGCACTAATTGTGTAGGGTCTATATTACCACCACTCCTTACCTCCCAGATCCCGTCCCCGATGTGATCCCTCTCCTTCCTTACCATCCTTGCCTAATTGAACTCTACCATTGGTGTCCTTACCACACCTCATCAAATCCCTCCCCCACCCAATGGCACCCTCTCCCACCTATCCCATCTGACTTCTCCCACTTGGGACTTCTTGCCTTGCATGATTATCGCCCTCTCCCACCATATCTTCCCCACAAGCAAAATTTATTCATGATAGCTCCATCAATTGGCCTATAGGTCATATTTCTTTTGAGATTGTCATAGGTTACCAGCTAGGAAACCTATAGAGTTGATTGCCGACTTATTGCATCTAGACCTAGCAAGCTAGCAGATTTATTTGCATGTTATATGTATGATTTGCTTGCTGAAATTCATGAAACATAGCTTTTAGCAATGAAAGCTACAAATTTGCAGCAAATGTACACCACAATACCAAGAGTTTGGAGAGGGAGACATGGTGATGGTTTAAGTCCACTCAAAAAAGTTCCCATATGAAGTCTTAAAAACATGGTACTCCATACCGGCCCGAACTGACCGGTACATCCCGTATCGTACCTACCGGCGGAAAATCGGAACGGTTCAGACCGATTTTTTGGAAAATGACATGAACCGGATCGAACCGGTTGGTACGGTATAGTACATGCCGGTATTGGGCGGTTTGGTCCGGTACGGGATGGTACGGCATCGGTACGGGATGGTATGGTACGGTATATGATGATTTTCTTTTTTTCTTTTTTTTTTGGCCATTGGATGGAATTTTTTTTGATTTTTTTATTGATGGTACAGGATGGTACGATATGGTACCGTACCATATCGGCTGGCTACTGGCATGGGTTTTGATATCGAGTCCGTAAACCTTGCTTAAAAATGTTACATGCTAGAAGGGCAGGTTCTTGTGTCTTACAATGGATTAGTACAAATACTTATGAGTTGGATTTTTCTAAAGACAGGAATCATCCTTGTCTTTAAGGTAGAAGACTTGACAGGAACTGCCCAGCTTGGGGCATGCCGAACCATACTGGTGGCCAACTAGGGCGGTTTTGACATTCGAAACGAGAAACTTGCAAGGAAAGGGGAGAGGGAGAAGGAAATAGAGGAAGAGAGAGGGGGGAGGGAAGAAGAGGGAGAGGAAGAGAGGGCCTCTAGAAGCTGTTGAAGGATCGCCGAGCTTATTGCTTCACTACATCATGCCCCTAGCCAGAAAGGCACATAACTAGGAATGCAACAATCTGTTGTACACACATAGGATAGGGTTCCACGAGTATACAAGATGACAACCTATCAATAATATGTTAAAATGAACAAAATAATATTCATAATTTAAGATCCAATAATTCAAATTCTAAAACAAAACATTTACAGGTTCCATACTCAGATAACTTCATTAATATAATTTACATATTTCTATGTAAATAGGATAGAGAGAGTTCTACAAAATTTGGAAGGTTGGTCTAAGATGGCTGACTAGGTCGTCGCACTATTCTCACAATCCAACCTCTATCCATTCCTCTTTATGCCTGGGGCTCTGTAAAAACATGAGAATCTAACAGAATGAGCTAATAGTCTAGTAAGTAACCAAGACATAATCAAAGAAATCAAGCAACTGCAACCAATATAAATGCTTGATATAATAACTAGTGTAGCAATCTATTTATATATATTAAAATGGAGACTTCTATCTCCGTTTGACACATGGGTTTTTAGAAAAAGGAAAAAATGCCGCATGGAACAAAAATCTCGCTCCAGCCATCGCCTAAGCTTTGCTGTTCGGCCGCTCCAAGCCTCCCACCCGATTCGGACTTCGCCATTCAGCTACTCCAAGCCTCCTACCCGATTCAGACTCCCAAGGACGGAAAACAAGAGAGTATGGTCAGGTCTCGAGCAATAAGACCCTGGGTCGCGAATATGGAGATGAGGGTGTACAGACTTGAGCCAGGGCTGGGGAGGTTGCTGTTGGCTGCACTCTAGCTCGTCGTCCTCACATCCCTACGACCCAAAGGCACATTCCAGTTTGGTCTGCCAACCACTCGAGCTAGGGCCAAGGAGGTTGCTGTTGGTCGTGCTCTAGCTCGTCGTCCTCGCATCCCTACGACCTACAGGCACATTCTAGTTTGGTCCGCCAACTTGTAGGGAGTACCTTATCTGTTAGCTTCACTTTGCCATTAATTTGTCTGGTGAAAGAGGGGTAGGAAGGATGTTTCTGATATTGACCAGAGATACATCATCGCGTGCTGCAAGTGCCAGGATGTCAGCGCATGACATAGTTGCTTTGCGAGTAGCTTCTAAAGGAACTAGATCTAGGGTTTCAGGACTAGATCTTGAAACTTTTTCAAGATCTAGGCAGCGGAAGACAAGAATTAATCAAAATTAATTCATAAAAATAAGAGAATCTCTAGATCTCAGATCCTATTACATAATCATAGCGTGAGATTAAATCAGAAATTAAAAACATAAGAAAGAAAAACATGTTGATCATATCAACATACATCTACACTACATCCAACGTAGGTATGTAATAATAGATCAGATCCATATTACCTGTGCAAGTTAGATGTTTTAACTTGCTGATCCGGGCTTGAGGATGAAGCTCTATGCCGCACACACGTCCGGCCTCTAAGAGATATCCACATGAGCCCACGAATCTCGATCAGAAGTTTGATTCTAAAAAATCAGCACAGTATGCTAGTACTGTGCTAATCCTTCTTCGACGGTTGATCTGGATTCTCCTTCTTCAAGATTTAGACTCGCCAATTTATCAGAAGGAAGAGAAGAGATTTTTGGACCTGAGACACCTCTCCAAAAATCTTTAAGGAGGAAAAAGGGGAGAACAAAATAGCCCTAGAAGAAGACCCTCTTCTTCTTCTTTGTTCTCTCACTAGACACCTAGATTGGTGTCTTTAGAACTCCCACGCCCAAGATGAATATTTCCCGGGTTTTCTCACGCCCAAAAGGTCTCTCAAATGTTTGGAATCCATGAAAAAATCAGCCCAAAATTCACTTTAAATAATGAGATATGAAGGAGTCCTTGTCTAGGTCAAATACCTAGACAAGAAATGTCCAAATTGGGCAAGACAAGGGGCGCTCCCTCCTTTTTCTTTGGCATGGACCACCTCATTTTGTTGCACAAAAACTCCTCTAATTTCCAAGAAAATTCCAGAGAAAAAGCAAGAGTATGGGTGGTATAAGGGAGGAGGAATTTTGATTGCAACAAACTCTATCAAATAGAGTTTGAATTCAAAACAACTCTCCTAATTTGACTTGGTCCATAACCACTTGCCATGTAAGAAAGAAGGGAGGGAGTTGGGCGGGTGTGAAGGCTTGGGGAAAAGGAATTTCCACATACAAAACAAAGGAAAGGACGTGAAGAGGGCATGGGGAGTCATTGGTGCAAGGATGGAAAGTCCTAGTTTCACTAGGACTTTCATTTTGACTTGGTCCAACTTGATCTTTGGACCAAATTAAATTAGATTTAATTCAACCCAATTAGAATAGGTCTTAATCTAATTAAGAATCTAATTAAATCATATTTAAATCTGATTTAATTTCTAATCAAATTAGAGATTGGGTTGATATAAGTCCTAATTGAACTAGGACTAGTTCTTCCTTGCAATGGGCTTATCCAATAAACCAATTGGACTTAATCCAATTAAGCTCAAACTAAATCTAATTAAATCATATTTAATTAGACTTAATCTTTGTCCTCTGGCTTAATCAAATTAAGCCAATTAGCAATCTAATTGCTAATCGATCCTCCTACAATACTTGCATTAGGTTAAACATCAATCGTATTGATCATTTGATCCTAGAACGATTCTTAATCGTTGATCAACCATCCGATCAGATCATGAACTCTTATGTGTGCGACCCCATAGGTCCGAACCTAAGTCGGTAGCACAAGAACAAATTCTTGTACCAATCGAAGTGACCATCTACCAATGATACCTGATGGTCGGATAGGTCGAATGTGTAGAATAATATCCTTAGAATCCATGTGGATATGATTTTCATATAATTCATCCCCTTGACCAAAATGCTCATAGGATACCTCAGAGTTTAACTGTCAACTTTGATTAGGCTGTCTATATTATATTTCAAAATATCAAATCCATCTCATGGATTACCCTGGCCAAGGTTTTGCTATATTGAAATACAGTGATACATTCTTCTCCAACTCTTGAAATGGTCAATCCCATTTTGATCACACACCGACTTCGCAGGTACTTGACTATGCCCAGAGGCCTTCCATTACTAAATTAAAAATTCAGTTAGTCCGATACCAAAGCACAGTGAGTTGCTTGCAAGCCACTGAGGTGATCTCAGGTCTAAAGGACACTTATACCTATATCCTATCAGAGACATTCTCGACAGTAGAATGCTCTAGAGTTGGTTACATTCAATGATGATGTACTTTTACATCTCATCTGTATGCCATACTAGTGTCTCCACACTTCTTGATTAAGTGGACAACCAACCTATATGGCACACAGCGACCTATGCTCGATAGATGCTGTCGTCCTTATTAACAGTCTATCATTTGATCGTGAACAGTTTTAAGGACTAATCGATAAATCCTCTTTTTATCGAATCTAATTAGTCCTAAGGACTTCATCACAACAATAGAGTTCGTTAGAAAATGAAAATTTTATGATGAAAAAAGGCCAAAAAATATATTTTATTCATTAATAAATCAATTACAAATACAATGTAGCACAACCATCAACAGACTGATGATTGGCTTTGAGACATATTTTCCAACAACTCCTACTTTTTCTAAAGCCACTTGGCACAGTATTTAATACCCATCTTCGACTTATGGTTGTCGAACTTCTTTATTGCCAGGGCTTTAGTGAAGGGGTCGACCAGGTTCTCCTTTCCATCGATCTTCTGAAGGTCGATGTCACCTCGATCCATGATCTCTCAGACCAGATGGAAGCGATGCAATATGTGCTTCGTCCACTGGTGTGCCTTCGATTCCTTCGCCTGAGCAATGGCACTAGTATTGTCGCAGTAGAGCAGGACTGGACCATCAAGGGAGGGTGCTACTCCGAGCTCGGTGATGAACTTTCTCAGCCACATAGCTTTCTTTGCAGCATCTGATGCTGCGATGTACTCTGCTTCGCGAATAGAGTCTGCCACAGTATGCTGCTTGGAACTCTTCCAGCAGATGGCTCCACCATTTAGAGTAAAGATATATTCCAACACACTTCTACTATCATCATGGTCTGATTGAAAGCTGGAGTCTATAAATTCCACAAGTTTTAGATTTGACTCGCCATAAACCAACCATTGGTCCTTAGTATTTCTCAAATACTTAAGGATGGCTTTAACCACTTTCCAGTAGTTTTCTTCAGGATCATATTGATATCTACTCACTACTTCTAGTGAGTATGCCACATCTGGTCTCGTATATATCATGACGTACATGATAGATCCCATTGTCGAAGCATATGAAACTCTACTCATACGCTCTCTCTTCAAGAGTTATCGAACTATCCTTTTTAGAGAGAGAAATTTCATGGTCTATCGGAAGATAATCCTTTTTGGAATTCTCCATGCCGAACCTCTTCAGCATAGTATCTATGTACGTGGACTCGGATAATCCAAGCATCCTTTTAGATATATCCCTATAGATCTTCATTCCTATGATGTAGGATGCTTCACCCAAGTTCTTCATGGAGAACTGTGATGACAACTAAACTTTTATTTCCTGCAGTGCGGGGATGTCATTCTCGATTAAGAGAATGTCATCCACGTATAAGATAAGAAATACCACTGCTAGACCATTTGCCCATTTGTAAATGTAGGGCTCTTCTCCGTTCTTAACGAAGCCATATGTTTCGATCACCTTATCAAAATACATGTTCCAACTCCGAGATGCCTGCTTCAATCCATAAATGGATCTCTGAAGCTTGCACACCTTGGACTCATCTGTGATGTGAACCTCTCAGGTTGTATCATGTACACCTCTTCGGTCAGCTCTCCATTTAGGAAAGCTGTCTTCACATCCATCTACCAGATCTTATAATTCAGATGGATAACTATCGCAAGCATTATCCGAATAGATTTGAGCATTGCCACAGGGAAGAACATCTCATCATAATCAATACCATAACGTTGACGATACCCTTTGGCAACCAGATAGGCTTTATAGGTCTCCACCTTTTCGTCTGCATCCCTCTTTCTTTTGAAGACCCACTTAAATCTAATGAATTTAACTCCTTTGAGTGGGTCAACCAATGTCCACACATCGTTGATCTTCATGGACTCCATTTCGGACTTCATAGCCTCGAGCCTTTTCTTAGAATCAGGTCTCTGTATTGCATCCATATAAGTGATCGGATTCTCATCATTCTCATCGAGTTTGATGGGATCACCGTTCCAGACTAAGAAATCATAGTATCTGTCCGATTGACGCGGTACTCTACTGGATCGCCTTAATGATGCAGGTACATTAGGCTCCAAATCTGATCTCATCAAATCCGATTTAGGTTCAGCTACAGGTGTCGATCTTTCTACCTATTGAACTTTATTAAGTTCAACCTTAGAGGCAACAGTTCCTTCACCAAGGAACTCCTTTTCTAAAAAGATTGCCTTAAAACTGACGAACATCTTTTGTTCATCAACATGGTAGAAAAAATATCCTTTGATCTCTTTTGGATATCCTATGAATGTGCACTTATCAGACCTAGGTCTAAGTTTATTTGTAACTAATCGTTTGACATAAGCCGGGCACCCCCAGATCCTAAGGTGTGAAAGTACTGACTTATGTCCTGTCCATATCTCATATATAGTCTTAACTACAGACTTACTTGGAACTCTATTTAACAGATAGCAAGCTGATTCGAGTGCATATTTTCAGAAGGGTATCAGCAAGCTGGCAAAACCCATAATGGATCGGACCATGTCTAACAGAATCCGATTCCTCCTTTCAGACACACCATTATGCTGTGGTATTCGTGGAGGAGTTCATTGGAAGAGAATCTCATTCTCTCCTAGATATGTAAGAAACTCACTAGAAAGGATTCCCCTCCTCGGTCAAATCGAAGAGTTTTAATACTCTTTCCAGTTTGTTTTTCTACTTCACTTCGGAATTGTTTAAATATTTCAAATGAATCCGACTTATGTTTCATCAGATAGACATATTCATATCTGGATAGATCATCTGTGAAAATAATGTAGAAATATCCACCTCTGGCACCTGTGCTCATTGGTCTACATACATCAGTATGTACTTGACCTAAGAGCTCAGTGGCTTTCTCACCTTTTTCAGTAAATGGTGACTTGGTTATTTTACCAAGAAGATAAGATTCACAGGTTGGAAGTGATTCATAATCACTGACTTCGAGGATTCCCTCTTAAGTCAATCTGTTTATCCTATTCTTGTTTATGTGACCTAGCCTATAGTGCCATAAGTAGATGTTTGACACTCTATCTAATCTAGGGTACTTGCCAGTTGAATAGACTATGTTAACAAATTGTGATAACATATCCACACCATTGTTCAATTGTCTAGAGAGAACAGTAACACCATTTATAATGATATTACAAAACTATTTTTATTGAAATTTCATAATTTTCTTTGGCCAAAAGGCCTACAGTAATAACATTCAAAAAGAAATTAGGACAAAAATGGCAATCATTCAGAACAATAATATGGGACTCAAATACAGGTTTCAAGATTCTTAAAGCTAGAACTGGAACTGGTCTTCCATCTTCAACACTCAGGAATCTCTCACCTTACTCGAATCTCCTACTGACCGCAACCCTTGCAACGAATTGCAAATATGGTAAGGGCTACCAGTATCCAATTTTCAGTTAGTAAAATCATAAATAGAGAAATTGCAAGGAGTTATCATATAAATATCTTGCCCAGCAATAGCTTGCTTTTTTCTCTGTCTGTTCCGGTCTAGGAAGGCAATGTACTGAGGACAGTTCCTCTTTCAGTGCCTCCGCTTCTTGCAAAAAAAAGCATTCAGCTTGACTCTTATCGGGCTTGATCTTTCCGGTCTAGCCCTGCACAGATGTTCCAGCCTGAATTTACACCTTTTTGCTCTTCTTCTTCTTGTTCTTTTTTCCTTTCCTAAAGGATCAAGAACCAGAAGACGAACCTCCCACTAAGTTCACCGACTCCTTGTGGAGTTGGTGATCCTTCTCAAAGTTCTGAAGCAACCCCAGTAACCCATGGTAGCTACTTCAGGCTTTATCATTCTGTAATGAGTGAGGAATGAGAGATAGAACTTGGGCAGCGAGTTTAGTATTGCATTTTTCTCAAGCTGCTTATGCAAGAAAAAGTCGAGCTTGCTTAATCGCTCCATCAGCTCGATCATGTACAGTACCTGACCAGTGACAGAAGTTCCATCCTGCATCCTGGCGTTGAAGATGGCACAACTAGTCTTGTGCCTCTCAACGTCATTGGGTGTGCCAAAAGAATCCTCCAACACTTGAAGCATATCTTTTGGCTGAGCCATCTCAAATCTACGATTGAACTTGTCGCTCATGGCTGCCAACATAATGTAGCGCACAGTGGTTCGGCCACTGAGCCACTTCTGATAAGTGTCTCTGACTGTTTCATGTGCATTGGGGGCTGGCTCCTCAGGTACAGGATCCATCAACACATACAAGATCCATTCATGCTTCAGGACTATCTTCAATTTTCGGTACCGGCTATCGAAGTTGGGTCCCATCAACTTATCATTGTCCAACAATGATCGGAGCGATAGGAAAGTGGCTATTTCTGCACAAAGAAAAATCAAAACCTAATTAGTAATTGATTCATTAAACCTAAAGATTTGAATTTTAATCAAAAGGTTCTCCTACTATTTTATTCGAATTGGTAGCCTTTACTTCCAATTCGAGGAATTATCCTAATTTCTTAGTGGGTACTAGAATTCACATAGATTGCACACGAGCCCAACTTTGGTTGGTCAACCCATGTACATCTAAGGATAGGTTCATAACCAATTATTTTTTTAAATAATTTTTAGTAATTTAATTTTGCTCCAATCCTTAATCAGTAGACTTTGGCCTCTACTGAAAAGGTTCGGTTAGATCCAACCATTAACATGACCATACTTTGTCCATCAAACCAATGAATGATTAAGCCCAACTTTGGTTGGTCAACTTAACCACCATTTAGAAAGATGCGGCCAAAAAATCATATTATGAATGATAATTCCATCAGCCGATAAGCACCAGGCCTTTGGACCTCCAATGATTATCCAACTGATGGATCCATTATCACCCACTTAATGAGAGGCTATGATCTAGTTATCACCATAACTATTTCATTTTAAGGACCTAATAATTTTAGAAGATTTTAATTTTAAGAAAGAGAGAAGGTTAGATGAACCAACTTGTCATGATCCTCCCACTGGCTTCACCAAGTTAGCTTAAGGAAGACCATTAATAGGCTGGTCTAGGAGCACCTAAATCAGTCACACTAATTTACCTACCTGACATGGGTTTACTCGAATAGTCAAGTGATCCGATCAAAACATAATTTCACCAAGAGGCCAGGTAAGTTCAATCGGTGGGAGAGTCCACCAAAGCTTGTCTTAGACACCATCAGAAATAGTCAGATAAGCGGGCTGCCAATTAAAGACCACCGGTCTGGTTTACCTTAGACACCAACTGGTTTCATTAGTCTCGATTAGATCAACTTAACTGTTCATGCTAGACCGCGTAGCCAAGAATCAAGTCCATCTTGAGTCTCGTTAAAGACATGGACTTGACCAACTACAACTATTGTAATTGATTTAGAAAATCCTTGACCTAATCTAAGACAACATTTGATTAGATTTAGTCAATTCTCTAATTAAGTCCATTCTTTAATCTAACCCTAGGTCTAACCCAATTAATGGACCTAATTCCTGCTAACCCATTAACCCAATATGTTATGATTTCCTAGGATGTTCAATTCACAATCCTAGATCCTAATCAAATAACTTCTTAATTCTTAATTAAGTTTTGAATTGAGGGTTGGGATTCGGTTTTTCGAAAATGATTTTCATATTTGTAAAATATTTTTACAACATGGTTCTATCAACCAAGTTGCATGTTTGATTCATAATCAATATACAAATAAGATAAGCATGAAACTACTTTAAATCTAATCTAAACAGATTCATCTAATTGAAACCATTTTAATTCTAATCAGTCATAAATTACCTTAGATCAAATTTAACATATTTATGATGATTAAAATTAGATTAAAATATTTTTAATTAGATCATAAATTTTTTTAGATCTAATCTAAAATTTTATGATCAATATTTTAGATCAGCACGTACTAGGACAACCTCTCCACTGTAAGAGATAAACCTTACAACAGGACAACCGTATAATCAGTTCGTGCAATCTAAAATTTTTATTTTCAGATCTAAAACTCTTTTAAATCTAATAAATCATAAATAAAATCAGATTACATCGAACAAATTTATGATAAGAAACAGATCTATATGAACTAGGACAACCTCTCCATTGTAAGGGGTAAACCTTACAGCAGGACAACCTTATATCAGTTCGTATGATCAAAATTTTTTAATTTCAGATTTAATAATTAGATTATAAGTCAGATCTAATCTAAAAAATAATTGAAACATGCAAAAATAATTATGTAATAATTAACCTAGGCTCTGATACCAATTGAAGGAACCAGATCTAGGATTTCAGAGCTAGATCTTGAAATTTTTTTAAGATCTAGACAGCAGAAGATAGGAATTAATCAAAATTAATTCATAAAAATCAGAGAATCCCTAGATCTAAGATTCTATTACATGATTATAGCATGAGATTAAATCAAAAATTAAAAACATAAGAAAAAAACATGTTGATCATATCAACATGCATATATACTACATCTAATGCAGGTATGTAATAATAGATCAAATCCATATTATCTGTGCAAGTTAGATGTTCTAACTTGCTAATCCGGGCTTGAGGATGAAGCTTTGAGCCGCATATGCGTCCGGCCTTGGAGATATATCCACACGAGCCTACGAATCTCGATCAGAAGTCTGGTTCTCGAAAATCAGCATAGTATACTAGTACTGTGCCGATCCTTCTTCGACGGTCAATCTGGATTCTCCTTCAAGATTTGGACTCTCCAATTTATCAGAAGGAAGAGGAGATTTTTAGACTTGAGATACCTCTCCAAAAATCTCTAAGAAGGAAAAAGGGGAGAAGAAAACAGTCCTAGAAGAAGATTCTCTTCTTTTTCTTTGTTCTCTCACCTAGACACCTATATTGGTGTCTTTAGAACTCCGATGCCCAAGATGAATATTTTCTTGATTTTCTCACGCTCGAAAGGTCTCTCAAATTTTTGGAATCCATGAAAAAATCAGCCCAAAATTCACTTTAAATAATGAGATATGGAGGAGTCCTTGTCTAGGTTAAATACCTAGACAAGGAATGTCCAAATTAGGCAAGACAAGGGGTGCCCAACTCTTGGGCGCCCCCTTCTTTTCTTTGGTGTGGACCACCTCATTTTGTCGCACAAAAACTCCTCTATTTCCCACGAAAATTCTAGAGAAAAAGTAGGAGTATGGGCGGTATAAGGGAGGAGGAATTTTGATTGCAACAAAACAAACTCTATCAAATAGAGTTTGAATTCAAAACAACTCTCCTAATTTGACTTGGTCCATAACCACTTGCCATGTAAGAAAGAAGGGAGGGAGTTGGGCGCGTGTGAAGGCTTGGGGAAAAGGAATTTTCACGTACAAAACAAAGGAAAAGGCGTATAGAGGGCATGGGGAGTCATTGGCGTAAGGATGGGAAGTCCTAGTTTCACTAGGACTTTCATTTTGACTTGGTCCAACTTGATCTTTGGACTAAATTAAATCAGATTTAATTCAATCCAATTAGAATAGATCTTAATCTAATTAAGAACCTAATTAAATCATATTTAAATCTAATTTAATTTTTAATCAAATTAGAGATTGGGTTGACACAAGTCCTAATTGAACTAGGATTAGTTCTTTCTTGCAATTGGCTTATCCAATAAATTAATTAGACTTGATCTAATCAAGCCCAAACCAAATCTAATTAAATGATATTTAATTAGACTTAATCCCAGCCCTTTGGCTTCATCAAATTAAGTCAATTAATAATTCAATTGCTAATCGATCCTCCTGCAACACTTGCACTAGGTTAAACATCAATCGTATTGATCGTTTAATCCTAGAACGATTCTTAATCGTTGTTCAACCATCTGATCAGATCGTGAACTCTAATGTGTGTGATCCCATAGGTCCAAATCTAAGCCAGTAGCATAGGAATAAATTTCTGTACCAATCGAAGTGACCATCTAGTAATGATACCCAATGGTCGGATAGGTCGAATATGTAGAACAACATCCTTAAAATCCGTGTGGATATAGTTTCCATATAATTCATCCCCTTGACTAAAATGCTCGTAGGACACCTCAGAGTTCAACTGTTAACTCTAATTAGGCTGTCCATATTGTATTTCAAAATATCAAATCCATCTCATGGATTACTCTGATCAAGATTTTGCTATATTGAAATACAGTGATACATTTTTCTTCAACTCTTGGAGTGGTCAATCCCATCTTGATCACACACCAACTTCGTAAGTACTTGACTGTGCCCAGAAGCCTTCCGTTACTAAATTAGAAATTCAGTTAGTCCGGTACCAAAGCACAGTGAGTTGCTTGCAAGCTACTGAGGTGATCTCAGGTCCAAGGGATATTTATACCTATATTCCATCAGAGACATTCTCGACAGCAGAATGCTTTGGAGTTGGTCACGTTCAATGATGATGTACCCTTACATCTCACCTATATGCCATACCAGTGTCTCCACACTCCTTGGTTAAGAGGACAACCGATCTATATGGCACACAATGACCTATGCTCGATGGATGCTGTCGTCCTTATTAATAGCCTATCATTTGGTCGTGAACAATTTTAAGGACTAATCGATAAATCCTCTCTTTATCGAATCTAAATAGTCCTAAGGACTTCATCATAATAATGGAGTTTGTTAGAAGATGAAAACTTTGTGATGAACAAAAGGCCAAAAAATATATTTTATTCATTAATAAATTAATTACAAATACAATGCAGCACAATCGTCAATAGGCTGACGATTGGCTTTGGGACACATTTCCCAATAGCTTCGACCTAGGTTTTGATGGCGTCAGTGACTTCAAATCGACAGGTAGAGTTTATATTTGGGCCAACGTTCTTTTCACTGGTGAATGTTGGTGTGTCGTCTAGAAGGATAGATCCATCACATCCCTAATGCAAATAGAGAGTTTGCCAAACGTCAGCAAGGAAGAGCAAAAGAAAAAAGAAGAGAGGATGGTAACTCTAAATCGAATGTTACTGCTGAACTCTAACTATTTTGCTATTTAGAGAGAAAACAAGTCCTCCTAAAGATTTAATACATTGTTGAAGATTTTACGTGCAGTGTTGAAGAGCTTCTTGGCTCAAAGCCAATTTAATACATTGTTGTTTGTTAATTATATAGACCCAAGTTTTATTTTGAATTTCATGTGACAAGATTGTTCCAATCTTTTAATGAAATAGAATTTGTTATCTATATTATCTATATCTATTATATATATATATATATATATATTAAAATGAAGGGTTCGGTCTCCATCCATCATGTGTTGTCAACACATATGCCTCCATCCGCCACGTGTCCCCAGCTACAAATGGGTTGGGTTGACTTGTGATCCGACCCGATCCGATCCATATAGATCTGATCCAAACCGTTCTAAAGGATCCATTAATTTGGATCGGACTTTGAAATTGGATCCATTCCATTTTTTGAATCGGATCTAGATTTACTGAATTTGATCCGACCTGACTCGTGGAGACTTTTGGATTGATTTGGATCTTGATATAAATGATTCGACCTAAACCAAATATCTATATTATTTATATATATTAAAATGGAGGCTTTTGCCTTTGTTTGACACGTAGGGTTTGAAAAACAATAGGAGAGAGCTATCTATCCCCATTTTCATTTAAGCAAAATCCAAACATCATCTAAGGTTCCCTATTCGGCCGCTCCAAGCCTCCCACCCGATTGGGACTCTTGAGGACGGAAAAATAGAGAACAAGGGGGAAAGCATTGGAAAAATCAATGAAAATAGAGCAAATCTATATTATATATATTAAAATGAAGATTTCATCCTCCATCCACCATATGTCGTCAACATATATGCCTCCATCTATCACGTATTCCTAGCTATCATTTAAGCTTTCCTATTCGGCCACTCCAGGCCTCCCACCCAGTTGGGACTCCTAAAGATGAAAAAAATAGAAAAAAAAATATAAAAATTAAAATAATTATATAATTAATAAAATAATATTAAAATATTATATATATTTTAAATAAAAGATATATCCCGCACATCATGCAGAATATGCTAGTATAATATTTATAATTAGAGTCATACTTATAGCTCTGTAACATAGATATAACTATTTAAATCAAGAACTCATAGATAATCTAGAACTATTTTAGAACCCATATCAAAACCAAAATGATTATACCAAAGTTTCAAGAATATCTTATGATTGTATCTTGCAAAAGCACTCCATTAACTCATTAATCTATACAACTACGCCCACATATAATCCTTGTGATAGGGCCTAGAGTACCGCATTTAACCCTTGTAGAGTGGGTCCATAGTACCGCATTTAATGCCTGCAAAATAGGTCCATAGCAAGATTTTACGCCCCGACGGGATGGGGGTGTTCCGGCTGTCCCATCTTGTTCCTTTGAGAAAATGGGACCGGGACGGGGTTGGGACTCCGAAATCCATCCATGTAGGAAAAGGAGTAAAGAAAGAACGGAAGATGGAAAAAGAGAAAAATGAAAGGAAAGAAGAAGAAGAAAAAGGAAAGAAAGAAAGGAAGGGAGAAGAAAAAGAAAAGAAGGAAAGAAGAAAGAAAGGAAAGAGAAAGGAGAAGAAAAAGGAAAAAAAGAAAGAAAGGGATGACGAAAAGAAAGAAAAAAAAGGAAAGAAAGAAAGGTAGAAGAAAAAGAAAGAAAAGAACAAAAAAAAAAAAGAAAGAAAAGAGAGAAGGAGAGAAAGATGGAGGATATTATTGGGATGCATGATCGGGATGGAACGGGATAGCTGGATATCCTATTCCATAGAGATATCGGGACACCTCCATCCCACAGGATTTAAAACCTTGGCATCATGGAACGGGACAGCTGGATATCCTATTCCATGGAGATATCGGGACACCTCCATCCCACAGGATTTAAAACCTTGGTCTATGGTACCATATTTAACTCTTGAGGAGTAGGCCCATAGTACCACACTTAACCATTATAGATTAGGTCCATAATGCCAAGTTCCAGAACAATCAATGCCAATTGTCAATATATAACTCCCGTATGGTAGGATCTAAAATATAGGTAGACTGAGTGCTCAATACTTATTCACAAAGTCAAATTAACTAATTACTATTATCATATATGTAGGGTTGTAACATATAAAATTCTGACTCGATACGTAAAATCCATAAAGATGAATAATCATCAAAATTTCAACAATCAATATGCAAACATGGTTTTCCAAATCAATATATTCACATTTATTAACACAAATTTTGAAGACTCAAACAAAAATTTTCCAGAATTCTATCAATTGGAAATCATTCTGATAAACTTGTAATTATCAAATTGCAAAATACCATGAATACTCGAGACTTGAAATACTATAAATCCATGCTTCATGCTTGACTTGGTACTACTAGTATGGCAAACAAATGATATAATTTTTAGAGTATTTGGCAATAACTAAATTAAAGGACATTCTCAAACTATATTCATTCATTATTTTGTATAATTGCTTTGATTAAGTAAAGATTACTTATCTTTCATATACCCACTATCGGGTTATCTAAATGCTTCACCAGTACGCCTCAGAACCTAATAATCCTAAAACACATGCATATATCTGAAATCAGTGTCATGCTACTGCTTATAATAATTTATACAATTCTTTAAAGCTCTAAAATTTCAGTTTGTAGCTAACAGCCCTCACCTGCACATCAATCCCATTCCATAATTTATCTATCTTAGCTAACACCCTCTAAAAATTCCCAAATCTTGCAGACTGGTTGAGCAATGAGTCAACAACTCCCAATTAAATTTTCAGATCAAAACACTTATCCATTAAAGAGTTGAAAAATCCTGGATTACTACATGGCATAATCTATTTGCCTGAACTGAGGAGGAAGAAGGCAAGGAACAGCAATCAACATGAAAGGAGAGAAAAGAAGAAGAAAAGGAGGGAGAAGAAGAAGGAGAAGAAGAATAGGAGAAAGGCATGGGTGAGGGAGAGCGTTGAGAAGAGATGAGAGAGGCATGGGCGAGGGAGAGAGATGGGAAGAAGAGAGAGAGCGATGAGAGGGCATGAGCAATGGCACGAGAGGGAGAAGGGTGAATGGAGAGCTTGGTGGGGTATTTCACATGGAATAGAGGATTTATCCCTTGTTGGGTCTCAAGATAAGGGTGGAGACTGCCTTAATAGCAAGCCCTAGTTTGGATTGGGCCGGTTGGGCCAGGTCGGATCTCACAGCCAAGCTTAATGTAAGCTAGAGAAGGGTGGAGGGAGGGAAGGAGAGGGAGAGGGAGAGAAGGCTGCCGGCTGCCAAAAGGCTAGTGAGGATGCTGCACTACTGTCGAGGCAGGATGAAGGGCTCCGCCCTCCTCCCGATCGAAAAAGAGGCTTCAGCCCTTGTTTCGATTTTTTTTTTGAAATTTATCGGGTGAAGTGGGCAACTATGTTGTTGACTTCATTATTTGTCTTTTTCTTTTTTTTTTTGAATTTTGGTTGAAGTTGGCAACCTGATAAAGCCCCCCCCCCGCCCCCCCCCCAAAAAAAAAGAAATAGGGGCCAAAGCCCTTGTTTTGATTGGGAGGAGGGCGGAACCCCTCCTTCAGTCTTCACCAGCCTTGGCAGCGGCATAGTGGTCTAGCCGACCCTCTGGAGGCCTCCAGCTACCTCCTTTCCTTGTCCCTCTCCTTCCCTCCCTCCGTCTTTTTTCGGCTTCCATCTAGCTTAGCTGCCCTCTGATGGCCCTCTCTCCCTCTTCTTCCCTCCCCCACCCCTCTCTTTCTCTTCCTCTTCCATTCTCCCTCCACCCTCTCTCTGTGTCGGCTCAGGCCTAGTACAGAGTGGCATGGAGTCATATCAAACTGTACTGTTAGCTGACCGATCTGGGTTTCGGTACCGGTACAACGAACCTTGCGTTGACACCCTATTAGGAACGCACATATATACCTTTGAGCCTTTTCCTTCTCTATTTCCTCCTACTTGTACTGTTGCACCTTCTACATCTCCACCATGTTTAATGTCTGCCATCCCTCGGCCTCTCACTCCACCTCGTCCACTGCTAAGCAAGAAGATAGAGGATGGGATTGAGGACATCATTGATAAGCAAATAGTTTGTACCATCATTAGTGGATTTTAGAAATCTTGGTCGTTTGGCGAGGGTGTCCAGCTTTAGATAGTACGTGGATCATAATTGACGACCTATAGAGACTTAACTAGGAGTTGCTTTAGAGACACCACAACCTCTATCTGCTAGAGGCAAAATTTTCTAAACCAGGGAGAGTTGATGGTGATCGAGGATGTCAATGTTATACTCAATGCTTAAGGAGACTTCCGATCATTTGGACTGACTTGGATGATAGGGCTTCATGACATGATCTTCATGAACATCATCAAGCATCATTAGAGCTTGTTGAGCTCTAGGGTCTTAGTGTCATTTTTTTTCCTTAGTTATATTTTCTGTTTTATTCCTTTTAGTCCATGCTTCGTTTAGCTTAGTGTAAAAAGGACTAAATTTACGTGACTAATTTAGTTAGATGTGTGATTGCAGTGTCTAGAGGGCATTTTAGAAATAAAAATTGAGGCAGATTACTATGTTTACTTTATGGTGTTGTAGCATAAACACTAACACTACAATACCATGCCTTTTTAACAGTTTTTTGTTTTAAGGTTTGGGGATGATGTTGTATGACTTATTCTAATGAAAAGAGAGCTTCTTTTTCTTCTTCCCTATTGGTGATGCATTGGTGTGGGTGTAAGGCCTAGGGACTAGGAAGTAATTCCCAATCAACTGTTTTGTGAGATTAGTTATGTTTTCACCTTTTCCTCATCTGTATTTATTTTCTTTAGTTTTGCCTTTTGCTTTTATTGGTTCTTCTTTTTGTCCTAAAGCTCTCATCATAGTCAGCAGCTCATAGCTTTTCTACTCCCTAATCCACTTGGAGGATTTGTTCTTATATCTTTCAGGGCCTGCTGAATTCCCAGCAGCGTTCAGATCTAACCTGGTGTAATAGCGATTGTTCTGCTGTTAAATCTGATCGTGACAGGCCTGGAAATCTTTGATTTATTGGACTCCGAATCTGAACTCTTTTCCTCAAACCTCCAGCAACAACCTTAGTTTGTAATTTAGGATTTTGTGGTTTGATTGCTCCTTATACTTTGAGAAAGGGAGGTTTCAACACTTCAGTGTTGACGCCATCTATTGCAAGGTGCCACATAAGATGTTCTGGACTGCAGCAACAGCCTTTGAGTAATAGCGAACTTAGACCCTGTCGCTTGTCATCTCTCAACAAAATTTTGCTAACTTTGATGTTATTATTTGTTTAATTTGTATTTTAATTGTTCTCATTTGCTCTTCGTCGAATGATTCAGCACATGCATACATACATTACTTTATCATGCATTAATCATGTGGTCAGGATTGGCTATTAGCTGAATTTCTGCATATAATTAGATCTGGATTTTAATTTCAGATTCTTAGTTGGCCATCGAATGCATCATTTTTTAATTTTGCATTCATAGATTTTGCATCATTTTGAGTTAGGCTTTATCATATTTGTGTGACATCAATTATTAGATTCCCTGGGGTTGTCTTGCATCAAGTATATACAAGGTCAAGACAGTAATTGGAACTCAAAATGACATAGATCTATTTGCATGGTGGTGTGCTATGGCCTCACTCATATTATATATACACTTGCTCCAAATTTCTTTCAAATATACGGGCAGATTGCTTTCTTGGCCATTATCTATTCAATTTTCATATCTCACTGTATTTTTTCTTATTGTTTTACCATCAGTTATGATGTCATGAATAATTGACGTGAAGCATATATTGTTTCCTGGTTCCAAAATTTCTATTAACCAAATAGAATTATTTCCTGGAATCTGGAGATTGGAAAGAAAGAGAGTTATCGGCAAGTTTTGTGGCACTAATTGCACCACTAGGGATTAGTATAGATATTCAGTAATATGATTTACAATGACATTTTGTTCACAGTGAATACCAAATGTGTAGGTTGGTGCTAAATCCAACAACATTGAATATCTTAGAGGTAGAGTTCCATCATGGATAAAAGTTCCAACATCAGTTGCTCTTCCTTTCGGAGTGTTTGAAGCTTCCATTTCAGCAGAGGTTAACAAGGTAACTGCCTGGCTTGAATATCTGGGAACAGAAAAATTTTTACTGTTCAATGCTTGGAAATCATGCATTTTTTGCTCTTATTTTGTAGTTTACAATGGCCCAATAGATGTAATATTTCTTTGAAAAACTGCTATTTTTTCTTGATGCAATGAGATATAACTTTATTAGGAAAAACTGTCCTATTCTTTATATTGTCTGAGTATTTTTCAGATTTGAGACAGAAACCCATATGTTATACACTGTTCAAACTTCAAACACTCTTTTACATATTTTATATCCATCAAGTGCCTTGGGGAGATCTGAAGCTACGGTAGAAAACATCATAATGATGACAATAGCTTTCAGATTTTCTTATAATTGCAGTTACTTGGTTATCAACATGAGATTCATGCTTTCTTAGAAAGAAGGGACGTTTTGTAGTTTCAACAAGGAAAATCTACAACGAGGTTTTATGTCCCGTCAGAATGGGGGGCATCTCAACCTTCCTGTCCTATTTCTATGAGAAAATAGGACTGGGATGGGATTAATACTCTGAAACCCACCCATAGAGGGAGAGAAGAAGAAAGAGGAAAGAAAGGAAGGAAAGATGAAGAAAAGAAAAAAGTGAAAGAAAGAAGAAGAAGAAAGATAAAAGAAAGAAAGGAAGGGAGAAGAAAAAAAAGAAGGAAAGAAGGAAAAAAGGAAAGAGAAAGAAGAAGAAAAAGGAAAAAAAAGAAAAAAAGGAAGAGATAAGAAAAGAAAGAAAAAGGAAAGGAAAGAAAGGAAGGTAGAAGAAAAAAAGAAAAAAAAGAAAGAAAAATGGAAAGAAGAAGGGGAGAGAGATGGAGGATATCTACAGGGATGTATGACCTGGATTGTCGGAATGAGACAGGACAATGGAGCGTTCCATTCCATGGAAAAATGGGGCACCTTTGTCCTATAGGATTTAAAACCTTAATATAGAAATTTCTATATTTATGTCAAATAGGCTATAATCGAACATCGTTATTTGAAACATCATTTGAAGGTATGCCCACATCCAAATCTAGTAGATCACCTTTTCTTGAATGAAACGACATCAAACTTCCACTTTAGTCTTGTATCTAAGCTCAAGCATCCTTGATGAAAAGAGCAAAAGCTTGAACATTTATAGGAAGGTAGCTATGTAGTCACCAGCGGTGGAGCCTAGATTTCTTTTTTCCTTTTTTATTTGGAGGGTGGGGGGCTGTTAGATGACGGGATGAATCAGGGATTGGCATCAGCCCTCCTCCTTTCTCATCCTATCCAAAATTTCATTTTGGTGTCTCTCCTTTTTGATTGTTGTGCACTAAGAGTGAGAAAAAAACTTATCACATATTTTGAGTGGAAGGTACGGGATGCACAGCAGGACAGCTATATGCACAAACCCTCTCTCTACTTACCTTTTTTCCCCTCATGTTCGTCGGCTTTGGCACGATAGAGGTTGCTCCATTATGACCTATAAACAGCCTCTCCACATGCGGGGTTAAGGTTGTGTGCATCTGAGCCTCCCCAATCCCCATCGTGGTGGGAGCCTGTGCACTAGAATGCCTTTTTATTCTTCAAATCATAACTTGAAGGAACAAAGCATGTAGGGAGAGAGGAGGGGGATCATTTCAATTTAGTGATTTTCTATGATAGAATTTTAATGGGCTTTTTCTTCCTGTTCAGGATTGATATATGTTAATATTTGGTTGGGGCAACACTGACTCCTGATTTAGCAGTTTGTTGCATGTATTAATAAGTAACAATAGCATAACATAGCAAAGCCCCACATCTAGCTTTACAAATCATGAGGAGATACATAGGAATAGACCGAGAAAGAAAAGAGATCATGCCCCCATCCTTTCTTTCTTTCCTTTTTCTTTTCTTTTTTTTTTTTGTCTTTTTGGTTTCAGTGGGGTTGGGGGGGGGGGGGGAGGGTTGGGTACAGGGACAGGATTTTGATAGCAGGGTGCTAAGGCAATATTTTAAGACTCTTAAGTGTGGCACGGTCCCCTGGCTCCCCAAGCTCTGCTATCATTGCCCATGGACTTGAGTACGCTGGTTGGCACCTTGCTTCTGCCACCTTACAAGCCGTTCTATTTTGGGGAACCCATTGTGGTTTCACCTTATTTTTTGTCATCCTCACAGTGATGGTCATACTGCAAAAAGCTGACCCTCTACCGTATAACTCCAATTACTTGGCCATAGTTTGACTGTTTTGAGTCTGCAAACTTGGAGTTGTGAACTTATAATGCTGCTTGAGATATTTCTTCAAGCCAATACACCTTGCTACTCATTAAATTGCTGCATTACTAATTTTATTTCAGTTTGCTATGCCTCCAAACCAGATCATGAAGCCTACAAACCGGAGTGCAATAAAAACTTGCTAGGTTCAAAATATAGTGCAGATTGTTGTAGCCAATATATGCCCTCAAACCAAAATAAATGTGCACTGTGATTTGCAGATATTACTCCATTTTCTAGGGCTCCTTTGTGAAGATCACTTGATTATCGATGAGTACAACGTGGTTGACTCACCCTAAACATTTTTACACTTATTATAAACAACTTTAGCAAACTTGAGCTATTTGTATTATACCTTTTCTCCTTTGGTTTCATATAATCAAGACAAACTATGTTTGTGTGGGTTCACTTGCAAAACCTAATACATATACATCACCTGCTTTTTTACTTAATATTACATACATACCATGGTGCACAGATACAAAAACATGCACACAAAGATGCTCACATACCATGATATTTATGACACACGATATGCTAACTGTCTTGAAACTGGATTTTGTTTATGGAAGGTCTTGGATGAAATCAGATGAACTTTTCATATTGTGAAATTATTATAGAACTGTATTGTAAATCAAAGAATTTGGAAGACAAATCTTTGACTGTTGAGAAAACTTACTCCATCTGAGAAAAGCATTTCCTAGAACTACAAATATTTGTAAAGTTTGTTAATTGTCTTTATAATGTTCTTTTGTAAGAAAGTTCTATATGTGTATATGATGTCAATCAAATATCTAGGCATTTTCAGCAATTAAGTATTGATGTTGCCACAATGATATTCACAAACATAAATTTCACTTGCTCCAATTAGGCTATTGTGTTATTTTCTTACAGGATTTGGCAAAGAAAATCTCTTTCTTCAATGGATTAGTAAATGGCGGAGACATTGCAAAACTTCAAATGATACAAGATGCTATATTAGAAATGAAAGCTCCTTTTCAGTTGGTAACTTTCATATATCTGTGATTGTATGCTTATGTTTCTAATATTCAATAATTGTTGAAGTTGACATGAGGCTTCTTATCTAAGAACTAAATTTCAGTCTTAGCCGAACAGATAATATTTCTCATTTATATCTGGGGTTTGGTACTTTTGGAAAGCTTGAAAGGGCTTTGCTTTAAATAGACTAAAATCAGTTGATACTAGTTACTAAAGTATTAGTTCTAGTTAATATTCAAAACTTCAAATGAATTTTTTATTTCATTTTCAGGATCACTTTGCAGGTTTTTATTAGGTATCCCTCATCCTTTGCATGTTTTTACAGGATGTTATACAAATGGAGAGGAGTTCAATTTAGAGCATCTTTTTAGTAGCTAGAGAATATCTTGTTTCTTCTGAAATCTTGAAAGTAATTGTATTGATCATATTCAAATGAAATGGAGTAAACCTGAAAAAAGTAACAGATGTGAAAAAACAGGGAATGCACTAATTTTACGTATATACCTTATGACAATGAAGTTGATTTTCTAATATACACATGTAAGGCTTGTGCATGAGAATGCATGTGCATGCCAACATTGTGCATGATGTTAAAAAACTAATTTGATTTTGGACTTAGCATCATCTTGTATAATGTATGGTTTACCTTTCTAACACATGAAACAACTGCTAGCAATTTCCAGTTAGAAATTAGCCTCTGCCATGCTAATCTTCTATATCATAACAAAGCATCCACACTTCCTATCAGGAACATGCTGTTGAATCTGATATTTTCCAAATTCTCAAAAAATCTTGAAGCATTTTACTTTTTGATACTATAGCATGACATCATTATAGATATCTAACAATGATGTTCTAAATGAAATGGGTACCATACTAGGTGTGATAGCGGATGGTAACTAATAAGTACTTAAGCAAACAAAAATGTAACATCGTCATTTTTTTTCTGTTTTCTTGTGTTAACAAATGAAAACCAAACCATACATTGAGATGCCTTACTGCCTTAGCCTCTGAGACATGGCAACATGTGTTAGTGTTGGATGAAGAATTGAGGATAATATCTGTTGCAGTAAAGAGGCATTTACATGTATAATAGCATGTCTTACGACCTACTTTTGATAATCTCCAAATTATTAAAATCTCCTTTTTTTTTTCTCTAATTTATCACAGTGAGAGGAACCGCATAGGTTGAACTTCTCTTTGAGTTATAATAATTGAAATATAATTGCAAATAATTCTTGAATTACATGACAGCTCTTGAACTATGATTTTGTGACAACTGCTTTTATATGCTTTTCAAAAAATGTCATGCAACCTCTATTTTAATGATAAATTCCTGTCTAATTCATCAAATAATCATCTAATAAAGAAGTACATAATAATTCCAATATCTTTATTAAATATGGTCAGTGCAAAATTATTTCTATGAGATGCCTATTAATCAGCTCTATATGTAAGCTGTAAACTTCTCAAATCTTAAGTTGGTATAATGATAAAATTTTAGTTACTGAGTTTTATGCTTACTGAGTTATATGCTTACTGAGTTACTGTCACCATTTATTTCAGTAACTTTTGAACAGAAATCTGTGTTTCGGTTGGTTCTCGTAAGTTGGTAAAATGATAAAATTTTGGTGAACTTTTGGTAAAGTGATAAAATTTCACCAAATGAGTTCCATATGGAGAACATATATCTTGCTTTTCTAAATTATTTATCTGACATTCATGGCAGATGAGTGAACTTAAATACAAAATGAGAAGCTCAAAATTGTGTTGGCCTGGTGATGAGGGTGAAGAAAGGTGGAACCAAGCATGGCAAGCCATAAAGAAGGTCCCTTTTCACAATGCATCAGCAGCTTTTATTTATGATGTTTTTTAAGTTTTATCATAGTTTGATCTATTTTTACATTGAGTTGATACTATTGTGTTCTCTTTGCGTCCTTTCCTTGATTTATCAAATATATGTTAGTTGCTAGGTCTTTCCTTCCATAGTGAAACAAGAAACCTGCAATAAAGTTTCTACTCTTTTGTCGTCCCTGGTTGTTTAGCTAATATAGGAAGTTATATGTGATATATAATATAGTATATGTTTAAACACCATTCAACATTGAGCGTTCTAAGTATGGCATATCTTTAAATACCATTCAATATTGAATGTTCTAAGACCATCTCCACATAATATTGACAATTGCTTGCCTAGCTTTTTAACCAAAAGCTAATAGCACTCAAACTAAGAAAAAGGCTCATCTGGTTAAAAAACATGCTGCTGCTGATGATGATTGTGGTGGGTTGCATGTCTATGGTGCATGACTGTGGGCCTTACCTTGTATATGAGCAACATATATCTTTTCCTAGGATCTGCACCAAGGTTGAAAATCTCAATACAGGGATCCGTATTGATTTGGTCTGGCCAAGTATGGCACTATATAGAGGGGTAGGATCAGCAATAGAAGAAAGCATAAAAAGGGTCTTCCAGCCTTTTTGCCCCGATACCCATCAATAGTGGTCCATTCCGTACCATACTAGTATGCTAAACCGCCCCATACCGACACGAGCATACCATACCGTACCGCATACTTATACTATAGTAGGATTTCACTAGTATAGGATCCAGTACCGAGATAGCAAACCTTGAATGCGCCTTTATATTTTACATGAAGGAGCTCAAATTTATATTTAAAATTATAGGTGACATGTTACTATGTTTAAACATTTTTGATTCCTTATAGTTGTAGGTGTCTTACATATAGTTCTTGTACATGTACTTCTTGTACTATGGGAAGCTCATCTTGCAGCAATGTCATCGAAAGTTAAATTGTTATTTGGATTTGATGGAGGACCCTAGGGTCTAGGTCTGCATATGTTCAATATTGGACCTTAAATTGAATGGTTTTGTGTTTAAGAAGGATTTTAGAATCTGCTGCTAAATAATAAAAATCCGAATAGATTGAAGTTCCTTGCAAGACAAGAGAAAAGAGGGAGTTAATGGGTCTTCCTATGGCTTTTAGGATCATTAACAGGTGACCGAAAATAGGTTCTTGGGTTTTATGAATGGTGAAAAGGCTTATGAAATGTTTTCTTTTATTATCAATAGATTTCAGCAGTTTTCACGAAAATAAAGGGTGGAGACTATGCTGAAGGAATTTTCTAGAGTTAATAAGAAAATAGTGCATAACATATATAAGATGGGTAGGCATGGGTTTCAAATGTGAAAGTAGGCGACAACCTTATGTCACAAGCACTGGTCCATTCCAGTGCATATCTCTTTGATGCAGATCAATCAAAGCTGATGCATAAGAATGCAGACTAGAACAGGTGGTACATAGGCACACATGCCGGTACCATGCTGGTGACCTGTTGGCATAGTACCTAGGTAGATGCATACAAGCGAGAACTTTAAATCATTTCTATGTGTATAATTTTTAAAAAATTGTATTTTTTAATAATGTGTATTAACCTATAGTTCTACTCTTTCACCAACCAGCCAATGGTTCTACTATACGTTATTTTCACTTACCAAACCTCCACATCATTAGATACATGGAAGAATTGGATTAGGATCCAATGGGATGACACCTGTGTGGAACCAATGTTCAGTCCTCCCCATGCTTGATGATACTAACCGATCCTTGAGCATCCATAAGGGCTACCAATACTGTCTACCCTCTATGTTTGGACTTCTTGAGGCATCCTTAATATGGCCATTAGCTTTAGCTGTATCAGAGCATTAATCTCTTGGATGCATTTATTCAACAAGAATTTAATGACAGATAGATGCAAAATACATATTGTAGGTTAGAAATATGCACCCTGAGAATGATGAAGTAGTAACAAATCAACCTATCTAGTTCCTTTAATATTTCAGATCTATCTTTCCGATATGTTTTCAAATCAAAAAAGAAAAAAAAAATCAAGAATCCTACTGGATCAGGTTCTCTGGCCCTTAATCGTGGTTCTACAGTCAAAAACCTTTACCTAGCTGAATTCTAGATGAACGATTCTTTCTCTTGTCAGAGTAGTTTCTTGAGCTTGACCAAGTTGGATTTGCAGGTCCGATAGTCAAATCCAAACGTTGGTAGATATAATGATGGCTCCATAGAGAATAAACTCTTTCTAGCCTTTGAATAGCTTTCATACAAACTTTTCGTAGAAGACTCCTTTATCTCTTTTTCTATTTGTTGGCACTTCTAATCAAATGGTTGTTTTGTTATTTCATGGGGAAAATATTTACTGACCTTTGAAGGGGAGGATATATTCCATTTTAGTAAATGACACATCAAAGGACACTTTTTTCTTGGATGAAATTATATGTTGATAATGATGATCATGGCAACATAACAAAAGAAAGAGAGAAGGAAAAAACAGCATGTACTGAAAAAGAAAGAAAATGAAGGGGCAAAAAATAGGAATATGTTCAAAGATCTTTACAATTTATCTTTCAATTTATCATAAAGCCTACAAAAGACGTAAATAAAGAAACTGCTCGGACTTTTAGCAGAGCTCACAAATTAAGAAATAAAAATTAATGAAGAAAACTAGTTGAGTCTACATGTTTATGCAACTGGACTCATAATGGATTCCCATTGCACATCAGAGGCACAACATTATGCATTCTTTTCCATTTTATGAGCCCATACCTTTCTCAACCCTCTCTGGAATGCTTTTGCTTCTTTGGTGTCTGAATAATTGAGTTCATGTTGTGTCTTTCTCTAATTCTTAACTTAATCTTTCTTTGCCGCACAATTTTAACTGTTCATATACTTTCTGCATGGGAGTATTAGATTCAGTTTTTAATTCTACTAGTGCATGTGACCTCACACATGATCCACTCCAAGGAACCATAACCATAATAACAATATTCAGCAACCCTTGTCCCAACTGTTTGGATTTGAGAACTTATTAATCAGTAGTTCCAATTAAGGGCTAACTGTGATGCTACTATCTCTATTGATCCTTCATCACTTTGTGCTTAATTTATCCAACTTCTATTCCTCCACTAGTTGACTTGTTCCCACCTAGTGAATCATTAAAGTTGCAACCATGGAGTATGTGATGGATGTTTTGTCAGCACTCAGACTCCATTATCCATTGTCATGAAAAAGGAGAAGAATGATCAATAACTGATTACAAGTCATGAATTAAACATCCCCCTACTTATGTATGCATTGCAAATTTCATGGATTTCAAAACCACTTGTTTGAATACAAGATATCATATTAGCCATAAAATTGCTAATGTGATCATTCCAATCTGTTAAGGTTTTGGTGTTAAGCAAGGGTTTTCGTTGGAATGCACATGAATGCAAATTTCTGTTGTGGTCTGTCTCATATATGTTGTAGCAGTCTTTTATAAGAATTTGAAGTCATTCATGACATGAAAATAGATATTCTTTTTTAATTAGCAAAAATCATTAGTTTCCACTTTGTGAATGTGCATCACTTCCGAAAGTTGGAGTCAGTGAATTTAGCAAATAAGCTTTATAGGCAATATCAAAATGCAACAGATCTGCTTAATTTCTTTCATGGCACTTTTCAGGTTTGGGCCTCAAAGTGGAATGAAAGGGCGTATGTTAGTTGCAGAAAAGCTAAATTGAACCATGATGACCTCTGTATGGCTGTTTTGGTTCAAGAAGTAATTAATGCTGATTATGCTTTTGTAAGCCATACAAGAAATCCCATTTCTGGAAACCCCTCAGAGATCTATACAGAGGTAAGCATCAAAAGGAACTCGTTGAAGTATTCTTTGAAAATGGACATTTAATTATTTACTCTTTTGTTGAGAAAAGATTGTAAAGGGCTTGGGAGAAACATTGGTGGGTGCATATCCAGGACGGGCTATGAGCTTTACTACCAAGAAGTCCGCACTACAATCTCCAAATGTAAGATAACTACATTTACATGCTCTATCAGCTAATGCTCTCATACTTTATGAATAAGCAAACAAAACCACACCTCATTATGACATTGTAGATTTTCTTTTTGACTTGTTTGATGAAGTGGTATCATCAACTTCCAAAATATCATTATGAAAAAGAAGATTCTCAAAATTCTCAAAATATGATATTTGACATCCGATAGACTTATGGTCTATCTGGTGTCAAAGCTTCAAAAGAATCTTCTCAGAAAACCTGACACGACGACACTAATGCACATCAAGCATCTGTGGGTAAGTATCAAAGGAAGATTGTTATATATCATCCTACAGTTCAATACAATGATGAAGGCTCTAAGTTACACTAGACACTTTTAGCTAGATAAATGAAAATTGATGTCATCATGTTTTGCGGGGGATTGTTCCATTAACCTAAATTTCCAGCTAAGACTCTCTAGTGGAAGTGTGGACAAAATACTGCTTTTCATTGGTCAGGTTATAGATCCATAGTGAATTTCCATTTATAGCTTGACTAGCGTAGCTGATGCATGAATTATCTAAACTAACAACCTCACTAATTCAATCACGCGTGTAAGAAGTTCAGTAGGGAAGCCTCTTTTTTTAGGGTTTTTTTGATTCCCATTTAGGTCTTGGGATTTACATAATGAACAGGAGAAACAATTGAATTGATATGCTGAAGGTGGTGCAGATAGTTGAGTTGTAGTTAGACTCATTCATATGTGAGATTCTGCATTGCTTTGCCGTCTTTCATCCATGTGATACCAAGTTAAGGTATGAAGAGATGACATGAATGGACAACAAAATCAGAGGGCTTGTGGCAGTCCATACATCCCACAATCCCAAAATTTTCAGGATTCCAGAGATATTTTTGTGGATGAAGGTGTCCTAGAAAACTTGGAGATGGGGAAGAAGGCGCCTCCACCTATCTCTGCTTCTTTCTTTCTTTCTTTTCCTTTCTTTAGCAACTTTTGAGAACCAAGGAAGACATCTCATCAATGCACTGAGCAGGTGCCAAAATTGACCTTCATAGCAGTGATTATTGGTGACATCAAAACCTTGAATTTGCAGGATCACCAGCCTTTACAATCCAGTGTACTGACTTTCTTTTGCTTACTTTTCTTAACTACCATATTGGAAGTTTCTATTAATGTTACCCACCTGCATGAAGAATAACATATGGATATGCTGGCAGCTCACTGCAACCCGGTTTATGTTCTGTCACATTTTGGATAGATGTTATTGACCTTATAAACCATTGCAGCCATGAAAATCATTTGTGAATCAGATAGTTCTCCATAGTGCATGCCTGTTGATATCATATTATTTCTGGAATCGAAAAAAAAAAATTCAGAGCAAACTGTTCTAGAATTTTGGATGTATGAGAGGTTATGTATCTACAATTCGCTATAATGAAAAATTAATATCTTGTTTTAACAAGCATCTTTCCTTCCAGATCATCAGTTATCCTAGCAAACCTGTAGGCATGTTTATCAAAAAATCACTAATATTCAGATCAGACTCCAATGGGGAAGACTTAGAAGGATATGCTGGTGCAGGACTTTACGACAGGTTCATCAAATCTTTTACTTATTCCTCTCTTGTTTTCTGTTAACTTCTTACACGAGTTTGCACAAAGGATAAACTATAACAAATAGAAATTGGAATTTCATTCAGAAATATCTTGTAATCCTTGAGTTAGAATATAATGTTCTTTGTGTTTTATATTTTCACTTGTGGCAGTGTGACCATGGATAAAATGGAGAAGGTTGTTCTAGACTACTCATGTGACCCGCTTATCTGGGACAAATCCTACCAACAGTCAATATTCAAGAGAATTGCAGAGGCTGGAAAGATTGTCGAAGGTATTTTTGGTTCTGCCCAAGACATAGAAGGGGTGGTGAAGGATGCGGAGATTTATATAGTTCAGACAAGGCCCCAGATATAAGATTTGTAATAGAGCTCTATAGATCCCTAGGATTTGTATCCAGCTACCTGTGCCACTTTAACAATGTAGTCTGATATATATTATCATGCCATTTGCTGAATAAATTGAAAGAACTCCAAGGTGAACAAAAGTTTCATAATATTACATGAAATTTTTGAACCTGTGAATTAATTTTTCATATTTTATGTGCATCTGAAAACTGATTTATGGATCTATAATTTTGAAAAAGTAGTATGATTAGAATGTTGTCTCTTAAAATTCAGGATATGCAGATAATTCAACCTTCCTGTGATGGATGGATGAGGATGGAAAATTCTAGGTCAGTGAGTTCAGAAATGTGACACAAGAAATAGATTCGGGCGTGGATCCTCAATGAATATCATGTTCTAATTAAAATCATGGAAATCATTTTGCAGTTTGTATAAGATTATGACCACAAACTAGCTGCCTGGACAATCATCACCTTCTAGTTTCCATTTGTAAGGAATTCAAGGACGAATAGTTTCCATTTGTTAGGAAACTCCATTTTTCATCTGATCTGGCTTTTGATTGGAGGTATCAAAGCTGGATTCAAATTGGTTTGAAAATTTAAATAATTATCAATGAAAGCTCTCCAATCAATCATCTTTGTTGGGGATAAATTCCGCTTCCATCGAAGTCTAGTCTGATGCCTATCTTAATGCAATCGATAATCACGGAAGAGCTTCAATTGGGAATTCTCCTTTGACCAGCCGAACTACTCAGCGGTCGAGCTCCAGCCGAACTCTTCCAGCAGTCGAACTCCTCCCGGATCTCTCCTTCAGTCGGACGCCTACGGGAGTCGAACTCCTTCCGAATCTCTCCTTCAGTCGGACGCTTATGAGAGCCAAACTTCTTCCCGATCTTTCCTTCAATCGGATTTCTACAGGAGCCAAATTTTTTCCAAACTTCTCCTTCAGTCGGACTCCTATGGGAGCCGAACTCTTTTCGGATCCCTCCTTCAATCGGACTTCTACAGGAGCTGAACTTCTTCCGAAACTCTCCTTCAGTCGGATGCCTACGGAAGTCAAACTCCTTCTCGAATCTCTCCTTCAGTCGAATGCCTACAGAAGCCGAACATCTTTCCGATCTCTTCTTCAGTCGAATTTCTACGGGAGCCAAACTCCTTCCGAACTTCTCCTTCAATCGGACTCTTATGAAAGCCGAACTTCTTCCGGATCTCTTCTTCAGTCGGACTTCTACAGGAGCCAAACTCCTTCCGGATCCTCCTTCAGTCAGACGCCTACAGAAGCCGAACTTCTTTTTAGATCTCTTCTTCAGTCGGATGCCTATGGGAGCCGAACTCCTTTCTGATCTCTTCTTCAGTCAGATTTCTACATAAGCCAAACTCCTTTCGGATCCCTCCTTCAGTCGGACTTCTATGGGAGCTGAATTTCTTTCGGATCCCTCTTTCAGTCAGACTTCTATAGGAGCCGAACTCCTTCGAATCTCTCCTTCAGTCGGACGCTTACGGAGCCAAACTCCTTCCCAGATCTCTCCTTCAGTCGGATGCCTACGAGAGCCGAACTTCTTCTTTAGTCGGACTCCTACGGAAGCCGAACTCTTTTCCGAACTTCTCCTTCAATCGAACTCCTACGGGAGCCGAACTTCTTCCGAACTTCTTCTTCAGTCGGACTCCTACGAAAGCCGAACTCCTTCCGAATCTCTTCTTCAGATGAATTTCTATAGGAGCCGAACTTCTCCCGGATCTCTCCTTCAGTCGAATCTCTATAAGAGTCGAACTCCTTCCGAACTTCTCCTTCAGCTAGCGTTCCTTCCGGATGATCTCCTCTAGCTGTATTTCCTTTGGGAGTCTGACCTTCTTTGAAATTGATATACGTCAAAGCTCTTCACCCCTCCATACGGCCTCGAGCGGCTCAGTATCGGATGACTGCGGCCATCACTATCAGTCCGCTGCAGGCGACAGCGACTTACTACCGGACGGCGACGGCTATCACCATCAATCTGCTGTAGGCGGTGCTACAGACGGCACTCCCCTCCGTGATAGACTCCACCAGATCTCGAGCGGTCCGCTACCAGGCAGCTGCGGCTGTCACTATCAATCCATTACAAGCTTCATCTATAAAAAGGGACCCTCTAGATATATTTTCTCTAAGCTCTCTTCTTCTTTTCGAAACTTTGCCGAACTCTTTCCTGAGCACTCCATTTCTGTTGGCCAGAAGAGCTAACTTGATCGTCGGAGGATCCTGCCGGAGCTACCACTACCGACTCCAGATGGAACTTTATTTTGCAGATCACCGACGGCGACCTCGTCCTCCTCCACTCCAGCTCGATCCGACGTCAACCAGATTCTGCAACAACAAAATTGGCACTAGAAGGAAGGGCCTGTGTTTCTGAGGTTTCCTTATTCTTAAAGGAGTGCTCACCAGCGATCCCTCTTCTTCCTCTCTAGAGTTCTTCCTTAAGAAAAAATATCTCCCAGAAAAGCTTCGACCCGACGATCGACAGCCTCCGTAGTCAGATCCCGTTCAGATCTATCCGCTCCCACTTCAACCCCGACAACTCAAGCTCCACCTATAGCCATGGTAGATGCGGAGTAGTTCAACCTACTGGTCCAGCAGGTTCGTGGTCTCACCGAGATGATGCAGGTCATACATCGGCAGGCCCCAGCATCAGTTCGATCAGAGAAGACTTCTTTGGAGCTTCGTGGTCCGGTCTGGAAAAGGCTGACCTGGGCTACCCGGTCTCTAATCTCCGAAAAGGGAAAGCAGAGGATGGAGGGCCCTTGCTCGAACCACGGCTTGACCCAGGGGAAAGCTTCACGCCCGTTCCACGAAAAAACCCCGGAGATCAACAATCGTGAAGATCTCCTAGATCAAAGGCTCCTAGAAATGAGCCAACGAATCAAAGAGCTCCGTCATACTTCCTCTTCACACGGTAATGATATTTGCGCTGACCCTCCTTTTTCTTATAGGATCATGCAGGAACTAATCCCGTCGAACTTCAAGCTTTCATAGTTTGAGAGTTACGATAGGACCACCAATCTGATCGACCATCTGGAGTCTTTCGGATAATGATGTTGCTCCACGGTGCGCCAGATGCTATTTTGTACTGGACTTTTTCGTCCATCCTCAAGAGAGCCACCAGAAACTGGTACTCGACACTTAAGTCAGATACCATCTTTTTCTTTGATCAGATGAGCCATCAGTTTGTAGCTCACTTCATTAGCAGCCGACATCCACACCGAGGTTCGGATTTTCTGATGAACATCAAGTAGGAGGGGGAGTCCATCCGGACTTATGTTATCTGATTTAATGCTGCTGTATTGGAGGTCTAAAATTTGAATCAATCAGTCGCCATGGCCGCACTCAAGGGCGGCCTTCAGAAGAATGATTTACTATTCTTCCTAGAAAAGAAGTACCCCAAGAACTTTGCCGATATGCTAGCTCGGGCTGAAGGTTATGCTTGAGCTGAAGAGGCCTTCAAGGCCGAGGATGATGAAGCCTTTAGTGAGCGGCGAATCGGTGAGCTGGACAGGCCCGCCGAGGAAGGAAAGTCGAGTGAAGTTCGACCGCACTTCCGAACTTCCCCTGAGTGCAAGCGAGTTCGAACTCCTCCCCGGGCTCGAAGGCAGGAAAGCCTCGATAGAAGGGTGCGGCGGGATTCTTTCCTCCAAAGATTTCACAACTATGCCCCTCTCAATGCTCCGAAGATCCAAGTGCTGATAAAAATCAAAAAACAACTACTGAGATCGGAAAGGATGCGTACCCACTCCAGCAAGCGTAATCCTAACAAGTTCTGCCTTTATCATCATGACCACGGTCACGATACTAATAAGTATATTCAACTCCAAGATGAGATTGAGGAGCTCATCAGGTAAGGCAGACTTGATCGATTTCTGCGGTGATAGGAAGGATGGAAAGATCGGTCGAGGATATTGCCGCAGCCTGAACCACCAAGGGGGGAAGATCAATAAGAAGATCCGGAGGAACTTCAACGGGGAGAGGCCAGAGGATCCGGAGGATCAGCGAAGAGATGGACTGAAGAACCCATAACCTTCACTGAGGTAGATGCTCAGGGGATCCAGATTTCGCACAATGACGCGATTGTAATCTTTTTAAACATTGCCGACTATGATGTACACCGCATTTTGGTAGATAATGGAAGCTCGGCTGATGTTTTGTTTTATGATGCTTTCTCAAAAATATCCTTACTTAATAACCATTTGGGATCGATGAACTCCCCGTTGGTAGGCTTTACTGGTGATTCCGTACTAGTTGAGGGCATGATGACCTTGGCTGTGACTGCAGGGCAACGTCTGAAGCTGACTAAGGCATAGATCGATTTTTTAGTTGTAAAGGCTCTATCTGCCTATAATGCTATTTTCGGTCGATCTGATCTAAATGTACTTCGAGCAGTAGTATTAACTTATTATTTGAAGATGAAGTTTTCAATAAGTCATGAAATCGGAGAGGTCAGGAAAGATTAAGCTCTGGCAAGGCGCTGCTACTCAATCGCCCTGCATAAGAAAGAACAGTCCGACCCTTATCCTATTGATGGGCTGGATGTCCGCGATGACCTCACCGAGGAATGGGGCGAGCCTATGGAGGACCTCGTATCAGTGTCCTTAAACGATAGGAATGCGGAGCATGCAGTGTAGATCGGCTCCAATTTAGGGGGCGAGGTTCGGGAGCAACTCATCACCTTCCTCAAGAAGAACGTAGACGTCTTTGCCTGGGCCCCAGTAGATATGCCAGAAATTGATGCCAAGGTCATGGAATATCGACTGACCATTGATCCGAAGTATTGATCGATAAAAGAGAAGATGCGCAACCACACCTCGGAGAGACAGAAAGTAATTGCCGAAGAAGTAGGCAAGCTTCCCCAAGCTGGATTCATCCAAAAAGTTAACTATCCGATCTGAATTTCAAACGTGGTCCTTATCAAAAAGGCCAACAATAAGTGAAGGATGTATATAGACTTCAAAAAGCTGAACAAGATCTGCCCAAAAGACAGCTATCCTCTATCCAGAATTGATCAACTGGTAGACGCGACCTCGGGCCATAAGCTCTTCACCTTCATGGATGCCTTCTCTGGTTATAACCGGATACGGATGGCGCTAGAGGATGAGGAGAAAACTACTTTTATTACTGACCGTGGTCTTTATTATTACAGGGTTATGCCCTTTGGACTCAAAAATGCAGGGGCAACGTACCAGCGCCTGATCAACAAGATCTTTAAGGAGTAGATCGGCCACAACATGAAGGTGTACGTGGATGACATGCTCATCAAAAGCCAAGCTTCTATAAACCACCTCGTCGATCTCGAAGAGACCTTCAGCACACTCAGAAAGCACAAGATAAAGCCAAACCCGATCAAGTGCGCCTTTGGTGTGACCTCTGGGAAGTTTCTAGAGTTTATGGTATTAAGACGTAGAATTGAAGCAAATTCAGAAAAAATTCGAGCCATTCAGGAGATGACTGCTCCAAAAATAATCAAAAAAGTTCAGTGCCTGATTGAAAAAGTGGCATCCCTAAATCGCTTCATCTCGAGATCGATCGAGTGCTGCATGCCCTTCTTTCGAATTCTCAGGCAACCAAAAAACTTCTGCTGAACGACGGAGTGCCAACGGACGTTTGAGGAGTTTAAAAACTACCTTGGCTCACTCCCACTGCTGGCAAAATCCGAACCTAGAAAAGAACTATTTCTGTACCTAGCAGTCTCTCTAGTGGCCTTGGCAGCAGTCTTGATCAAGAAGAAAGCGAAGATGCAGCGATCGGTTTACTACGTAAGCCGGATCCTAAGGGATGCAAAGATCAGGTACTCTAAGCTGAAAAAATTGACTTACTCTCTTCTAATTGCTGTTAGGACACTCCGACCTTACTTTTAGAGGCATACCATAATAGTCCTCATGGACTAACTAGTAAAAGCAGTCCTTCATCGAACAGACGTTTTCGGAAGAATCACAAAATGGGCAACCGAGCTTACAAAATTTGACATCAACTATCGACCCCGTCCTTCGATCAAAGCCTAGATATTGATAGATTTTATAGTAGAATGTACCATCCCAACTGAAGCTGAGCTTGAACAAAACGAGATCGATGCTCTGCTATCACAACCGAACCTCTCCGAAGAGAGTGCCGACCTTCTCAAAGGCTTTCAGGCTCTGTACGTGGATGATTCATCCAACTCTGCTGGAGCAGGTGCGGGGTTAGTCTTAGTCAACCCCGAGGGAGTCGTCGTCAAGTACGCGCTATGCTTCAAATTTTTTGCGACTAATAATGGGGCCAAGTATGAAGGTTGATCATTGGATTAAAAATAGCAAGAGAGTTAAAAGTAGATTGACTCCAAGTCTACAGTGATTTCTAATTAGTGATTGACCAAGTTAGTGGCAACTATGAAGCGCGGGTGGAAAGTATGATGAAATACTTGAAGAAAGTAAAGGATTTGACCCCGACCTTTGGTAGTTTTGGCATTCAACAGATTCCGAGGGTAGAAAATACAAGAGCCAACCTTCTCTCTAAATTAGCCACTTCAGCCCCAGCCGAACTATCTAAAGAAGTATTTTTTGAGACTCTAAAATGCTCGAGTTTAAAGAAATCACATGTCGTTATACAAACAGAGCTTGAGCTGAGCTGGATTGACCCATTGGTTGCCTACCTCAAGGAGGGAGTTTTTCCTCGTGATCTGAAAGAAGCTCGAAAACTCAGGAATTAAGCTTTTTGGTACATTTTGTACGAGGATAAGTTGTATAAGAGATCGTATTCTTTACCGCTGCTGAGATGTCTCGACCTTCAGAGACCGACTTCGCACTATGGAAAGTGCATGAGGAAATCTGTGGAAGTCACGTAGGAGTCAAGTTTTTATCATAAAAACTACTTCGACAAGGATACTATTGGCCGACCTTATATCATGATTCTATGGAGTATGTCAAAAAATGTGACCGCTGTCAGAAGAATGTAAACATACAAAGACAGCCGACCTTCGAGCTTACTCTGCTAAATGCACCTTGGCCATTTGCGCAATGGAGAATGGACATACTTGGCCCTTTTTCGATGACGTCCGGGCAGCGCAATTTCTTCCTGATGGCGATCGACTACTTCACCAAATGGATCAAAGCCGAACCACTAGCAAAAATTACCGAAGCCAAGGTACAGCACTTCGTCTGAAAGTCAATAGTCTATCGGTTCGATCTGTCCCAAACTCTCATTACTGACAATGGGCGACAGTTCACTGAGACGATGTTTGCCGAGTTCTGTGAAGACCTAAACATCTTCCACTACTTCACATCAGTAGCTCACCCACAAGCAAATGGGGAACCTGAAGTGACCAACTGGACTCTGCTGCAAGGCATCAAGACGAGGCTCGATAGAGCAAAGGGGGCCTGGGTGGACGAGCTCTACCACATCCTCTGGGCGTACCAAACTACTCAAAGGTTGCCGACTGAAGAAACATCATTTGTCTTAGCCTTTGGAATGGAGGCAGTCATACCAATCGAGCTTAAACTCCCATCAGCATGGGTCATCGCCTTCAATGAGCAGCATAATCCACGAAACCTCAGAGCTAATCTCAATCTGTTGGAAGCAAAAAAAGAGGAAGCCCAGGTTCGGATGGCGGCCTATAGATGAAGGGTGGCTCGATATTATAACTCCAGAGTTAGAAGTAAAATATTTAAAGTGGGGGACTTAGTGCTTTGGCGGGCCGCCATCTTCCAGCCTCAAATCCAGGGGAAACTTATCCCAAATTAGGAAGGCCCATATGAAGTGATGGAGGTCGTCCAGCCTAAAACTTATCGCCTGAAGAAGCTCGGAGGAACAACGCTCCCACGACCTTAGAACTCAGAAAATCTGAGGATGTAATACCAGTAATTTTTCTATAATAAAACTCCTTCATTTTGACATTATTGTTTCTTATTGCAAAAATTATGTGATGACAGAAAAGAAACAATTAAAAGTGGTCATGTTAGGAATAGGAGGAGAATCTCATCCTAACATGAGCAAAGTCGAAGGCCTCATTCATTTTACACGAAATAAAGGGAGAGGCCCCGACAATGATCCTTATATGCTCCCACAGCCCATTAGGAACAGGAGGAGAACCTCATCTTAACACGAGCAAAGTCGAAGGCCTCATTTATTTTAGACGAGATGGAGGAGAGGCCCTGACAATAGCCCTTACGTGCCCTCACAGTCCGTTAGGAATAGGAGGAGAACTTCGTCCTAACGCGAGCAAAGTCGAAGGCCTCGTTTATTTTAGACGAGATGGGGGAAGAGGCCCTGACAATGGCCCTTATATGCCCCCACAGCCTATTAGGAACAGGAGGAGAGCCTCATCCTGACACGAGCAAAGCCAAAGGCCTCGTTCATTTTAGATGGGATGAGAGGAATGATCCCGACAATGGCCCCATTATGCCCAACATCAATAGAAGTTAAGATCTTCTTCAACCTCGGCTGGAGATAAGATTTTCTTCGAGCTTCTACAATAATAGGAGATAAGATCTCTTTCAACCTCGGCTGGAAACAAGATCTCCCTCGAGCTTCTACAACAATAGGACATAAGACCTCTTTCAACCTCGACTGGAGATAAGATCTCCACGAGCTTCTACAACAATAGGAGATAAGATCTCCTTCAACCTCGACTGGAGATAAGATCTCCTTTAACCTCGACTGGAGATAAGATCTCCCCCGAGCTTCAAAGTCTACGTCAATAGAAGATAAAATCTTCTTTAACCTCGACTGGAGATAAGATCTCCTCCGAGCTTCTACAATAATAGAAGATAAGATCTCCTTCAACCTCGGCTGAAAATAAGATCTCTCCTGAGCCTCAACTTCAACTTCAACCTTGGCTGGAGATAAGATCTCCTCCAAGCTTCTACAACAACAGGAGATAAGACCTCCTTCAACCTCGGCTGGAGATAAGATCTCCTCTAAGCTTCTACAATAATAAGAGATAAGATCTCCTTCAACCTCGACTAAAGATAAGATCTCTCCCGAGCTTCAAAGCCTACGACAATAGGAGATAAGATCTCCTTCAACCTCGACTGGAGATAAGATCTCTTCCGAGCTTCTACAACAATAGGAGATAAGATCTTCTTTAACCTCGACTGAAAATAAGATCTCCCCCGAGCTTCCACTTCAACTTCAACCTCGGCTGGAGACAAGATCTCCTCCGAGCTTCAACCTCAACGGGTGCAGAGCCTGAAAAAAGATTTTGGCAGTCGTCTTTTTGGTACTCCCTTCCTTCGAATTTCGAACTTGAAAGTGGGGGGACTATTATTGGGGATAAATTTTGCTCCCGTCGAAGTTCAGTCTGATGCTTATCCTAATGCAATCGATAATCACGGAAGAGCTTCAATCGAAAATTTTCTTTCGATCGGTCGAACTCCTCAGCAATCGAGCCCCAGTCGAACTCCCCCAGCGACCGAACTCCTTTCGGATCTCTCCTTCAGTCGGACGCCTACAGAAGCCGAACTCCTTCTGGATCCCTCCTTCAGTCGAACTTCTATAGGAGCCGAACTCCTTCCGTATCTCTTCTTTAGTCGGACACCTATGGGAGCCGAACTCCTTTCTGATCTCTCCTTCAGTCGAATTTCTACAGGAGTCAAACTTTTTCCGAACTTCTCCTTCAGTCAAACTCCTACGGGAGTCGAACTTCTTCCGAATCCCTCATTCAGTCGGACTTCTATAGGAGTCAAACTCCTCCCGGATCTCTTCTTCAGTCGGATACCTACGGGAGCAGAACTCCTTCCCGGATCTTTCCTTCAGTCGGATGCCTACGAAAGCCGAACTTTCTTTCCGATCTCTTCTTTAGTCGAATTTCTACAGGAGCTGAACTTCTTTCGAACTTCTCATTCAGTCGGACTCCTATGGAAGCCGAACTCCTTCCAGATCCCTCCTTCAGTCGAACTTCTATAGGAGTCGAATTTCTTTTGGATCTCTTCTTCAGTCGAACGCCTACGAGAGCCAAACTTCTTTTCGGATCTCTCCTTCAATCGAATGTCTATGGGAGCCGAACTCCTTTCGATCTCTCCTTCAGTTGAATTTCTACAGGAGCCGAACTCCTTTTGGATTCTTCCTTCAGTCAGACTCCTACGGGAGCCGAACTCCTTTCGGATCCCTCCTTCAGTTGGACTTCTACAGGAGCCGAACTTCTCCTAGATCTCTCTTTCAGTCGGATGCCTATGGGAGCCGAACTCTTTCCCAGATCTCTTCTTCAGTCGGATGCCTATGGGAGTCGAACTCCTTTCCGATCTCTCCTTCGATCGAATTTCTATAGAAGCCAAACTCCTTTCGAACTTCTCCTTTAATCGGACTCCTACGAAAGCTAAACTTCTTTCGGATCCCTCCTTCAGACGAATTTCTATAGGAGTCGAACTCCTCCCGAATCTCTCCTTCAGTCGAATCTCTATAGGAGCTGAACTCCTTTCAGACTCCTCCTTCAGCTAGCATTCCTTTCGGATGATCCTCTCTAGCCGTATTTTCTTTGGAAGTCTAAACTTTTTTGGAATTGATATATATTAAAGCTCTTTACCCCTCCATGCAGTCCCGAGCGGCTTAGTATCAGATGACTGCGGTCGTCACTATCAGTCTGCTGCAGACGATAGTGACCCGCTACCGGACGACGATGGCTGTCACCATCAATTTGTTGCAGGCAATGCTACAGGCGCCCCCTCTCTATGACAAACTCCACCAGACCTCGAGCGGCCTGCTACTAGGCAGCTGCAGCTGTCACTATCAATCCGCTACAAACTTCGTCTATCAAAAAGGATCCTCCAGATATGTTTTCTCTAAGCTCTCTTCTCCTTTCCGAAACTCCGTCGAATTTTTTTTCTGAGCACTCCATTTATGTTGGTCAGAAGAGCTGACTTGATTGTCGGAGGATCCTGTTGGAGCCATCACCACCGACTCCGAATAGGATTTTATTTTACAGATTATTGATGACAATCTCGTCCTTCTCCACTCTAGTTCGATCCGGCGTCAATCAGATTCTACAACAACAATCTTATTATTAAAAAATACATCTACTTAGATAAATTCTAGTTTGATCCAGTTTTTTCTTGATCCCTCTCTATCTTAATGTGTTGCTATCAAATCACCTGGTGATAACTGCCCTTCCTCCAGAGCAATGGACTGAAAATAGGACATGTCATTTTTGACTTCCGAGGTGTTCTTTTCTTTTCTTAATCTCATTTTTCTTTGCTTATTTTTTCTTAGGAAGGTGGCTAGAAGAAGCCTAATTGGGAGGGAATTATAGGACATAGCCTCCTTCTGCCATAATATCCTTCCTTTTCTCTTCTTAAATTTAAATATTATTTTTTCTTTTTCCTACTCCTTAAATTTAAAAATTATTTTTTTCTTAGATTTAATAATATTTTTTTATTATTAGACACATTGTATATATTAAATGTTTGTGAAAAAAAGAAAATTTATCACTTCAAACCTTTCAAAATGATTCATGTTAGGCTTTTTTTTCTTTCCAGATTCTTCATCTCGATCTCACAAATATATAACTAATTTTTTTATTTGTAATTAAATATTTTTTATAGCCAAATTTGTGTATTCTTGATAACAAAAATAGATTGAACATACACCAACTCACGTTCTTGCATATTTTCCGTTCATCTGTTGATCACGTGTATTGCACCTGACTATACCCGTACCTAATATTTTTCTAAACTTTTTTTAGCGCTTGCATACGTGCAAAGATTTCGCCGTACCAGCGCCGGTGCAAACCCACACCCCACTTCGGTAATCAGCTACAATATCTCCACTGCAAGTAAAACATAAAAGTCCACTAGTTTCCTGCCACGTAGCCATTTCCACGCTTCATGACACGTGTCAATTTTTCGGACTCTTCTGATCTGCTCGCCCACGGTACCACTCCTACTCTGCTGGGGGGCTGGTTCCCCAGTTTTTTCTTCCCTCCCACGTTCTCTCCCTCACAAAATCCAAATCTCTCTCCCCCACAGGTTCTTCGAGAAGGTAACAGTCTATATCTCTGTCTTCGATTTATAATTTCATTACCTTCACTCTAAAATCGCTTCTTGGATCGAAAAAAGTTTGCTTCTTTTCAGCGATGTGGTTTGGCATCAAGGAGAAATGCAGCAGGGCCAGAACCCACTTGCAATCCAGGGGAGGGCTCCTCTTCTTCCTGGCGTTCGGGTTTGGATTATTGGCCCTTTTTTGGGGCTCTCCTTTCTCGCAAGATTGGAACTGGGCGCTTGACTCTCTTGATTTTCCCTCTTTTAGTACCATTTATCGCCTGTGTGTGTTGCTTTCTCTGCTGTTCTTGGGGTTTAGCGTGTGGCGCCTTTTTCGAAGGTTTGAGGAGCTTGAGGCGGTTCTCGGGCAATTCCGGAAGATGACGGCCGATCGGCGAAGCGGGGTCGGCTTCAGTGGCGTTGTTTGTGCCTCCTGTGGCTCCAAGTTTCAATCTTGGAAGGGTTATCTGGGTGGAAGTTTCAAGGGGGGCAAGGAGCCCGTGGTGGAGAGAACGTGTTCGCCGAAATGGGAATGTAGGAATTCCACTGATAGGAACGGGATGAAAGATTTATCGGATGAGCTTGAAGCTGAGGAAGGGGCAGAAGATGGTGAAGAGGAAGAAGGGTTTGATGGAGATGAGCTAATGGAGTTAAGAAAGGAGATTGAGAAGGAGAGAAGGCTTCGGGCTGAGGCGGTCCAGCAATTGGAGGAGGAAAGAAGGGCTGCTTCTTCTGCTGCTGACGAGGCCATGGCCAAGATTCTGTCGCTTCAAAATGAGAAAGCTTCTGTTGAGAGAGAAGCAAGGCGATACCACGAAATAGCTGAACAGAGGAAGGCATATGATCAGCAATATATCGAGCAACTGCAGTGGCTTATAGAGAAAATTGAATCAGAGAAGGGAGAGATGGAGGGGAAATTCGAGTCAGGTGGGCAAAAGATCAAGGCTACAGAGAGTGAGGCCTTGTCTGGAAAACGAACCTGTCATCTTTCAAGTGTAATGGATCGAATTGAAATGGAGGCATGATGCATGGTTTAGATTGTTCTTTCACATCGAATCGAAATGGTGGCATGATGTAATGGATCAAATTGAAATGGAGGCATGATGCATGGTTTAGATTGTTCTTTCACATCCACTTGGATGGAACTGCAAATGGACAACTCAATACTTGAGGATAAACCCCATCAGCTACTGTTGTAACTTTGTAAGTTTGCAAGACAATTAGTTTACACTTTGATAGAAACTTACACATGCACTGCCTTATTTGAATAATCATAGCTGGTGCCAGTACTTGTTTGTATGTGATCAAGAGAGACACTTCTTGTTCTTGAAAGAGTTGTGAAACTTGACCTGCAAATGGCTTCCCAAATTTGGGGAGTTTACTTTTTGTGGTATATTTATATCTATGGCATAGTTTGACTGCAATTTTCACTGGCGATGATGTGAATTTCTGATGTTCTCAGCATTTAATTGCATTGGTTAGAAGAGAAACATCAGAACATGCAAAAATTAATTAGAGCACATGAGGTGAATTGATGTCAAATAATTTAGTGTGACTTTGAGTGTTTGCTATCATTTAATTGCATTTCCAGTCAGAGCAAACATCTGAAAAGTACATAATTAATGATGATGGACTCAGTAACTTTATCTGAAATCATATAGATTTGATAATTTTAGGTTCTTTGACTTTTTGTGAGAGATAACCTTGCAGCAGGTGATAAGAAACTTGAAGAAGTGATTGGATGACATGTAGAGACCATTTGAATTGGTTGAGGAAACAGTCAAGGCAATTGGAAACAAAGTTTCTGAAAATCCTCTCTTTTTCCAGGAACTACATATCTAAATTGGATATCAGGATTGCCGATCGTTTTAAATATTCTGTCTTCCATTTTGGTATGAGATAGTGAATGTAGAACTCAGTATTTGACACAAATGCCATTGTACCTGTATTAAGTTTACAAGGTTCAGGACAATTTTTTTTTATATATTTGGTAGCAACATACAAGCATTTATTTTTTAACCACCTTCATATCTGATGCAAGTAATAGTTTGATGTGACTGACAGAGAAATTAATACATGTTTGCACATGTTCTCCATTGTTCTTCAGGACTTGCAATAAAGTAGACCGAAAATGGAATCCCAATTTACTGAAGTTTACTGCTCGGGATTATAATCTGGCTTGGTTCAGCAATAGTTTTCTTTAGGGACAATTTGAATATTTGCTGGTTCAATAAGTTAATTGCATTGCCAAAACAGAATATACATTAGGAAGTAATCAAAGTTTGAGGCTACATGGAGCGACTTTATGTGAGATCATATAGAATGACAGTTTCAACTCATGTTGTTTTTCTACCATACAGTGAAAGTAAGCCCTATGAACATCACTGCTTTTTTTTTTTTTCCCGGTTTTATTTTTTATGTTACTTTTAAGAGAGCCTCTCAATATGAAAATAAAGTGCAACAGAAGTGTTTTTTGACTTCATTTTGGGTGATCAAGAAATTATTCGAATATCTAATCAAGTGCAGTTATTTGTTTGAAATGCAAGCATACAGGATTTACTGAATTACTATATTTATCCACTTGAGGCATCATCACCTTTAGTGGCTGTTCATTGTGACATACAATATTGCAGCTAATTTCCTTTGAAACTTTATTCCAATAGGTTCTATAGAACCTAGGCTAGAACCATACATTACTCTTTGCATTATATTGGTCTTCTGTCATGGAAATGTCTAAGCTCAAATAAATGACCATTTTTTTATGTAATTTCTATATCTTCAAGAGTAAGGTAAGTTCATCCCTTTCATCTTTTTCGTGTTTACCAATCTTCTCTTCTTTATTTTTTGCTTTTTTTTTTGTTCATTCTCTCATAAATCTCCCTCATAAATAATTCCCAAACTCTTGTTGGCAGAATGCATTGCAGGGAGTCTCAGTAACTTTGTTAGATGCATAGAGTCGCCAAGGGGATAAAATCATAGGTTAAAAACTTAGACTGGACAATTCATGCTCGGTTGAATCTGCCCAACTTGTTAAGGGCCAACTCGAGCTCAAACTGCAACTTAAATATGACACATTCTATTTCCTGTCTTTTATATTTATGCAACCATTGGGCATCTTAAACAAAAATTGCAATTAGGTGCTAGTTGTTTAGCTTTCTATTATTCAACAGCAGGCATTTTTTTTTTCTTCAATTAATCGTTAGAAAGCTGATTTGCTCAATCCAAAGAACTATGTCAATATCACGACTCATGCTGTTTCCTGTGCCTTTTAGAATTATGCAACCGTTGAGCACCTTAAGCAAAGTTTGCAATTAGGGGTGCTAAGGTTTAGCTTTCTATTGTTCAACATTAGATGCGTATTTGCTTTCTTTAATTAACCAAAGGCTTAATGCTTCGTCTAAATTCATTTTTGTATCCACTTGATGATTAAGTTGGAGACCACCAAACTTCTGTGAATTTTGGTTTCTAGATTTTTTTTTTAAAATATAAATTATTTTCAATAGTTTGAACTTTCAATCTAGATGATTAATCATTGACTTTGAATTGTTTAATATCTTTTTTTAAATTTAATGTTAAGTAAATACTCCAACTCTATAATTTATCTCCAATGAAATGGGCAATCTGCCCAAAAGCTCAAACAAATTTTATCCTTTATTGACCTTTCTCATGTGAACCAGAGATGTAGACAATATCCTAGATTAAAAGGATAAAGGCAATAGTTATTTATTATCTACCAGAAAATAACTTTATAATTACTTGGGGGTAGGAATTATCCATAAAATTGCCCAACCAATTATAATTCTGATAGACTTTTTTAAAAAATAATAATAATTAAATAAATAAATAAATAAATAAATAATTTTTGTTAATGTAGAATTTGGTTGACGTTGGATTGATCTGGAGTCGAGGAAGACGAGGTCGCCGTCGATGATCTGCAAAACAAAGTTCCATCCAGAGTCGATGGTGGTAGCTCTGGAAGGACCCTCCGATGATCAAATCAGCTCTTCTGAGCAATAGAAATGGAGTGCTCAGGAAAGAGTTTAGTAGAATTTTTGAGTGGAAGAGGAGAGCTTAGAAAAAACATATCTGGAGGGTCCCTTTTTATAGACGGAGCTTGTAGCGGGTTGATGGTGATAGCTGCGGCTGCCTGGTAGCGGGCCGCTCGAGGTCTGACGGAGTCAATCACGGAGAGAGGCACCGTCTGTAGCACCGCCTGCAGCAGATTAATGGTGACAACCATCGTCGCTCGATAGTGGATCGCTATCACCTACGGCGGACTGATAGTGACGGTCGCAGCCGTCCGACACTGAGCCACTCGGGGTCGTATGGAAGGGTGAAGAGCTTTGACATATATCGATTTCGGAGGAGTTTAGACTCTCGTAGAAATCCGACTAAAGAAGAGATGCAGAAGGAGTTTGGTTCTTATAGAGATTCGACTGAATGAGAGACATGGAAGGAGTTCGGCTCCTATGGAGAGTCGACTGAAGGAGTTCGGCTCCTGTGGAAATCCAACTGAAGGAAAGATGTGGAAGGAGTTTGACTGAAGGAGGAATCCAAAGGAAGTTTGACTCCCGTAGAAGTCCGATTAAAAGAGAAATTCAGAGGAAGTTCGGCTCCCGTAGAAGTCCGATCGAAGGAGAAATTCGGAGGAAGTTTGGCTCCTATAAAAGTTCGACCGAAGAAGGAATTCGGAGGAAGTTTGGCTTCCACAGAATTCCGACCGAAGGAGGAATCAAGAGGGAGTTCGGCTCTCATAGAAGTTCGATCGAAGGAAAAATCCGGAGGGAGTTCGGCTCCGTAGGAGCCCGATTGAAGGAGAAATTTGGAGGGAGTTTGGCTCCCGTAGAAGTCCGACTGAAGGATGAATCCGGAAGAAGTTTGGTTCCCATAGAAGCCCGATCGAAGGAGAAATCTGGAGAAAGTTCGGCTTCCGTAGAAGTCCAATCGAAGGAGAAATTCGGAGGGAGTTTCGACTTCCGTAGAAGCCCAACTGGAAGGAGAAATCCGGAGGAAGTTCGACTCTCATAGAAGCCCGATCGAAAGAAAAAATTTGGAGAAAGTTCGGCTCCCGTAGAAGCCCGACTGATGGAGATGTCTGGGAGGAGTCCGATCCTGAAAAAGCCCAGCCGAAGAAAAAGTCTGGAAGGAGTCCGGATCCTAGGGAAGCCTAGCCGAAGAAGTCTTGGAGGAGTTTGGCTCCTGGAGAGTTTGGTAGAAATTCGACCATTGGGGGGTTTGATTGGGGCTCGACCGCTTGAGAAGTTCGATTGGGCTCCTGACCGCTGGAGGAGTTCAGCTGAGTTTGATTGTTTGGAGAGAATTTTTGATTGAAGCTCTTCCATGATTACCAGCTGTATTAGGCTAAACACCAGGCTGGACTTCGATGGAAGCGGGGTTTATCCCCAACACTAGTCCCCCCACTCCTGAGTTTGAAACTCGAAGAAAGGAAGTACAAAAAGAACGACTGTCGAAGTTCTCTTTAGGGCTCTACACCAGTTCAGATTGAAGCTCAGGGGAGATCTTATCTTCAGCCAAGGTTGACGTTGAATTTGAGGCTCGAGGGGATCCCGTCTCTAGCCGAGGTTTGAGAAAATCTTATCTTTTATTGACGTTGCGGTTGAAGCTTGTGGAAGATCTTATCTCCAACCGGGGTTGAAGTTGTAGTTGAAGCTCGGAAGAGATCTTATCTCCAGTCGAGATTGAAGGAGATCTTCTTTCTTGTTGATGTAGGCTTTGAAGCTCGGAGGAGATCTAATCTCCAGCTAAGATTGAAGTTATAGTTGAAGCTCGAGGGAGATCTTGTCTCCAATCGAGGTTGAAGGAGATCTTCTCTCCTGTTAATGTAGACTTTGAAGCTCGGGGGAGATCTTATCTCCAACCGAGATTGAAGTCGTAGTTGAAGCTCGGGAGAGATCTTGTCTCCAGTCGAGGTTGAAGGAGATCTTCTCTCATGTTGATGTAGATTTTGAAGCTCGGGAGAGATCTTATCAGGTTGAAGTCGTAGTTGAAGCTCAGAGGAGATCTTGTCTCCAGCCGAGGTTGAAGTTGTAGTTGAAGCTCGGGAGAGATCTTATCTCCAGTCGAGGTTGAAGTCGTAGTTGAAGCTCGGGGAAGATCTTATCTCCAGCCAAGGTTGAAGGAGATTTTCTCTTTTGTTGATGTAGACTTTGAAGCTCGGAGGAGATCTTATCTCCAGTTGAGGTTGAAGCCGTAGTTGAAGCTTGGAAGAGATCTTGTCTCCAGCCGAGGTTGATGTTGTAGTTGAAGCTCGGAGGAGATCTTATCTTCAGTCGAGGTTGAAGAAGATTTTCTCTCCTGTTGATGTAAACTTTGAAGCTCGGGGAGATCTTTTCTCCAGTCGATGTTGAAGTCGTAGTTGAAGCTCGGGAGAGATCTTGTCTCCAGCCAAGGTTGAAGTTGTAGTTGAAGCTCGGAAGAGATCTTATCTCCAGCCAAGGTTGAAGTTGTAGTTGAAGCTCGAAAGAGATCTTATCTCCAGTCGAGATTGAAGGAGATCTTCTCTCCTGTTGTTGTCGAGCGCAATGGGGCCGTCTTCGGGGCCTTTCCTCTTATTTCATCTAAAATGATCGAGGCGTTCGACTTTGCTCGCATTAGGACGAGGTCCTCCTCCTGTTCCTAACGGACTGTGGGGGCACATAAGGGCCATTGTCAGGGCCTCTCTCTCCATCTTATCTAAAATAAACGAGGTTTTCGACTTTGCTTGCGTTAGGACGAGGTCCTCCTCCCGTTCCTAATGGGCTGTGGGGGCACATAAGGGCTATTGTCAAGGCCTCTCCCTCAATCTCATCTAAAATAAATGAGGCCTTCGACTTTGCTCATGTTAGGATGAGGTCTTCCTCTTATTCCTAACGGGACCACTATTGATTGCTTTTTCTTCGTCATCAAGTAGTTTTTGCACCGAGAAACAACAATGTTAAAATAGAGGAGTTTTATTGAAAAAAGACTACTGGTAGTACATCCTCAGATTTTTTGAGTTCCAAGATCGTAGTAGCGTTATTCCTTCGAGCTTCTTCAGACGATAAGTTTCGGGTCGGATGACGTCCACCACTTCATACGGGCCTTCCCAATTTGGGATGAGCTTCCCCTAGCTCTAAGGTTGAGAGACAGTGACTCGCTGAAGTATTAGGTCCCCCACTCTGAATGTCTTACTTCTGACACTGGAGTTATAGTACCGAGCTACCTTTCATCTGTAGGCCGCCATCCAAATCTGGGCTTCCTCCCTTTTTTCTTCCAGCAAGTCGAGATTAACTCTGATGTCCTATGGGTTGTGCTGCTCGTTGAAGGCTATGATCTGTGCTGACAGGAGCTTAAGTTCAATTGGGATGACTGCCTCTGTGCTGAAGGCCAAGGCAAATGGTGTCTCCCCTGTCGGCAGCCTTTGAGTAGTTCAGTATGCCCAGAGGGCGTGGTAGAGTTCATCCATCCAGGCTTTCTTTGCTCTATCGAGCCTTGTCTTGATGTCTTGCAACAAGATCCGATTGGTCACTTCAGCTTTCCTATTTGCTTGTAGATGAGCTATCGATGTAAAGTGGTGGAAGATGTTCAGATCTTCACAGAACTCGACGAACCTCATTCCAGCGAACTATCGCTCATTATCTATTATGAGGGTTCGAGGCAGGGCGAACCGGCAGACTATTGACTTCCAAACGAAGTCCTGTACCTTGATCTCGGTAATTTTCGCTAGTGGTTCAGCTTTGACCCATTTGGTGAAGTAGTCGATCACGACCAAGAGGAACTTTCATTGTCCGGATGCTATCGAAAAAGGGTCGAGTATGTCCATTCTCCACTGCGCGAACGGCTAAGATGCGCTTAGCGGAGTAAGCTCGGAGGCCGGCTGTCTTTGTACGTTTGCATTCTTCTGACAGCGGTCACATTTCTTGACATACTCCATAGAATCATGGTATAAGGTCGGCCAATGGTACCCTTACTGAAGTAGTTTTTGTGACAGAAATCTGACTTCTACGTGGCTTTCACAAATTTCTTCGTGCACTTCTCATAACACGAAGTCGGCCTCTGAAGGTCCGAGACATCTCAGCAGTGGTAGCGAATACGACCTCTTATACAATCTACCTTCTTACAAAATATATCGGAAGGCTTGATTTCTGAGTTTCCGAGCTTCTTTCGGATCACGGGGAAGGACTCCATCCTTGAGGTAGGCAACCAATGAGTCGATCCAGCTTAGCTCGAGTTTTGTCTGCAAAATGACCTATGATTTCTCTGTGCTTGGGCGCTTCAGAGTTTCAAAAAGTACTTCTTTGGGCAGTTCGGTCGGGATCGAAGTGGCCAACTTAGAAAGGAGATCAGCTCTTACATTTTCTGCCCTCAAAATCTGTCGAATGTCGAAACAGCTGAAGGTCGGAGTCAAGTCTTTTACTTTCTCAAGGTATTTCATCATGCTTTCATTCCGAGCTTCGTAGCTGCCACTAACTTAGCTGACCACTAATTAGGAGTCGCTGTAGACTTGAAGCCGATCCACTTTTAATTCTCTTGCTATTTTTAATCCGACGATCAGTGCTTCATACTCGGCCCCATTATTAGTCGCAGAAAATTCAAAGTGTACTGTGTACTCGACGACGACTCTCTCAGGGCTGAGTAAGATCAACCCGCAGCTATTTCAGCGGAGTTAGACAAACCATCCATGTACAGAGCCCAAAAGTCTTCGGAAAGGTCGGCACTCCTCGAGAAGGCTCGTCTGCGATAGCGGAGCGTCGGTCTCGTTCTATTCAAGCTCGGCTTCAGCTAGAATGGTATATTCTACTATAAAATCTATAAATATCTGAGCTTTGATCGATGGTCGGGGTCGATAGTTGATGTCAAATTCTGTGAGCTCGATCGCCCATTTTGCGATTCTTCCGAAAGCGTCCGTTCGATGTAGGACTACTTTTATTGATTGGTTCGTGAGGATCGTTATGGTGTGCCTCTGAAAGTAAGATCGAAGTATTCTGGCAGCAATTAGAAGAGAGTAAATCAATTTTTCTAGCCTAGAGTACCTGGTCTCTGCATCCCTCAGGATCCGGCTTACGTAGTAGATCGGTCGTTGCATCTTCGCTTCTTTCTTGATCAGGATTGCTGCCAAGGCCGCCGGAGAGACTGCTAGGTACAGAAATAATTCCTCTTTGAGTTTGGGCTTTGCCAGCAGTGGGGATGAGCCGAGGTAGTTTTTAAGCTCCTCAAACGCTCGTTGGTACTCCGCCGTCCAGTAAAAGTTCTTTGGCTGCCTGAAAACTCGGAAGAAGGGCATGCATCGCTTAGCCGATCTCAAGATGAAGTGATTTAGGGATGCCATTTTTTTAGTCAGGCGCTGAACTTCTTTGATTATTTTTGGAGCTGTCATCTCCTGAATGGCTCAAATTTTTTCGAAATTTACTTCAATCCCGCACCTCAACACCATAAACCCCAAAAACTTATCAGAGGTCACACCAAAAGCGTACTTGATTGGATTGAGTTTCATCTTGTGCTTTCTGAGTACGCTGAAGGTCTTTTCAAGATCGATGAGGTGGTCTGTAGAAGCTCGACTTTTGACGAGCATGTCATCTACGTACACCTTTATATTGCGATCGATCTGCTCCTTGAAGATCTTGTTGATCAGGTGCTGGTACGTTGTCTCTATATTTTTGAGTTCAAACGGTTAGTAACAAAAGTAGTTTTCTTCTCATCCTCCGACGCCATCCGTATTTGGTTATAATCAGAGAAGGCATCCATGAAGGTAAGGAGCTCGTGGTCCGAAGTCGCATCCATTAGTTGATCGATCTTGGATAGAGGGTAGCTATCTTTTGGGCAGGCCTTGTTCAGATTTTTGAAGTTTATACACATCCTCCACTTATTATTCGCCTTTTTGATGAGGACCACGTTTAAGACTTAGGTTGGATAGTTAATTTTTTGGATGAATCCAGCTTTGAGAAGCTTGCTTACTTTTTTGATGATTACTTTTTGCCTCTCTGGGGTGTGGCTGTGCATCTTCTCTTTTATCGGTCGATGCTTTGGATCAACGGTCAGACGATGTTCTATGACCTCGACGTCAATTCTTGACATATCTGCTGGGCCCAGGCGAAGACGTCGGCATTCCTCCTAAGGAAGGTAATGAGTTGCTTCCGAACCTCGTCTCCCAAGTTGGAGCCAATCTGCATCACGTGCTCCGCATTTTCGTCGTTTAAGGGTATAGAGACGAGATCCTCCATAGGCTCATCCCGCTTCTCGGTAAGATTGTCGCGGACATCCAGTCCGTTAACAGGATAAGGATCAGACTGTTCTTTCTTATGCAGGATGATTGAGTAGCAGTGCCTTGCCAGAGCTTGATCTCCCCTGACCTCTCCAATCCCGTGACTTATCAAAAACTTCATCTTCAAATAATAAGTTGATACTACTGTCTGAAGTGCATTTAGACCAGGTCGGTCGAGAATAGCATTATAAGCGGATGGAGTTTTTACGACTAAAAAGTTAACCTATGCTTTAGCCAGTTTCGAGCATTGTCCCGCAGTCACGGCCAAAATTATTATGTCCTTAACTGGTACGGTATCATCGATGAAGCCTATCAATGGAGAGTTCATAAGCCCCAAGTGGTTATTGAGTAAGGACATTTTTGAGAAGGCATCATAAAATAATACGTTGACCGAGCTTTCATTATCTACTAAAATGCGGCATACATCGTAATCGATAATGTTTAAAGAGGTTACAACCACGTCATTATGGGAGAATTGGACCCCCTGAGCATCTACCTTAATGAAAGTTATGGGTTTTTCAGTCCTTCGTCTCTTCACCGATCTCTCGGATTCGCTGGTCTCTCCTTACCGAAGTTCCCTTGAGATCGTATTGATAATACCGAGAGGCGGTCGATCTTCTTGTTGATCCTTTTCTCTTGGTGGCTCAGGTTGCAGCAATACCCTCGGCCGATTTTCCCATCCTTCAGGCCGTCGCCGCAAAAATCGGTCTAATCTGCCTCGCTTGATGAGCTCCTTGATCTCATCCTAAAGTTGGATACACTCCTCAGTGTCGTGACCGTGATCACAATGATGAAGACAAAACTTGTTAGGATTGCGCTTGCTGGGGTGAGACCGCATCTTTTTCGGCCTCGATAGTTGCTCCCTGATTTTCATCAGCACTTGAATTTTTGGAGCATTGAGGGGGGTGTAGTTGTGAAATCTTCGTTGGGGAGAACCTTGTCATGCCCTTCTGTCCGGGCTTCCTTGCCTTCGAGTCCGAAGAGGAGTTCGTGCTCGTTTGTGCTCAGAGGGAGTTCGGAAGAGCTGTTGAGCTTCACTCGACTTTCCTTCCTCGACGGGCCCGTCCGGCTCGTTGATTCGCCTCTTATCAAAGGCTTCATCATCCTTGGCCTTGAAGGCCTCTTCAGCTCGGGCGTAACCTTCAGCCCGAGCTAGCATATCGACGAAGTCCCTGAGGTACTTCTTTTTCAGAGAGAACAGTAAATCATTCTTCTGAAAACCATCCTTGAGTGCGGCCATGGCGACGGATTGGTCTAGGTTCCGGACCTCCAATGCAGCAACATTAAACCGAGTGACATAAGCTCGAATAGATTTTCCCTCCTTCTGCTTGATGGTCATCAAAAAATTCGAACCTCGATGCGGACGTCGGTTGCCGACGAAGTGAGCTACGAACTGATGGCTCATCTGATCAAAGAAAAAGATGGTACCCAGCTTAAGTATTGAGTATCAGTTCTTGGCAGCTCCCTTGAGGGTGGATGAAAAAGTCCAACACAAAATAGCGTTCGACGCACCATGGAGCAACATCATTGTTCGAAAGGCCTTCAGATAGTCGACCGGATCGATGATCCCGTCGTAACTCTCAAATTATGGGAGCTTGAAGTTTGGCGGGATGGGTTCCTGCATGATCCCTTGAGTAAAAGAAGGGTCAGTGCAAATATCATTACTGTTGACACAGAAACTGATCATCGTTGGAGTCCGCTGGAGTGGAGGCCGATGAGGTCGCCGTCGGAGACCTGCAAAATAAAGTTTCGTCCGAAGTTGGTGGGGGTGGCTCCGGTAGGACCCTCCGACGATCAAGTCAGCTCTGGCCAACAGGAATGGAGTGCTCGGAATGAGTTTCGGAGCTTGAAGAAGAAGAAGAGAACTTAGAGATCCCAGAGATTAGCGTATCTGGAGGATCCCTTTTATAGCGGAGCTTGATGGTGATGGCTACAGCCACATGCTGGCAGGCCGCTTGAGGTTCGATGGAGTCAGTCTCTCGGGAAAGTGCCATATGCTGCGGGTTGATGGTGACAGCCGCGGTCGCGTGTTGACGGGCCACTAGAGGTTCGGTGGAGTCAGTCTCTCGGGGAGACGTCGTATGCAGCGGATTGATGGTGATGGCTGTACAGTCAGTCGAATGAAGGATTGAAGGCCTTCGTCGTGTGCCCATTTTGGAGGAGTTTGAGCTCCTGAAGAGAAAGCTTGGAAGGAGTTCGGCTCCCATGGGCGTCTGGCTGGAGGTACGCGGCTAAGGCTCGACCGCTGGAGAGTTCGGTAGGAGCTTGGCCGGCTGAAGGGGGTGCCAAGGAGGAGTCCGATTCTTGAAGAAGTTCGTTCGAAGAGGAAGCTTGGAAGGATGCGGCTAAGGTTCGGCCGCTGGGAGTTCGAAAGGAGCTCGATCGCAAGAAGTTCGACCGAGGAACGATCGCTGAGAAATTCAACCGCTGAGAAGTCCGAAGGAGCTCGGCTGAGGCCCGGTTGAAGGACTTTGGCTGAGGCCCGACCGTTGGAAGTTCGAAAGAGCTCGGTCGCTAGAGAGTTCGGCCGATTGAAGGGGTTCGGTCCTAACGCTGGGAGTCTGAAGCAGCTCGGCAGCTAAGTAGATCGACCGACTGATCGGGTTAGAAGAAGCTCGGCCACTGGGGGTTTGGCTGAAGCCCGGCTGCTTGGAGTCCAAGGAGCTCGATCGCTAAGGAGTTCGGCCAACTGTAGGAGTTTGGCTAAGACCCGTCCATTGGAGCTCTTCCGTGGCTACTGGTTTAGAGCCTCGAGCTAGACTTCGGCGGGAGCGGGATTTATCCCCAACACTAGCCCCCCCCACTCCTGAGGTCGAAAATTGAAGAAAGAAAGTGCAAGAAAGATGACTACCGAAGTCTTCCTCTGAGCTCCGTGCTAGTCTAGGTCGAAGCTCGGCGGAGATCTCACCTCCACCTAAAGTTGATATCGAAGTTGAAGCCCGGGGACGATCCCCTCTCCAGTCGAGGTTGAGGAGGCTTCGTCCGCTACAATTGAAGCCGGAGGTTGCGTTCCTCGGGGGCGACATTGGCTCCTATAGTCGAGGTCGATGCGAGCGCTCGGGAGGGATCTAATCTCAGGGAGAGGTTGTCTTCGATCTTATCTCTAGCCGAGGCGGAAGTTGAAGTTCTCCAGCCGAGGTTGACACAGTTGCTTTCTCTAGCCGAGGTTGTACCGGGCACTCAAGGGAGATCTTATCTCCTACGGTCGAGGTTGTCTACGGTCGCTCGGAAGAGATCTTATCTCTTCTGGCCGAGGTTGATGCGGGCGCTCACATTAGGACGAGGTTGTCTCCGATCTTATCTCTGACCGAGGCGAAAGTTGAAGTTCTCCAGTCGAGGTTGACACAGTTGCTTTCTCTAGCTCGTTCCTAACTTCGACTTTGCTCGTGTTAGGACGAGGTCCTCCTCCTGTTCCTAACGGACTGTGGGGGCACATGCGGACCGTCGTCCGAGTCTCTCCCCCATCTCGTCCTTTGTGAACGAGGCCTTCGACTTTGCTCGCGTTGGGACGAGGTCCTCCTCCTATTCCTAACGGACTATGGGGGCACATGCGGACCATCGTCTGAGCCTCTCCCCCCATCTCGTCCTTTGTGAACGAGGCCTTCGACTTTGCTCGCATTAGGACGAGGTCCTCCTCCTATTCCTAACGGGACTGTGGGGGCACATGCGGACCATCGTTCCGAGCCTCTCCCTCCTGTCTCGTCCTTTGTGAACGAGGCCTTCGACTTTGCTCGCGTTAGGATGAGGTCCTCCTCCTATTTCCTAACGGGCTGTGGGGGCACATGCGGACCGTCGTCCGAGCCTCTTCCTCCATCTCGTCCTTTGTGAACGAGGCCTTCGACTTTGCTCGCGTTAGGACGAGGTTCCTCCTCCTATTCCTAACGGACTGTGGGGGCACATGCGGACCGTCGTTCAAGCCTCTCCTCTCGTCTCGTCCTTTGTGAACGAGGCCTTCAACTTTGCTCGGATTAGGATGAGATCCTCCTCCTGTTCCTAACGGATTGTGGGGGCACATGGGACCGTCGTCCGAGCCTCTCCTCCCATCTCATCCTTTATGAACGAGGTCTTCGACTTTGCTTGCGTTAGGACCTCGGGCTACTTTTGCTCGTTTCTTCCCTGTTCTTTATTGCCAGAAATCAATAATGTGGAGCAAAGGAGTTTTTTAAAGAAAGTCTACTGATAATACATCCTCAAATTTTCTGAGTTCCACGGTCGGGGAAGCACTATCCCTCCGAGTTCCTTCAGGTGATAAGTTCTGGGTCGCACGACCTCCGTCACCTCATATGGGCCTTTTCAGTTTGGGGCGAGCTTCCCTTGACTTTGAGGCTGAGCGACAGCGGCTCGACGCAGCACCAAGTCCCCCATTCTGAACGTCTTGTTTTTAACCTTGGAGTTATAGTATTGAGCCACCTTCTATTTGTAGGCTGCCATCCAGATGCGGGCTTCCTCCCTCTTTTCTTCCAAAAGGTCAAGATTGACTCTGAGGTCCTGGGGGTTGTGCCGCTCGTTGAAGCCCACGACTCGCGTCGATGGGAGCTTAAGCTCGACCGGGATAACTGCCTCAATACCGAAGGCCAAGACGAAGGGCGTTTCTTCGGTTGGCACCCTCTGGGTAGTTCGGTATGCTCAGAGGACGTGGTAGAGTTCGTCCACCCAAGCCCCTTTTGCCCTATCGAGTCTTGCTTTGATTCCCTGTAGCAGGGTCCGGTTGGTTATCTCAGCTTCTCCATTGGCTTGCGGATGAGCCACCGATGTGAAGTGATGGAAGATGTTTAGTCCTTCACAAAACTCGGCGAACCTCGCCCCGGCGAACTGCCGCCCATTATCGATTATGAGGGTTCGGGGCAGGCCGAACTGGCAGACTAGTGACCTCCAGATGAAGTCCTGCACCTTGACCTCGGTAATCTTCGCGAGTGGTTCGGCTTCGATCCACTTGGTGAAGTAGTCGATCGCGACCAGGAGGAACTTCCGCTGTCCAGACGCCGTTGGAAAGGGGCCGAGTATATCCATTCCCCACTGCGCAAACGACCAAGGTGAGCTGAGTGGAGTGAGTTCAGACGTCGGTTGCCTCTACACGCTGGCATTTCTCTGACAGCGGTCGCACCTCTTTACGTATTCCACGAAATCGCGAAATAAAGTCGGCCAGTAGTACCCCTATCGGAGTAGTTTTTGCGACAGAGACCTGGCTCCTACGTGACTTCTGCAAAGTCCTTCGTACACATCCCATAGCGCGAGGTCGGCCTTTGAAGGTCGGAGACATCTCAGCAATGGGAGGAAGTACGACCTCTTATATAGCCTGCCTTCGTATAGGACGTAGCGGGAGGCCTGGTTCCTAAGCTTTCGAGCTTCTTTCGGATCGTGAGGAAGGACCCCCTCCCTGAGGTAGGTGACCAGTGGGTCGATCCAGTTTGGCTTGAATTCCATCTGCAGGATGACCTGAGGCTCCTCCGAGGTTGGGCACTTCAGAGTCTCCATAAATACTCCTCTGGGCAGTTCGGCCGGGGCAGAGGTGACCAATCTGGAGAGAAGATCGGCTCTTGCATTTTCTGCCCTCAAAATATGTTGAATGCCGAAGCTATCGAAGGTCGGAGTCAAATCCCTCACCTTCTCGAGGTATCTCACCATGCTTTCCTTCCGTGCCTCATAACTGCCGCTGACTTGGCCGACCACCAGTTGAAAATCGCTATAGACTTGAAGTCGATCTATCTTTAATTCCCTTGCTATCTTTAATCCAGCGATCAATGCTTCATATTCAGCCCCGTTGTTGGTCACAGGGAACTTGAAGCGTAGCGTGTACTCGGCGATGACTCCCTCGGGGCTGACCAGGACCAGCCCGGCACCAGCTCCAGTGGAGTTGGACGAACCATCCACGTGCAGGGCCCAGGAGCCTTCGAAAAGGTCGGCACTTTCCTCGGGGAGGTCCGACCGCGGCAGCTCGGTTTCGTCGAAGTTCAGCCTTGCTTTGGTGCCGGTTCCGCTTGATTCAAGCTCGGCTTCAACTGGAATGGTGCATTCTAGTACAAAATCCGTCAATATCTGGGCTTTGATCGACGGCCTGGGGCGGTAGTTGATGTCGAACTCTGTGAGCTCAATTGCCCATTTTGCGATTCTTCCGAAAGCATCTGTTCGATGGAGAACTGCTCTTATTGGTTGGTCCGTGAGGACCATTATGGTGTGCTCCTGAAAGTAAGGTCGGAGCCTCCTGACAGTAATTAAAAGATAGTAAGTTAATTTTTCTAACCTAGAGTATCTGGTCTCCGCGTCCCTCAGGACTCGGCTCATGTAGTAGATCGGTCGCTGCGTCTTTGCTTCCTCCCTGACCAGGACTGCCGCTAGGGCCATCGGGGAGACAGTTAGGTACAGAAATAATTCTTCCCCGAGTTTGGGCTTTGCCAGCAGTGGGGGCGTGCTGAGGTAGTTTTTGAGCTCCTCGAATGCCTGCTGGCACTTCGTCGTCCAGCAGAAGTCCTTCGATCGCTTGAGAACCTCGAAGAATGGCATGCACTGCTCGGCCGACCTTGATACGAAGCGACTTAGGGATGCCACCTTTTCGGTCAGACGCTGAACTTCCTTGATCGTCTTTGGAATGGCCATTTTTCGAATGGCTCGAATTTTCTGGGGATTTGCCTCGATTCCACGTCTCGACACCATGAACCCGAGAAATCTTTCGGAGGTTACACTAAAGGTGCATTTGGTTGGGTTCAGCTTCATCTTATGCTTCCTGAGTGCACTGAAGGTCTCTTCAAGGTCGGTTAGGTGGTCTGTTGAAGCTCGACTTTTGACGAGCATGTCATCTACGTACACCTCCATGTTGCGGTCGATCTACTCCTTGAAGACCTTATTAACCAAACGCTGGTATGTTGCCCCTGCATTCTTGAGTCCAAAAGGCATGACCCTGTAGCAATAAAGGCCTCGGTCAGTAATGAAGGCGGTCTTCTCTTCGTCCTTGGGCGCCATGCGTATCTGGTTGTAACCAGAAAAGGCATCCATGAAGGTGAGGAGCTCGTGGCCCGAGGTTGCATCCACCAGCTGGTCGATCTTGGATAGGGGGTAGCTGTCCTTCGGACAAGCCTTGTTCAGCTTCTTGAAGTCGACGCACATCCTCCACTTGTTATTTGCTTTTTTGACAAGAACCACGTTCGAGATCCAGGTCGGATAGCTAACCTCCCGGATGAGTCCGGCTCTAAGGAGCTTGTCTACTTCTTCGACGATTGCTTTCTACCTCTCCGGAGCATGGTGGTGCAGCTTCTCTCTTATCGGCTGGTGCCTCGGATCGACGGCCAGTCGATGCTCCATGACCTCGGCGTCGATTCCCGGCATATCCGCTAGGGTCCAGGCGAAGACATCCACGTTTCTTCTGAGGAAAGCAACGAGCTGCTCCCGAACCTCGACCGCCAAGTTGGAGCCGATCTGTACCGCGTGCTCCAAGCTTCCGTCATTCAAGGGCACAGAGACGAGGTCCTCCGTCGGCTCACCCCGCTCCTCAGTGAGGTCATCGCGGACGTCCAGTCTGTCAACAAGACAGGGGTCGGGATGATCTCCCTTATGCAGGGCGATCGAGTAGCAAAACCTCGCCAGAGCCTGGTCTCCTCTGACCTCTCCGATCCCGTGACTCGTCGAAAATTTTATCTTCAAATAATAGGTCGACACCACCACTCGGAGTGCATTTAGATCAGGTCGACCAAGGATCGCGTTGTAGGCGGACGGGGTCCTTACGACTAGGAAGTCGACCCGAGCTTTCGCCAGCTTCGGGCGTTGCCCTGCCGCTACGGTCAATGTTATTACGCCTTCGACTGGTATGGCATTGCCAGCAAACCCTACCAGCGGAAAGTTCATCGACCCCAAACGGTCGGTGGGCAGGGACATTTTTGAGAAGGCATCGTAAAACAACACATCGGCCGAGCTTCCATTATCTACCAAAATGCGGCATACATCGTAGTCGACGATATTCAAGGAAATTACAACCGCGTCATTGTGTGAAAATTGGATTCCCTGGCCGTCCTCCTCGATGAAGGTCACGGGCTCCACGATCCTCCGCCTCTTCATCGATCCTTCGGATCCGCCAGTCTCCTCTCACTGAGGTCCCCCCAAAATGGTATCAATGACGCCAAGGGGCGGCCGATCTTCTTGCTGATTTTCTCCACCTGGCGGTGATGCTCTCGATCGATCTTTCTTCTCCTCAGGCCATCTTCACAGAAATCGGCTAAGTCTGCCTCATCTGATGAGCTCTTCGATCTCGTCCTGTAGTTGAATGCACTCCTCGATGTCATGACTGTGGTCGCGATGGTAAAGGCATAACTTGTTGGGATTGCGCTTGCTAGGATGAGAACGCATTCTCTCCAGTCTTGGAAGTTGCTCTTGGTTCTCCATCAGCACTTGAGTCTTTGGGGCGTTAAGGGGAGCGTAATTATGAAATCGTCATCGTCAGAGAGAACTTCGGCGCTGTGGGGAACCTTGGAGTGCCCTGCCATCAGGGCTTCTCCGCCTCCGAGCTTGAGGGGGAGTTTGGGTCCGCCCGTGGCTCGGGGGAGTCCAGGAACGCGGTCGAGCTTCAGTTTGCTTCCTTTCTTCGGTGGGCCTGCCTGGCCCATCGATTTGCCGTCAGCCGTCGGCTTCGTCATCCTTAGCCCCGATGGCCTCTTCTGTTCGGGCATAACATTCGGCCTGAGCCAGCATATCGGCGAAGTCCCTGGGATATTTTTTTTCAGAGAGAACAGTAGGTCGTTCTTCTGAAGGTCATTCTTGAGAGCGGCCATGGCGATTGACTGATCCAGATCTCGGACTTTCAGTGCAGCGGTATTAAATCGAATGACGTAAGCCCGGATGGGTTCGCCCTCCTTCTGCCTGATGGTCATTAAGGAATCCAAACCTCGGTGTGGACGTCGACTACTGACGAAATGGGCCGCGAATTGTTGACTCATTTGGTTAAACGATAAAATGGTACTCGGCTTGAGCGCCGAATACTAGTTTCTGGCGGCTCCTTTAAGGGTAGAGGGGAAAGCCCGGCACAGGATAGCGTCTGACGCGCCATGGAGCAGGATCGTCGTTCGAAAGACTTCCAAGTGGTCGACCGGATCGGTGGTCCCATCATAGCTGTCAAACTGCGGGAGCTTGAAGTTCGGCGGGACCGGTTCCTGCATGATTTTCTATGAAAAAGGAGGGTCAGTGCAGATATCATTATCGCGTGAGGAGGGAGTGTGACGGAGTTCCTCGATTCGTCGACTCATTTCTAAGAGCCTTTGATTCAGAAGATCTTCGCGGTCTCTGATCTTCTCGTCGAATGGGTGCGAAGCTTCACCCTGGGTCGAGTCGTGGTCCGAGTAGGGGCTCTCCCTCCATTGTCTTCCTCTTCCGGAGACTGGAGGTCGGGTAGCCCATGTCGATCGCCCCTGGACTGGACCACACGGCTTTGGAGAATCCCGTGTCGGTTGAGCTGGTACTACCTCCGTGAGATCATGAACCTATCGGACGAGCAGGTTGAACTGCTCTGCATCCACCGCGGCTAGAGAGTGAGCCTAGGTCACCGGGGTTGGAGCGGGAGCGGACGGATTCGAACGGGATCGGGCCATGGAAGCCGCCGACCGTCGGGTCGAGGCTCTCTTGGGGGGCATTCTTTTGTGGAAAGAAATTCGAAAGAGAAAGAAGAGAAATCTCTAGAGTGGAAAGGGAAAAATCGTCGCCGAGCACTCCTTTAAGAACGAGGGAACCTCGGCTTCCTTTAAGAAAGAAGTTGTCGCATCCCTTCCTCTAACGCCAAGCTGTTGACACAGAAATTGGTCGTCGTCGGAGTCCGCTGGAGTGGAGGCCGATGAGGTCGCCGCCGGGGACCTGCAAAACAAAGTTCCATCCGGAGCCGGTGGGGGTGGCTCTGACAGGATCCTCCAACGATCAAGTCAGCTTTGGCCAACAGGAATGGAGTGCTCGGAATGAGTTTCGAAGCTTGAAGAAGATGAAGAGAGCTTAGAGATCCTAGAGATTAACATATTTGGAGGGTCCCTTTTATAGCGAAACTTGATGGTGATGGCTGCAGCCGCGTGCTGGCGGGCCGCTCGAGGTTCAGCGGAGTCGGTCTCTCGGGAAAGTGTCGTATGCGGCGGGTTGATGATGATAGCCGCGGCCGCGTGCTGGCGGGCCGCTGGAAGTTCGGTGCAGTCAGTCTCTCGAGGAGGTGCCGTATGCGGCGGATTGATGGTGACGGCTGTACAGCCAGCCGAATGAAGGGTTGAAGGCCTTCATCGTGTGCCCATTTCGGAGGAGTTCGGGCTCCTGAAGAGAAAGCTTGGAAGGAGTTCGGCTCCCATGGGCATCTGGCTGGAGGTACGCGGCTAAGGCTTGGCCGCTGGAGAGTTCGGTAGGAGCTTGGCCGGCCGAAGGGGGTGCCAAGGAGGAGTCTGGCTCTTGAAGAAGTCCGTCCGAAGGGGAAGCTTGGAAGGATGCAGCTAGGGTTCGACCGCTGGGAGTTCGGAAGGAGCTCGATCGCAAGAAGTTCGGCCGAGGGACGACCGCTGAGGAGTTCGGCCGCTGAGAAGTCCGAAGGAGCTCGGCTGAGGCTCGGTTGAAGGACTTTGGCTGAGGCCCGGCCATTGGGAGTTCGAAGGAGCTCGGCCGCTGGAGAGTTCGACCGACTGAAGGGGTTCGGTCCTGACATTGGGAGTCTAAAGGAGCTCGTCAGCTAAGTGGATCGACCGGCTGATCGGGTTAGAAGAAGCTCGGTCGCTGGGGGTTCGACTGAAGCCCGACTGCTTGGAGTCCAAGGAGCTCGGTCGCTAAGAAGTTCGACCGACTGTAGGAGTTCGGCTAAGACCCATCCATTGGAGCTCTTTCGCGGCTACTGGTTTAGAGCCTCGAGCTAGACTTCGGTGAGAGCGGGATTTATCCCCAACAATTACCGTGTGAGGAGGGGGTGTGGTAGAGCTCCTCGATTTGTCAACTCATTTCTAGGAGCCTTTAATCCAGGAGATCTTCACGATCGTTGATCTCCAAGATTTTCTGATGGAGCCGACGGAAAGCTTCCCCCTGGGTCGAGTCGTGGTCCGAGCAGGGGCCTTCTATCCTCTACTTTCCCTTTCCGGAGATCAAAGGCCGGGTAGTCCAAGTCGGCCATTTTCAGATTGGATCATGGGACTCTAGGGAAGCCTGCTCCGATTGAACTGATGCCGGGGCCTGTCAATGTATGGCCTGCATCGCCTTCGTGAGACCACGGATCTGCTGGACCAGCAGGTTGAACTGCTCCGCATCCACCACGACTACAGGTGGAGCTTGAGTTGCTGGGGTGGATAAGTTTGGACAGGATCTGGCTGCAGAGGCCGTCGATCGCTTGGTTGAAGCCCTCCTAGGAGGTATTTTTTCTCCAAAAAGAACTCTTAAGAGGAAGAAGAGAGATTGTTGCTGAGCACTCCTTTAAGAACAAGAGAATCTCAAGAATAGAGGGCCCTTTCTCTAGCGCCAATTCTGTTGATGCAGAATCTGATTGACGTCGGATTGGTCTGGAGTCGAGGAAGATGAGGTCGCTGTCGGTGACCTGCAAAATAAAGTTCCGTCTGGAGTCGGTGGTGGTGGCTCCGGAAGGATCCTCCGACGATCAAGTCAGTTCTTCTGAGCAACAGAAATGGAGTGCTCAGAAAAGAGTTTAGCAAATTTTTTGAGTGGAAGAGGAGAGCTTAGGAAAAACATATCTAGAGGGTCCCTTTTTATAGGCAGAGCTTGTAGCGGATTGATGGTGACAGGTGCGGCTGCCTGGTAGGGGGTTGCTCGAGGCTTGGCGTAGTCAGTCATGAAGAGAGGCGCTGCCTATAGCGCCACCTGTAGCAGATTGATGGTGACAGCCATCGCCGCCCGATAGCAAGTTGCTGTCGCCTACAACGGACTGATAGTGACGGCCGCAGTCGTTCGACACTGAGCCGCTCGAGGCCGCATGAAAGGATGAAGAGCTTTGACGTATGTCGATTCTAGAGGAGTTCGGACTCCCATAGAAATCCGACTGAAGGAAAGATGTGGAAGATGTTCGGCTCCTATAGAGATTCGATTGAAGGAGAGACATGGAAGGAGTTCGGCTCCTGTGGAGATTCGACTGAAGGAGAAATGCGGAAGGAGTTTGGCTCCTATAGAAATCCGACTGAAGGAGAGATGCAGAAGGAGTTCAATTGAAGGAGGAATCTGAATGAAGTTCGGCTCCTGTAGAAGCCTGACTGAAGGAGAAATCTGGAAGGAGTTTGGCTTCCGTAGAAGCCCGACCGAAGGAGGAATCCGAAGGGAGTTCGGCTCCCGTAGAAGTCCGATTGAAGAAGAAATCTGGAGAGAGTTCAACTCCCATAGAAGACTGACCGAAGGAGGAATCCGGAGGAGAAGACCGATCGAAGGAGGAATCCGGAGGAGAAGTCCGACCGAAGGAGGAATCCGGAGGGAGTTCGGCTCCCGTAGAAGACCGGCTGAAGGAGGAATTCGAAGGAAGTTCGGCTCCTGTAGAAGCCCGATCGAAGAATGAATCTGGAGGGAGTTTGTCTTCCATAGAAGCCCGATTGAAGGAGATATCTAGGAGGAGTCCGGATCCTGGGGAAGCCCAGCCGAAGGAGGAGTCTGGATCTTGGAAAAGCCCAATCAAAGGAGAAGTCTGGGAGGAGTCCGGCTCCTAGAGAGTTCGATAGAAATTCAGCCGTTGGAAGAGTTTGATTGGGACTCGGCCGCTGAGAAGTTCGGCTCCTGAATGAGTTTGGCTGCTGGGGAGAGAATTTTTGATTGAAGCTCTTTCATGATTACCAGCTGCATTAGGCTAAGCATCATGTTGAACTTCGGTGAGAGCGGAGTTTATCCTCAATAATTTTTTTTGGACAAGAAAAGCTTTATATATATATATATAGCAGAAACCTGTTACACCACTACTAGTTATTTTTCTTTCCCAAACTTCTCTTTTTCTTATTGTTATATATATGTGCCCTAGAAGCCAGAATTGGCTGACACTTATAATACACTTCTAGGGGCAAAATTATAATTATGACTATAATAAATAAAATGGGTTATTTTCTATCACATATGTGTATTTAGTGTCTGTGATACATCCTTTGAGTTAATGATAATGATAATTCATATTTTCAAGAGTTGAAAATTTAAGACATGAATAATCATTGTTAACTCATAAAATGCTTTCGACCATAGGATCATCACGAGGATGGTAATTGATCTGGAAGGTTGGTGTATAAATCACTTTTCTTTAGTAGATAAGTCTTGAGTCTACGATGTGGAGACATCGGAGCGAGAGTATAGGTGCTCATTAGAGAACGAGGGCATTGAGCGTGACCACCTGGAGTAGTCATTAGGAAGTCTACCTTCTCGTCAATGACTGACTCGATGCTGCAGTGGTGTGTCTGATTTTTTGACCTAAGGTGCATCGGCAGTTCACCTTGAGGGTGTTATAGTTTGACTACACCATTACTCGATCTCCTAGCCATATGGAACCCTGAGGTGTATGTTGGCTATAGCATGTTCATTGTAGGAACTGGATAGCATCAAGATGGAATCTATCTACCTCGGTGGTAGAGGAGCAGCCCTATGATGATCATGAGAATCAAGTCCAGAAGTCCATGGCCATGGCAGAGTGAAATAATAGAAAGAGTTTCTATTTAGATTTTCACATCGGACTTGAATCGAATGATTACATCATATGACAGAGACTAGGGTTTGACGAGTTCACCTTAACCCTAATCTGATCGGGGCTCAAGATAGAAGAACTTAATCACACAAGTAGCTGCACCAAGAGGTTCGCATTCAGCTCTGATGGGTTGCCACCATATACTGCTAGGTGTCACTGGTGGATTTTGGGAGCAATTAGAATGATTTAGATGATCGATCATTCTAGCTGTTCGAATCAGAAGAGTTCTGATCCATCGAAAGGAAGTTTTCGATGATGTCGATGATAGAGATCATGACATATCCCATTACCATACAGAACTGAACCTAACTGGATCACACAAATAAGGGTTTGAATCTGGATGATCATCAATTGAACTGATCTAGTTCAATTGATCTGAATGAGATTCAATTAGGTTCAAGAAAATCATGCTAGCACTCGATTGAACCTAACGTTCTTCTTTTGCTATCATAAATAAGTTGTCCTGACTGAGCCAAAGGAGTTTGTGCTCAATCAGAGGCCTTCATATGGTCTGACTGGAAGGTTGTCCAAGTCAGAAAAGGTTGTCTTATTTTGTAAGACATTACCTGCCATTTTTGGTCACCTGCCATTTCTTGTTCTTTGACTTTGGTCAAAAGTCTACCTTTGACTGGTCAAATGTTGACCATTGACACTTTGACTTCTGTCCACATGTGTCATGCACCTATTGGAGAGCTGGTGGGGGCCTGTCCCCCTGCCAGAACCTGGCAAGGAGGAGGGCGCACGCCACCCTTGGCGTGTGCCCAAGCTGGAGGCGCCCAGGAGTCCCTGTTGGATAGGGACTCCATCTCCTTTTTGGATTTTCAATTAGAGTTCTCCTAAGAACCAACTTTGACTGATCTTAGGCACCCTCTAAGGAGGAATCCTAGGGGACTCTATTCCCACCAATCAGATTTAGATCTGATTTCACAAAGGTTGTGATTGGTTGGGAAGAAGAGGAGTTGGATCACGCTTAGTCTATAAATAAGACCCTGCGCCCAACTCAAATAAGATTGAATCACAATTCTCCCATGCCCCAAGGCTGCCTCTCTCCCCTCTTCCTCCCATGCCAAACCCACCTTCTCCCTCTCCTCTCCACGTCCAAAAGAGTTTTGGAGCTTGGTTGGTGCGATCCAGATCAAAGAAAGGTGAGTGAAAGCTAGAAGGCTGCACTGCTGCAAAGGACGACTGCTGATCTTCAAAAGGAGTTTTGAAGATCCTCCAGATCAGATCCATATCTGATCTCTGAAGACGTGATAGAGAAGAAGAGAATCTTTAGATCCAACCTGAGTGGATATCGGTAGAGGTCAGGCACTTGCGTGACTAGATCCAGAACCTTCCGCTGCTTACAAGATCATCAATGGGTAATAGGATTATCCACTTCAAGATAAATTAAATTAGATTTAATTTATCTGATTTTATTTTAATTTTAAAATAATAATAATCAGATCTAAAACATCTCAGATCTGATTAGGATCAAAGAAAATTTTTTTTGAAATATATCTCTCGATCTGATTAGATCTGAACGAACTTGGTCCAGAAAATCAGGATTGCCCTTCAATTGGTATTAGAGCCAAGATTCTAAAAGTATTTAGATCTAATTTTAAATTTATTTTAATTAAAAAATAAGTGATTTTCAGATGTCACATGAGATGTGATCAGATCTGAAATTAAAAAAAATTAAAATTAAATAATTTGGATCTAAGATTAGAAAATATGCATGACTAGTTCTAAAATAGAATAGTTCTATAGAATAGTCTTGCATGTTTTCAATTTAATTTGATTAAATCATATTTTAGATTGATTTATTTACTATTTTTTGATATTATAAGGATTATAATAACATCTAAAAAATAGTAAATAAAATTATTTAATTTTTAAATATCATATGAGATATGATTGATGCATGTCTAGACTAGTTGTAGAATAGTTCTACATAATTGTCTAGATTAGAATTTATTTTGATTAGATCAATTTAAATCTAATTTTTTAGATTATTATGAGATAATTTAGATCTGAAAACATGCATGATTCGATACATGAGATGTATGCAAAATATGCCATGATTAGATCTAATTTGTATATGAGATATATGATATAGATCTAAAACTGTTTTGTAGTATTGCATGTTCCTGATTAAGGTGTTCCTCTTGGCCGTCCGGTCATAAGAACGAAGAAGGGTTTAAAGGCCCTCTCTTTCCATTCGATGGGGTGTTCTTATGATGTGTAGGGGTGCTGCGCGTTCGTCCTTAATCAGAAATTCCAAAACTTACTTTCTGCAAAATCCTAGATCCTGAAACCCTAGGATTTATTGTGCATATTTTGTTTATGAACCCTACTTAATTAAAAATTAAGATTATGGAATATTAATTAGATCTAAAATTGAGAATTTCAGATCTAAGACATATTCATAATACTGGGTTCGGGCTTGGGTAGCTCAATTAGGTCTAAGCGGTTGATCAAATCGAATCAAGAGTTGGTTAGATGGGATCAACAATGCTTAAATTGACCAGCCTAATAGGATTAAGTCTGGGTCAAGATCGAGTCACGATCAAGCAAGACCTAATTAGGCTCAGAGGTTAGAGTCTGGATTGTAGGCTAACCCAATTGGTTCTGGCTCAACAATTTGGTGTCTAAGGTAAGTTTGGCACATACGATCGACTGGTTTTTAATTGGAAGCTACTCGACCTGAATGCGTTCTTGTACGAGTTAATGGCATATTCCTTCCATCGGTCTCACTTACCTGGCCATATCTGTTGACACAGTTCTGATCTGAGGTGGTCAATAATCCGAGCTAACCCATGCCACTAGGTTAGTCATAATTGTTATGACTATGATAAGTCTAGTTTAATGAGATCTGAATCAATTCTCCCTAAGAAAAGATTAAGTCTGAGGTCTTCCACCATTGTAGATGTGCGGGCCCTTCTCGGGGTTGATTGTTCTCGACTGGATACAGTGGCTCAGTTGCACTGGAAAGATGCAACCATGTCTATTAGGTATTGGATGCTATGGGCTGGAGGATGAGTTGGGCTCAATATTCTGTGCAAATGGAGAGTCTGACTTAATTAAGGAGTGGATCAATATTCCGGATATGGTTAGATTCATGAATTAGAGACCAAGTTTGGATGCACCATGATTAGAGAATCATTGAACAAGAGTTGTTCACTCATTGGCTAACCCATCATCAATAACTGTTAGGTGAGGTGATGAGTCAGTTGGTGAGACCGCACTACCCACTAGAAATCATTAATCATGGAGATTTTCGCATCTCTACAGAGAGAGTGTAGGGATTCGAGAAAATAGTGAAAGCTAATTTGTTTAAAAATAAAATTCCTAAATAAATTGATCAAGTCATAATTACAGTATCTAACTAGAATATTTGATTCTCTACAGAAAACTGTCTGCGTCCAACCCATTGGCACGTATCCTAGACACACATAGACTGACTGGACCCAATTATAAAGATTGGCTCAGAAACTACAAAATAGTTTTGAGTTTCGAGAAGTTAATCCATGTACTGGAGCAGGATCCTTCCACCTTATCAGCCCGTCCATCTATTGAACAGAGAGCGTCTCATCTATTGAACAGGGAGCCTCATGTATGCCATGCTATGTACACGACCTGATATAGCCCATGCTGTGAGTGTCACAAGTAGATATCAGTCAAATCTAGGTGAAGAATATTGGACTTCTGTAAAATTTATCCTAAGTATTTGAGAAGAACTAAGGATATGATGTTGGTCTTTGGTAACGGAGAACTCTAAGTCCAGAGATACACAGACTCGGATTTCATGTCCGATATAAATGATCGAAAGTCGACATCTGGAAGTCTGTTTATGTGCAATGGTGATGCTGTCAGCTGGAAGAGTTCCAAGTAAATGGTGATAGCAGATTCCACCATGAAAGCAGAATATATCGCTGCGTCAGAAGCTGTGAAGGAAGCATTCTGGTACAAAAAGTTTGCTGCAGAAATCAGAGTAATGCCATCAGATGCCATTCCTCTATACTGCGACAACAATGGCGCCATAGCTTTTGCTAAGGAACCAAGGTCTTACCAAAAATTTAAGCACATTGAGCGGCGATACCACCTCATCCGCAATTACCTCGAGAAGGATTATGTCGAGATCAAGAGAGTCAACTTCATAGATAATGTGGCAGACCCACTTACAAAGTCGTTGGGCTAGCAGAAGATCGAAGCCCACCTTGAGAAGATGGGATTTAGACTTGTAGCTAATTGGCTTTAGGACAAGTGAGAGATTGTTATATATATGTGCCCTAAAAGTCAAAATTGGCTGACACTTGTAATACACTTCTAGGAGCAAAATTATAATTATGACTATAATAAATAAAATAGATTATTTTCTATCATATATGTGTATTTAGTGTCTGTGATACATCCTTTGAGTTAATGGTAATGATAATTCATATTTTCAAGAGTTGAAAATTTAAGACATGAATAATCATTGTTAACTCATAAAATGCTCTCGACCATAGGATCATTACGAGGATGGTGATTGATCCAAAAGGTTGGTGTACAAATCGCTTCTCTTTAGTAGATGAGTCTTGAGTCTACAGTGTGGAGACATCGGAGCGAGAGTATAGGTACTCGTTAAAGAACGAGGGCACTGAGCGTGACCACCTCGAGTAGTCATTAGGAAGTCTACCTTCTCGTCAATGACTGACTCGATGCTGCAGTGGTGTGTCTGATTCTTTGATCTGAGGTGCATCGGCAGTTCACCTTGAGGGTGTTATAGTTTGACTACACCATTACTCGGTCTCCTAGCCATATGAAACCTAAGGTGTATGTTGGCTATAGCATGTTCATTGTAGGAACTAGATAGCATCAAGATGGAATCTATCTACCTCGATGGTAGAGGAGCAGCTCTATGATGATCATGAGAATCAAGTCTAGAAGCCCATGGCCATGGTAGAGTGAAATAATAGAAAGAATTTCTATTTAGACTTTCACATCGGACTTGAATCGAATGATTATATCATATGACAGAGACTAGGGTTTGACGAGTTCACCTTAACCCTAATCTGATCGAAACTCAAGATAGAAGAACTTAATCACATAATTAGCTGCACCAAGAGGTTCGTATTCAGCTCTGATGGGTTGCCACTATATACTGCTAGGTGTCGCTGATGGATTTTGGGAGTAATTAGAATGATTTAGATAATCGATCATTCTAGCTGTTCGAATCAGAAGAGTTCTGATCCATCGAAAGAAGTTTCGATGATATTGATGATAGAGATTGTTGGTGTAGAAATCCATCCTCGTCGGAGGTCGTCGGAGTCGAGGCCGCTGAGGTTGCCGCCAGGGACCTGCAAAACGAAGTCCCGTCCGAAACTGGTGGGGGGTGGCTCCGATAGGACCCTCCGACGGTCAAGTTAGTTTTCGGCCAACAGGAATGGAGTGCTCGAAATGAGTTCCGGAGCTTAGAGATGAGGAGGAGAGCTTAGAGAGTCGAGAGTTCAGAGAGCTTAGCCTTGGCGTATCTGGAGGGGTCCTTTTATAGCGGAGCTTAGTTGATGGTGACGGTCATGCCGTCTGGCAGAGAGTCGTTGGGCGGCATGGAGTTCGGTACGGAGAGGATGGCATCGTCCGGTGGATCGTGGGAGCCATACTGGCATATCGTGGGCCGCATGGAGTCCGGTACGGAGAGGAAGGCGTCGTCCGGTGGATCGTGGGAGCCATACTGGCGAGTCGTGGGCCGCATGGAGTCCGGTACGGAGAGGAAGGCGTCGTCCGGTCTTGTTGCAGGCGACAGTTCGTCCAGAGGAGTTCGGACTTGTAACAGAGTTCGGCTGAAGGGGAAGCTGGGGGAGTTCGTCTGGCTGAAGGGTCGGCCATCTGTAGAGTTCGGACCGAGGGACGATTGCCGAGGAGTTCGACCGCTGAGAGGCCCGAAGAAGCTCGGCTGGCCAGTTGAAGGACTTCGGTTGCTAGTTGGTTCGGCCAGGGCTCGCTGAGGAGTTCGGCCGCCTGGAGTCGGTCCGAAGGGGTTCGGCCGCTTGGGCTCGCCTGGAGTCGGTCCGAAGGAGTTCGGCCGTGGGGTCCGAATGGGTTCGGACTTGTAGGAGAGTTCGGCTGAAGGGAAAACCCGGGAGGAGCTCGGATGGCCGAACGGGCGTCTGGGAGGAGTCCGTCTCCTGAAGAAGTCCTGCCGCTTGGAGTCCAAGGAGCTCGGCCGCCAGGAAGTTCGGTCGGTGGTGGGTGTTCGGCCCGAAGCCTGGACACTGGGGAGTTCGGCCGCTAGGCAGTCCGGCAGGCTGAAGGAGTTCGGCCGTGGGGAGTCTGAAAGAGTTCGGCAGCCCAGGAAGTTCGGTCTCAACACTGGGAGTCCGGAAGAAGCTTGGAATCTGACCAGTTCGGCCTGCTGGAAGAAGCTCGGCCGCTGGGAGTTCGGCCGCTTGGCAGTTCGGCCGGCTGAAGGGGTTCGGCTAGACCAGTGCGCTGAAGCTCTTCTGCGGCTACTGGTTACATTATGCTGAGCGTCGGGCCGGGCTTCGGCAGGAGCGGGATTTATCCCCAACAGTAGCCCCCCCACTCCCGAGTTCAAAAATTTGAAGGAAGGGAGTACCAAAATAGGCGACTGCCGAAGTCTTCTTCCAGGCCCCGCGTTTGTTCGCAGCTGAAGCTCGGGGGAGGTCTCATCTCCAGCCAAGTGTTGACGCTGAAGTTGAAGCTGAGGCTTGGGGGAGACCTCATCTCCAGTCGAGCGAGTTGGAATGGAACTCGTTTCCAGCCAAAGTTGATGAAGCTGATGTTGAAGCTCTCTGGCCGAGGTTGACATGATAGCTTTCCTAGCCGAGGTCGATGTTGAAGCTCCCCCGCGGCCGAGGTCGTCGCGGGCTCACGTCTATCCGAGGACCTTATCCCTAGCCGAGCCGATGCGGGTGCTCGGGGGAGATCTCATCTCCTACTGCCGAGGTTAGCCCAGTTCCTCGGGGGAGATCTGATTCATAGCCGAAGTTGCTCGGGGAGGTCTCATCTCCAGTAGCCGAGGTTGGTGCTCGCGTTAGGATGAGGTTCTCCTCCTGTTCCTAACCGAGGCTCGGTCGCTCGGGAGAGATCTTATCTCTAGCCGAATTCGTTGCTCGCGTTAGGACGAGGTTCTCCTCCTGTTCCTAACCGAGGCTCGTCGCTCGGGAGAGATCTTATCTCTAGCCGAGGCCTTGACTTTGCTCGCGTTAGGACGAGGTTCTCCTCCTGTTCCCAACCGAGGCTCGGTCGCTCGGGAGAGATCTTATCTCTAGCCGAGGTTGTTGCTCCGTTAGGATGAGGTTCTCCTCCTGTTCGAGGCTATTCGCGGTCGCTCGGGAGAGATCTTATCTCTTCAGTGCGCTCGGGGAGATCTTATCTCCTGCGGCCGAGCTTCCTCGGGGAGATCTTATCTCCTTGGCTCGAGATCTTATCTCCTACAGCCGAGCTTCTCTCGGGGGAGATCTTATCTCCTGCAGCCGAGGTGCGCGCTCGGGGGAGATCTTATCTCCTGCGGTCGAGCTTCCCTCGGGGGAGATCTTATCTCCTGCAGCGAGGTCGAAGTGCGCGCTCGGGGGAGATCTTATCTCCTGCGGCCGAGCTTCCCTCGGGGGAGATCTTATCTCCTGCAGCCGAGGTCGAAGTGCGCGCTCGGGGGAGATCTTATCTCCTGCGGCCGAGCTTTCCCTCGGGGGAGATCTTATCTCCTGCAGCCGGTGAAGTGCGCGCTCGGGGGAGATCTTATCTCCTGCGGCCGAGCTTCCCTCGGGGGAGATCTTATCTCCTGCAGTCGAAGTGCGAGCTCGGGGGAGATCTTATCTCCTGCGGCCGAGCTTTCCTCGGGGAGATCTTATCTCCTGCAGCCGAAGTGCACGCTCGGGGAGAGATCTTATCTCCTGCGGCCGAGCTTCTCTCGAAGGAGGCGAGGTTGAAGTGCGCGCTCGGGGGAGATCTTATCTCCTGCGGTCGAGCTTCCTCAGGGGAGATCTTATCTCCTGCAGCCGAGAGTGCGCGCTCGGGGAGATCTTATCTCCTACGGTCGAGCTTCCCTCGAGGGAGATCTTATCTCCTGCGGTCGAGATCGAAGTGCGCGCTCGGGGGAGATCTTATCTCCTACGACCGAGCTTCCCTCTGGGGAGATCTTATCTTCTGTAGTCGAAGTGCGGCTCGAGGAGATCTTATCTCCTGCGGCCGAGTTCCCTCGGGGGAGATCTTATCTCCTACAGCCGAGGTCGAAGTGCGCGCTCGGGGAGATCTTATCTCTGCGGCGAGCTTCCTCGGGGGAGATCTTATCTCCTGCGGTCGAGGTCGAAGTGCGCGCTCGGGGAGATCTTATCTCCTGCGGCCGAGCTTCCCTCGGGGAGATCTTATCTCCTGCAGTCGAAGTGCGCGCTCGGGGGAGATCTTATCTCCTGCGGCGAGCTTCTCTCGGGGGAGGTCGAGGTCGAAGTGCGCGCTCGGGGGAGATCTTATCTCCTGCGGTCGAGCTTCCTCGGGGAGATCTTATCTCCTGCAGCCGAGGTGCGCGCTCGGGGAGATCTTATCTCCTGCGGCCGAGCTTCCCTCAGGGGAGATCTTATCTCCTGCGGCGAGGTCTGCGCCTCGGGGAGATCTTATCTCCTGCTCGAGCTCGGGAGAGATCTTATCTCCTGCAGCCAAAGTGCGCGCTCGGGGAGATCTTATCTCCTGCGGCCGAGAGATCGGCTCGGGGGAGATCTTATCTCCTGCGGCCGAGCTTCCCTCGGGGGAGATCTTATCTCCTGCAGCCGAAGTGCGCGCTCGGGGGAGATCTTATCTCCTGCAGCCGAGCTTCCCTCGGGGAGATCTTATCTCCTGCAGCCGAGGTTGAAGTGCGCGCTCGGGGGAGATCTTATCTCCTAGGTCGAGCTTCCCTCGGGGGAGATCTTATCTCCTACGGCCGAGGTTGAAGTGCGCGCTCGGGGGAGATCTTATCTCCTGCGGCCGAGCTTGTTGCTCGCGTTAGGACGAGGTTCTCCTCCTGTTCCTAACGCGGCGATTATTGACTGCTGCTTCCCTGTCATCGCATAGTTTTCGCATCCAGAAATAATATTATTGCAGAGGGGAGAATTTTACCGAAGGAAAGTCGCGGACAGCGCATTCTCGTTTGAGGGGTCGACGGGGCGTTGTTCCTCGGAGCTCCCTCGGGCAGCAAGTCCCATCCAGACGACCTCCTCTACCTCACGCTGGCCTCCCCGATTCGGAGCAGGCTTCGGCTGGTACGGTGTTGCTGGTAAACCCTACCAGCGGGGAATTTATCGGCTCCAAGTGGTCGTCGGGCAGGGATAATTTTTAAGGAGGCATCGTAGGACAATACATCGGCCGAACTTCCGTTATCTAGCAAAATGCAGCGTACATCGTAGTCGGCGATATTTAAGGAAATTACAACCACGTTACTGTATGGAAATTGGATTCCCCGACCGTCCTCCTCGGTGAAGGCCACGGGCTCTGCGATCCTCTGCTTCTTCGCTGCTCGAGATAGTGTTGATGACGCCAAGGGGCGGCCGACCTTCCTGGCTCTCCCTACCCGATGGTACCGCCCTTAGCCGCTCCCCTCGCTCTTCGGGTCGCCTTTGCAAGGAATCGGACCGAGTCTACCTTCGCCTGACGAGCTTTTCGATCTCGTCTCGGAGCTGGACGCACTCTTCGGTGTCGTGGACCGTGGTCGCGATGATAGTGGCAAAACTTGTTGGGGTCGCGTTTGCTGGGTCGGGAACGCATCTGGTCCGGCCTCGGAAGCTGTTCCCCGATTTCCATCAGCACTTGGGCCTTCGGAGTGTTGAGGGGGGCGTAGTTGCGGAACCTTTGTCGGGGAGAGCTTCGGCGCTGAGGAGAACCTCGGTGCGCCGTTCCTTCTGGGCTTCCCCACCTCGGGTTCCCTTGGAGAGTTCGGGTCCGCCAATGATCGGGAGGAGTCCGGGAGCGCCGCCGAGCTTTACTCCGCTTCTCTTCCTCGGTGGACCTGCTCGGCCCTTCAGCTCGCCGCTTGCCGTCGGCTTCGTCATCCCTGGCCTTGAAGGCCTCCTCTGCCCGGGCGTATCCTTCAGCCCGAGCAAGCATGTCCGCGAAATTCCTTGGATACTTCTTTTCCAGGGAGAACACTTTTTCAGGGAGAACAACAAGTCGTTCTTCCGGAGGCCGCCCTTGAGGGCGGCCATGGCGACTGATGGGTCCAGGTTTCCGGACTTCCAGCGCGGCAGCGTTAAACCGGGTGACATAAGCCCGGATGGGTTCCCCCTCCTTTTGCCTGATGGCCATCAAGGAATCCGAACCTCGGCGGGGCCGCCTGCTACTGATGAAGTGGGCTGCGAACTGTTGACTCATCTGGTCAAACGATAAGATGGTACTCGGCTTGAGCGCCGAGTACCAATTCCTGGCAGCCTCCTTTAAGGGTAGAGGGGAAGGCCCGGCACAATATGGCGTCTGGCACGCCGTGGAGCAGCATCGTCGTCCGAAAGGCTTCCAAATGGTCGATCGGGTCGGTGGTCCCATCGTAGCTCTCAAACTGTGGGAGTTTGAAGTTCGGCGGGACCGGCTCCTGCATGATTTTCTGCGAAAAAGGGGGGTCAGTGCAGACGTCGTTACCGTGTGAGGGGGGAGCGTGACGAAGCTCTTCGATACGCCGGCTCATTTCTAAGAGCCTTTGATCCAGGAGATCTTCGCGATCTTTGATCCCCAAGGTTTTCTCGCAGTAAGGGTGCGAAGCCTCTCCCCGGGTCGAGCCGTGATCCGAGCAGAGGCTCTTCGCCGGTTGCCCTTCTCTTCCGGGGACTGGAGGTCGGGTAGCCCACATCGGTCGCCCCTGGACTGGACCCCAGGGCTCTGGGGAATCCCGCGCCGATCTAGCGGGTGCCGGGGTCCGCGAATGCATGGCCTGCACCGCCTGCACTGCTTCCGTCAGATCACGGACCTGCTGGGTAAGCAGGTTGAACTGTTCCGCGTCCACCGCGGCTACAGGGTGAGCCCTGGGTTGCCTGGGCCGGAGCGGGAGCAGACGGGCCCGAACGGGATCGGGCCGCGGAAGCCGCCGATCGTCGGGTTGAGGCTCTTCTGGGGGGCATTCCTTTTTGAAAAGGGATCCTGAAGCGGAAGAGGAGAGGTCCGGAGCGGAAGAGGAGATCGTCGCCGAGCACTCCTTTAAGAACAAGGGGACCTCGAAGGTTCAGCCCTTCCTCTAGCGCCAATCTGTTGGTGCAGAAATCCATCCTCATCGGAGGTCGCCGGAGTCGAGGCCGCTGAGGTCGCCGTCGGGGACCTGCAAAATGAAGTCCCATCCGGAACCGGTGGGGGGGTGGCTCCGGCAGGACCCTCCGACGGTCAAGTTAGTTTCCGACCAACAGGAATGGAGTGCTCGGAATGAGTTCCGGAGCTTAGAGATGAGGAGGAGAGCTTAGAGAGTCGAGAGTTCAGAGAGCTTAGCCTTGGCGTATCTGGAGGGGTCCTTTTATAGCGGAGCTTAGTTGATGGTGACGGTCATGCCGTCTGGCAGAGAGTCGTTGGGCGGCATGGAGTTCGGTACGGAGAGGATGGCGTCGTCCGGTGGATCGTGGGAGCCATACTGGCATGTCGTGGGCCGCATGGAGTCCGGTACGGAGAGGAAGGCGTCGTCCGGTGGATCGTGGGAGCCATACTGGCGAGTCGTGGGCCGCATGGAGTCCGGTACGGAGAGGAAGGCGTCGTCCGGTGGATCGTGGGAGCCATACTGGCGAGTCGTGGGCCGCATGGAGTCCGGTACGGAGAGGAAGGCGTCGTCCGGTCTTGTTGCAGGCGACAGTTCGTCCAGAGGAGTTCGGACTTATAACAGAGTTCGGCTGAAGGGGAAGCTGGGGGAGTTCGGCTGGCTGAAGGGTCGGCCATCTGTAGAGTTCGATCGAGGGACGATTGCCGAGGGGTTCGACCGCTGAGAGGCCCGAAGAAGCTCGGCTGGCCAGTTGAAGGACTTCGGTTGCTAGTTGGTTCGGCCAGGGCTCGCTGAGGAGTTCGGCCGCCTGGAGTCGGTCCGAAGGGGTTCGGCCGCTTGGGCTCGCCTGGAGTCGGTCCGAAGGAGTTCGGCCGTGGGGTCCGAATGGGTTCGGACTTGTAGGAGAGTTCGGCTGAAGGGGAAACCCGGGAGGAGCTCGGATGGCGGAACGGGCGTCTGGAAGGAGTCCGTCTCCGTCCTGCCGCTTGGAGTCCAAGGAGCTCGACCGCTAGGAAGTTCGGTCGGTGGTGGGTGTTCGGCCCGAAGCCTGGACACTGGGGAGTTCGGGCACTAGGCAGTCCGGCAGGCTGAAGGAGTTCGGCCGTGGGGAGTCTGAAAGAGTTCGGCAGCCCAGGAAGTTTCGGTCTCAACACTGGGAGTCTGGAAGAAGCTTGGAATCTGACCAGTTCGGCCTGCTGGAAGAAGCTCGGCCGCTGGGAGTTCGGCCGCTTGGCAGTTCGGCCGGCTGAAGGGGTTCGACTAGACCAGTGCGCTAAAGCTCTTCTGCGGCTACTGGTTGCATTATGCTAAGCGTCGGGCCGGGCTTCGACAGAAGTGGGATTTATCCCCAACACAGATCATGACATATCTTATTACCATACAGAACTGAACCTAACTAAATCACACAAACAAGGGATTTCGAATCTGGTGATCATCAATAGGAACTAATCCTAGTTCAATTGATTCTGAATAAGATTCAATTAGGTTCAAGAAAATCGTGCTAGCATCGATTGAACCTAACGTTCTTCTTTAATGCTATCATTAAATAAGTTATCCTGACTCAAGCCAAATATGTTTGGTGCTCAATCAGAGGCCTTTCACTATGTCTAACTGAAGGTTTGTCCAAGTTGAAGAAAAGGTTGTCTTATTTTGTAAGACATTACTTGCTATTTTTGATCATCTGCCATTTCTTTTTCTTTGACTTTGGTCAAAAGTCTACCTTTGACTGGTCAAATGTTGACCATTGACAGTTTGACTTTTGTCCACGTGTCACACACTTATTGGAGAGCTGGTGGGAGCCTGTCCCCCTGCCAGAATCTGGCAAGGAGGAGGACGCACGCCACCCTAGGCATGCGCCCAAGCTGGAGGCGCCCAGGAATTTCTGTTGGATAGGAACTCCATCTCTTTTTTGGATTCCGATTAGAGTTCTCCTAAGAACCAACTTTGACTGGTCTTAGGCGCTCTCTAAGGAGGAATTCAGAGGACTCTATTCCCACCAATCAGATTTAGATCTGATTTTATAAAGAGTTGTGATTGGTTGGGAAGAAGAGGAGTTTGATCACGCTTAGTCTATAAATAAGACCCTGCGTTCAACTCAAAATAAGATTGAATCACAATTCCCCACACACCTCAAGGCTGCCTTTCCCCTCTTCCTCCACGCCAAATCCACCTTCTCCCTCTCCTCTTCACGTCTAAAAGAGTTTTGGAGCTTGATTGGTGCGATCCAGATCAAAGAAAGACGAGTGAAAGCTAAAAGGCTGCACTGCTGCAAAGGACGACTGCTGATCTTCAAAAGGAGTTTTGAAGATCCTCCAGATCAGATCCACATCTGATCTCTGGAGACGTGATAGAGAAGAAGAGGATCTCCAGATCCAGCTCGAGTGGATACCGGTAGAGGCCAGGCACTTGCGTGGCTAGATCCAGAACCTTCCGCTGCTTACAAGATCATCAACAAATAATAGGATTACCCACTTCAAGATAAATTAAATCAGATTTAATTTATTTAATTTTATTTTAATTTTTAAAATAATAATAATCAGATCTAAAACATCTCAGATCTGATTAGGATCAAAGAGAAAATTTTTTGAAATATATCTCTTGATCTGATCAGATCTGAACGAATCTGGTCCAGAAAATCAGGATTGCCCTTCACTCATGAGCACATACGATCATGTGGTGAGGAATTTTAATGGAATACAGACCAGACCACTAAATTGCCCAAATAATGGAATGGCTGTCTTCATCTGGAAGCCAATTTGTCCATATCCATTTATAAGCTGGTTGTCAGATAATGACAATTATTGGGAGAAATTGTGTCTGGTACCTCACCCTGGTAACTCACCCAAAATGGACACATCTGTGACTCCAAACCTTATCACCAAAATGCAAGGCTTGTGCGAACCACAGCTCATTCATATGCAGCAGTTTTTTATAATCCCTGTTGAGAGAAGATAACTTTGTTGCTTTGAGAACACAGTCTGTGGACAAGATCCATGTCAAACTCCACAATGAAGAGCCTCAAACGTCTTAGTCTCTTAGAATAAGGATCCTCAATTGTCTTGTTCTTCTACCAACAGGTGGCTACTAATTATCTCCTTTGCATTCTATATTGAAAGCAGATTGGCCATGATATCCAAAAGAATGATGGATCCTTTACTTCCAAGAACGGTCACTGGATTCGCAATTCAAAAGAAGATTCCATCATGACAATTATCCAACAACTTCCATGCAGATTCTTCAAAACCAAAATATTCTTCAAATCTGAAATGTTCAACACTTCATTATAATAAGAGAGTTAGGTGGCTTATTACATCACATGTGAACTTTCCATTCCTCAAACCAGCCTACTTTGTTGCTCAGCTACCACTAAGAAAAGGCAATCCCAGAATTCATTCCTCACCGGCACAACATTGGAGTCATAAAAATCTAAGAAAATTGAGTTGTGGGTAGATCTGCTATGCCTCTTGTTTCTAAGATCCGTAATGATCCTATTCCATATCTTAGAATATTAAGAAAATAATAACTCACCAAAAAAATTAGCAAAGAAATTGTTATTGAGAAAGTGGTCAGGGATTTGAACCTACTTTGACAACATTATGAGATGTTAATTTACCCAGAAGTTGAATACAGAGCTGTAAAGCATTAAGTGTCTGCTTCAAATGACAACATAATATGCTTATTAATTAATTATCAAATATAGCTTTCTTGGGGAGAGAAGTCCTCTTTTAGCTAATGGAAAGCTTAGAATTTGTTCAACAGAATAGTCACCAAAACTAATATTTTGTTGCCTCTTGTGAATTTAATATAAGATGCACAGATAATGGACAGCAGTTGCAAAACCACTAGCTTTTGGGTGGGGTTTTTGGATCAGAAATCCAGTAAGTAGATTCCATCAAAAACATTTGATATGCACTCAAAATATGGCAAGTATAATTGCTTATTCCAATAACACAAGGCGATAATATAAGAACAGTAATGCATAACCACTCAAATATGCTGAAATGGATATTTCATGTATAGACTTGTCATTGGGGATACAGTGGAATTAAAAGGCAGGGGAACAATCAGTTATACCTAAACCCACCTGCTTGACTACTAAATCCCAACAGGACAATGACTAAATCTTGGACTATTAAGACGACCAGAAAGCCGATCAAGGCCAATAAAGAGTTCCAATGCAATGCTAAGATAGAGGGTTCCCACAAAGAACAGGACAGATCTGCAACACTCATGGCTTCCAAAGGATGGTAGTCTCAGCAATCATGGAAGTGACAATATAAGGATCCATGTTTGATGCTGGCCTCCGATCCTCGAAATAACCTGAAAAGCAAGAAAAGTAGTCACTATAATGATCCTGTTTAAGGTAGGTGATAATATAATTAAGTTGAAGAACAAGAATGAATGTAAGAATGGTAAAAGTAAAAGATTAGGACCTTTGCCATTCTTCTCGGTGTCACGGCCTACTCGAATGGATGCACCACGGTTTGCAACTCCCTGTTGACCATGGAACGCAATTATAACAAACATGTTCTTTTGAAATTTGTTCCCCCAAGAACATTATTGTGATCAATAGAACCACACATACCCATACGAAGGTGTTGATATCAGCAGTCTCATGCCGTCCAGTGAGGCGGCGCTCATTCCCTTCTCCATAAGCAGCAATGTGCTCCTTGTGCCTCTTGCCAAGCTTGTCAATGGCCTTCTTTATGACTTCATACCCCCCATCACTTCTCATGGATTTGGTACTGAAAGCAAAACAAAGAGAAGAAAATAGCAGAAAACATTAAAAAACTTGAATGCTGAAAAGGTGATTTATGGACTTGATTTTACTTAAAAGGTAAAGTATGTATTTCAAGCTGTGAATCATGAGTCAAAGGTGAACTGGAATACCTGTAGTTTGTGTGAGCGCCAGCACCATTCCAATCCCCCTAATGGCACCAAACATTCAGAAACAATTTCACACCAAACACCATGATTATCACCATACATTTTAAGCAACAAATTACAGAAAGCCAAATAACTAAGTGCAGCGAGAGAAAGAAGACAAGAACTAATCCTACCTGGATTGGCTTAGGGTCAAACGAGAGAACCACACCTGCTATTTCAGTGATCCTCTGCGGAGAGCAAAAAGCAAATAGAAATTAGCTGAAAACAAACAGTGAACTTAATCAAATTTATTTCAAAAGGTGAAGTTATTTATATCAGATTCAGTTGGTTGTTTGCAACTTGCCTCCAGTATGTAGCGAGCAATCCATAATTCATCACCAGCAGATATGCCAACGGCGGGGCCAACTTGAAATTCCCACTGCAAAAAATTAGCAATGCTGAATGATGTGATATAAGGAAAAAAAAGGTAGCCTCTCCAACAAGGGGGCAAAAATAGATAACAATGATGTTACCTGGCCTGGCATAACTTCGCCATTGATACCACTGATGTTGACCCCAGCATATAGACAAGCTTTGTAGTGGGCGTCAACTATGTCCCTCCCAAAAGCTTTGTCTGCGCCTGCAGCACAATAATAGGGACCCTGGTACATAATGCACATTCATTAGACTTGAATGAAAGGTTCAAACATGACACAAGAAAGACAAAACCTTCTAATTGAGAATGAGTAAAGAATAGCACCAACAAGATTAGCACTCCAGATGGAAAGAAGAAATTCATCTTCAAGAACTTTTGAAAAAGAAATGCTTGAGCAAAGAAAAATCAATTAGCAGTTGGCACACTTTCTAAGCCAATCAACATTGGCATTGTATGATATATAGTGTGCTGTGGAGTAAAGAAACTCCAAAAGATTGTGAAGAGACTGTTTAAATAACAAAAGCTTCTAAGTTTCAGAAAATCAGAAATCAGCACAAACAACAGAAGCATGGTGTTCTTCTTTTTCCCAAAATAAGCTTCATCATGCTTTATCGGTACTTTCCTAAGTTTCTCTATGATTTACAAAGCAACTCTAGAGGCTAGAGTCAGAGGTTTCTTAAAATGAAAAAAGTTTAGAGAACCATGAAAATGTATCTTCCAGAAAGGGTCTTTGACAAATTAGCATGGCACAACTCAATTAAAATAAAAGAAAAGAAAAAGGAAGAAAAAAGCCACATGTGAACTGACTATGCATATATCATGTTACAACAATATATAAAACATAAGAGAAGAACGAAATCTCTCATACAAACACCAGAAGCTAGTTCAAAGATAATACCTGTGGACCAGGGTAGCCACCCACAGGCCACCCTAGCGGCCATCTGACATCCTTCTGCAGGAGGGTGTACTCCTGCTCTATTCCATACCTGTTTTTTGTTAAAAAAGAGAGACCAAATCAAAATGAGCAGACAGACAATCATCCCAAAATAAGAAAAATGTTGAAATTATCAAACAATATAAATACAACATAAGCACATATGGATATATACCAAGGTTCCTCAGCAGCAACATTAGGATGGCTAAAAATCTTAGCAGCATTGAATCTTTTGTTTGTAGGGATCGGCTCACCTGCTGGGGTATAACAGTCACACATGACCTACATGTCCATTATAAAGAATAGATATCATTCTGTAAGTTGAAATACAGTAAGGTGACAACAAAATTTTAAATAACCCACAATAATCCAAATCAACGATAAAAATAACAGCGGGAATTTAAAATCTGATGAGTAAAATAATTTTTAGAAAATTGTAAAGCAAGAAGCTTGGAACAAAAATAATCATAAAAAGTAATTACAAACCCAAGACTATAAAATAATAATAATAATAATTAATTTCTACTGAAGAAGAACACCACAATAAATTTCTGTTTGCTGGTAAATTATGAGATGCTTATTATATATATAGCAACATGACAACCAAGAGAAATAAACATTGACCATATGCCACTCCATTTTGTGCTTCTCAATTTTCAAAGAACTAATTCTGGTGTTATTAGTTTTTACAGGAGCCAATAAAATGCATTCACTTAATGATCTTCCAAGCGTGCAAATTATCAGATATAATTTGTAAAGACTAAGTTTTAACTACAACAGAGAGAACAAAAAGCAGCAAATTGAGATGAATCAAAAACTTGTATGGGTAAATTCAGGTGAATTTATAAAAATGGGGCAGCTCAAAGAAATTCCAATAAATTAAAACCCAGCACCAAAAGATACTGGATGAAGAGTTATGAAGGTTGTGGGAAGCAGAATACGGAAAAGATATACTCACAAGAATATTGTTTCCCCTCCTAAAAGGATCCTTGAAAATGGCTTGAGGGCTACACATCCACATCAAAACATTAAGTGCAAATTAACACATGTTATTATAGCTATAACAATTAAAGCTATAACTTTGAAAAGACCATCAAACAATGAAAGGTATAGATGGATGGGGGTGCAAAACTTACTATAGTATCACTTCACTATCCTCACCAGGAGCTTGACCTGTGCTCGAACCATCATAATTCCACTTTGGGAGCTTGCTAGGATCAGTAACAGGCCCCGGCAGGGTCTGTTCAATAAGGAAATATGAGTGCTTTACCAAGAAGGATGAGATAGCCCAATTGATGGAATCAACCAAAGCCTCACATGAAGAGCACACAAGAAAAGTAATACAGATTTAGAATGTGATGTAGATGCCTTACCCTTCCTTTGCTTCGGATGTCCATACCAGATCCTCCAATCCTGTTGTACATGGAAAACAGATTGTTAAAACAAAATTGTAAAAAAAGAAATACAGAGTTATTGAAGATCTGGAACAAACGATGAAGGGGAAAAATGTATAGTTTTGCCACAAGACCAGATGGAAACACAAATAGATACATTTTTCCACAAGACCAGATAGAAACACAAATAGAAATCAATAGATGATGAAAAGAAACACCAAACAACCACCAAAACTGATAAGAGAGAAAAGACACATGAAATGAGGGAGTCCAAATTTTTACTGAAGACGATCAACAGGGAAAAAAACAGGAGAAAATTAAGATGAGGAAAGGATCCAGCCAATATAGTTAAAGACTTACATATGGAAGTCCTACCAAACGCCAGCACAGCCAAAACCAAACCTAGCATGGAAAAGGATTTAAAAAAAATCCAAAAACAGCCCATACTCATGCCGCAAAAAACTCGAAGTAAACCACAAAGGAGCAATTTTTCCAGCAAAAACAGCCACCAAACTAGCAAACCGTGGAGATTTGAAAAATACGAAACCTAACAAAATCACCACCGCAGCATAAACTAAACTAGCATAAAGGACATCTAACAAAAATAATATACATAACCATATCATGAAAACCCCAAACAAACCAAGAAGGTGAGATTTTTCCACCAAAAACATCAACGAAAGGACAGTGTTTAAAGTAGAACTCGATTGAAAAAAAACAAACAAGCTAACCAAAAAAGGGGGAAAAGGCGAAAATAACGAAGAGGTGTAGAACCAACCATATGTACTCGGCTATGATCTTCTCCGTGGTTTCGGAGAGATTCAGGTTGAGGAGATCTGTGAGCAGAGACATGGCTGCAAGCCTGCAACGAAGCGAAGAGAACCCAGAAATCGAGCGAGAGACAGCGAGGAGAAGTGGGGGCGACGGCAGACCGTTTATATAAAGCAGGGTTGGTCCTGGGAACACGGGCACTAGATCATTGGACGGAAAAATAATTAAAGATAAATCTAAAATATCAAATTAAATATTTATTTATTATATATTTTTATTATGTTTATTTATTATATATTTTTATTATAGAATTATTGGTGGCCGGTGAGTCCTCGGGGGAATGGTAGGTGGCACCGGTCCATTTTTTTTTTTGTGGGTTAATTTTTCTCCCTACCTACCAAAAACCGGCTGAACCGGAAATTATGGATTTATTACTTTTATAATAAAAAAAATAGCCTTGAGACAAAATATCTATAATGTAACAAATTGATTGAAATATCTCAAATTGTTGAGGTTCTGATCAATTAACCAATTAATTTAATATGATATATTTTTGAGGAATATATCGCAACAGATAAAGCTTATATTAAAGCTCATGTAATATATATATATATATATATATATACACGCTATCCCGCTGTCATCCCTAACCTATCCCATAATTTATTCCACTTAACAATGGAATAATTTTTAATAAACCTAAAATATTAATTATACTCATGAATTAGTTTTTACTTGAGTTATTATCTAATATATTTTACTTGTAATAGAATTTTTATCCTATTTGTTTATTGAATGCTTTTTTTTTTTTTTTAACCAACGAGTATGAATTATATAATCTTCTATATTATATCTAACAATACAATCTTCTATTCATGTATAAAGAGTGCACTATTTTTATCAAAAAAAAATCTAAAATATTTTGACATACCTAAATTGATAATGCCATAGTCTTTTTTTTATCTCCTAATTGGTCATAATAATATTATGTTTACTATAATAGCAGCAAAGTATAACGTTATCTGATAAAATCATCATATATATATATATATATATATATGTATGTATAATCTTAGCATTTGATGAATTGTCCATCAGATAGTGAACTTTCATTTTCTTGCCCTGTAAATTATATTTATATATATATTTTTCTCGAATCCACTTCTATAATATCTGTTATTTTAAAACATGATTTAAAGCACCAGACATCCTCATTTATTGTGTCTGCACGTGAACATCTCGTGTGCCCCCTCCCTGTAATTTTGACTATATCTTTTCAGGATTTTTTTTAAAAAATTATTTTTTAAATAATTAATTCTAAAAATATTATTTTTTAAATCTATTTTCAAAACTATCCTGATTCTGTGAGGTGGCATTGATGCAGCGAAATCGCATATTGTACGTGCAATTTCAGACAACATGCGATTTTAAGTTGAGATGATATTTTATAAAAAAAATAAAATTATATGTAGAAGATGCGATTTCAGCATGCATCTTCTTCTTCTTTTTTTTTTCATGCATCACCCAATTATTTTATTTTATTTTCATTTGGATCCACTCTTTGTCGAGGCCAGAGGAGGGGACGGCGACGGTATGGAATGTGGGAGGCGGGGACGATGGCGGCATCGGACCGCAATCGCACGGGATGCAGAAGGTGCACAGGGCGGGGGAGGGGAGGAGGGTTGGTAGTGCCTCCGATGTGGGTCGATCGGAGAGGGAAGGGGGGACGATGGCGGCACCGATTCGTAGAGGATGGAGGGACCGTCGGCAGAGGGTGCAGATGAAGGGAGCGTCGGCGGGATGTAGGTTCCTAAAGGTGGTGGTGATCGAGTGGAGCCATATGAGGTGCGGCATGTGGGCGAGCTTCACCACCACCAAGGATGGTGCAGGAGAGGGGGGAGGGGAGGGTAGTAATGGGTGCACCTAAGGGGGGCGCAAGGGATGCTGCGTGAGGAAGGAAAAGAAAAGAAAAAAAAATAAAAAAAAAAGAAAAAACTAATGATATTTTAAAAAAATAATATTTAAATAATATTTTTTTATTATTAATAATACTTTAAATAATATTTTATAATTTTTAAAAATACTATTTGTATAATAAAAATAATATTTCAAAAAATAATAATAAAATCATAAAATATTATTTAAAAATGATGTGATATAATAGTAAAATATATTTTATTATTTTTTATAATAATATATTTTCTAAAATAATATATTTAAATTAATAATAAAAAATATTTCCTAACCCTACCAAAGTTGAGTATCTATTTTCTCCAAAGAAACATGTTAAAAAAATTAATATTTTTTATTATTAATTTAAATATATTATCTTAGAAAATATATTATTATTAAAAATAATAAAATATATTTTACTATTATATCACATTATTTTTAAATAATATTTTATTATTTTATTATTAGTTTTTCAAATAGTATTTTTATTATACAAATAGTATTTTTAAAAATGTAAAACATTATTTAAAGTATTATTAATAATAAAAATATTATTTGTATAATAATTTTTAAAAAATATTTTTTCTTTTATAAAAGAATGTTTTATTATTAATTTTTAGGAAAATATTTATTTTAAAAATAATATGTTAATATACAAATAGCATTTTTAAATTATTAATAAAAATATTTTTTTTCTTTTTTCCTCCCCTCCCCAAATATTTTCTTATTTTCTTTTTTCCTTCCATTCCCCAAATAATAAAATAATATTTTATTATTAATCAAACAATAATATTTTACTATTAATAAAAAATAATAATATTTTATTTTTATTTGAATAAAATATTATTTTAATAATAAAATATTTATTTTAATAAAATATTATTAATAATAAAATATTATTTTAATAATGTTTACTAAAATAATGTTTTATTATTTTTTTAATAATAACATATTTTAAAAAAAATATTTTAAATAATATATTATTTTTTAAAAAAATTAATAATATATTAATTTTTTTTCTTTATTTTATTTCTCCTCTTCCCAATTTTTTTTTCTTTTTTCTTTCTTTTCGTTTTTTTCCTCCTTTCCCTTTTCTTCCTTCTGTAGCACCCCCTACGTCCTCCTAGGGCACCCATCGCCACCCTCCCCTCCCCCTCCCTCGTGCCCCTCTTAGCAGTGGCGAAGCCCGCCTGCACGTCGCACGCCGCACCCCGCACCCCCTATGGCTCCACCTGACCACTAATACCACCTTTAGGAACCCGCACCCCACCGACACCCCCTCCGTCCGCGCCCTCCGCCGATGCCCCATCCATCCTCTGCGGGCCGACGTCGCCACCACCCCCCTCTTCGATCGACTGCACTAGAGGCACCGCCAATCCTCCATCTCGAGCGCCTCCCACATCTCGAGCCACCGTCATCCCCTCCTTTGGCCCCAACGAAGAGCGGATCTGAATAAAAAAAATAGTCGGATGAGGTGCAGGAAAAAAAAAAGAAGAAGATACATGTTGGAGATGCGATTTTACTAAAATAGTATCTTCCATATGCGATTTTATTTTTTTTATAAAATATCATTTTAACTTAAAATCATATGTTGAATATGTGATTTCGCCACATCAACATCATCTCACCAGAACTAAAATAGTTTTGAAAATAAATTTTAAAAAATAATATTTTTAAAATTAATTATTTAAAAAGTAATATTTTAAAAAAAAATCCAATCTTTTCAACCGACGAAGTCACAAGAAGAAGAAAAGGCTTTCACCGGCTCAGCCGGAGGGGTTTGAGCAGGAGCGTACGGCCCACGTTGACTGGGTCGTCGACTCTTCGTATAAACCGCCAGCTGCCGTTCGCATCCAAGAGACCAAGACGCGAGGGTCCCACAGCTCGACCGCGGAACCACCAATGAGGTGTCGCGAGGTCCACGGTAAAACCAATGGGAAAGCGATAGACCCGCCCATTAGGTCCCGCGCTTGCGGCGGCCAACGTGGAGAGATTACCTCCTCACGGAACGTGGTCCTTCTGGGATATTTCCCACGCAAAATCTTTTGTTATGGTTGAAATCATAAATAATTGATTTATTATTATTATTATTATATTACTGTCGACGGTGGTGGGTTGTTGGTTGGATAAAAATTGTTCAAAAGATTGCTACCTCTTTCCCCACTTGTCATGTGGGGAGAGAGAGTGATGGTGGTTTGGTGCTTGATGGATTGGCCAAACCAACATGAAGTAGACGTATCCTTTTGAATTTGCATCAATCCTCATTTTATTTGATGAAAAATCGATATTATGATTGGTAGTGGTATAAATATTTTATAAAAATAATTTTTTTATATGATTAGGTTAAGTGTATGAATATAAGAGTTTAGGACTTTGTTGCGCTACATGTTAGCTAGATGTGGGAAAAATAATTTTGATTGACTTAAATATGATGCAAGATCTAATTTGAACTTTAAAGTAAGCATAATTTATATAATTAATTTTACTAGTTGAGAATCCAATAGGTGAAAGGGATGATCCAGCATACATTTTTTTTAAAAAAAAATAATTAAGGAGCATTTGAAAAAATAAAAAAAATATTTTTTTTGGAATAAAAAATCACATATTTATATGGGTAACTTCTTGTCTTAATTTTCTAATATTTTTTATGGTGTCAACTATAGAAAGTTATAGTGATGAATAGTCACATAACAAGAATACAACTTTTCATGTAAATTTTTTGGATTGCAAAATATTTTTCTTTCAAATTGTGTTTGAGAAAGAATTGATTTGCCATCACAAAAAAAAAAAAAAAAAAAAAAAAAAGTTTTTCTACTATCCTAGAAAGGGTTTTAATTTTTTTTCCTCGAAATATATGGCACTCAGTTCATTTACTTTTATAATCTACTTGACTTGAAAAATTAATTATTCTCTATCAAAAAAAGAAAAGTTAATTATTTATGACTCTTTTAGAAAAATATAAATTATTTAAAGGAGGGCCAATAAAACTCTCCATCCATTATTGCCACTCTTAAATTTTAGAAAATAGATAAAAGGTAAGAAAATTTAAGCAGCTATTTTTTTGTCAATAAAATTGATTTGTTATTGACTCCGATTTTTCAAAAGTCCTCAAAGTCTTTATGCATATCTCTATCATTTTTGGCAATTTGACCGTGCCTTGCCTACACTGCAATGAAACCCCAATTTTCTTCTATGGGACATTGTCACACCGCATTCCATTTCTCATTGAATCCAATTTCAAGGTTTTCCTTTATTTATTCTTTGTCCCATAAGTTATAAATACAAAGGACATCCAACTTGTACATGCTAAGTCTTGATGACCTAAGATGACATTGGAACATGTCGGGAGAGAAATTATCAGATAGACCAAGCCTAGTGGACGAGTTCAATAGTCACTCACCATATTTACTCTTAATCCTGTATTTAAATTATTCATGATCAAAACATGGACGAGAATTCATCTTGTTATCCACCGTACACCTACCCCAAGATATGGTTTGGTCTATTAGACTTGATCCATCAATAATTTTTTTTTATATGTAATATATATATATATATATATATATATATATATATTCATTTTGTTGGCTATTATTAATGTTTTTGCGCATGGATTTAGATCGTAGAATATTGAAACAACAATACAAACCTTACTCTTCTTCTTCTTCTTCTTCTGTTTTCTAGTTCTTTGTTGTAAGCCAATGCCCATCTATTCCTTGTTGCATAACTTGTCCAATTGCTTCAAAAAAATTTTAAAAAAAATTACTGCCATCCAGGCACAATTGGTCATTGTATGTGCTGTTTCTTCTTTGCTTAGAACTCCAAAGCTATTAAATAATTACCACAGAAAACAAAACCATCTTCAAAGCTATAAAATTAATGGCCTTGGACAATGAGAAAGACATTCCAGGTGCCTTCAGTCCCCAAACCGGCTCCCTGAGACTTAAATAGCCAACAATTTTGTTTATGAAGTTTCTTAGTCATTATTTCTCGTACCTACCAAATTGTTCCAAGTCTTCCCTGCCTGCCTTGTTACTGGCAAATTAATGAGTTGACCTTATAATTCAAGTCTTGCAGCCATTACATGAGAGAATCTATCATGGGAGTGGATCCTCTATAATACTAAAAAAGTATCATAAGATGTTGTGCATGATGATGCCGTCTATTATAAGATGGATAAATCTTACATGGTATTTAAACAGTAGGATAGTTACCGATGGATGATATCCAATCATGCACCGTATGGTACTTTTTAAATCCCATAAAGAATCCGTCGCATCCATTATGGATTCTACAAAGTTCTTATATCATATAATTTTAACAACTTGCTTGGCCTTCATCAGCCCCATACATCATCTTGACATAAATACATTTCATATATTTAACACAAGGAGATTATAATTCTTTATCAACATTGCCTTCTCCGTCAATACCAATCAAATCCCCGAGCTCCAACGTCAAGCCATAAATCTTAGAATTCAACTCTGCCAATTGGTACTTTGCACACGTTAAACTAATGATTTCTCTACAACTGGCAAACTGATTGGTTTTGTGAAGGCTTACCGGTTGTATTATAGTGATGCTTACGTTAATTTATGGGCTTCTCTATAAAATATATATTATTGGTCTAGAATTTGATTAACGCTGAAATGAGCTGGAATTGGAGAGATCAAGATCATCGTCGAAAATCTACAAAATAAATTCTAATCAAAGTTAGAATGGCTCTGATAGAATCCTTCCACGATCAAATCAGCTCTTTTGGCCAATAGAATTGATGCTAGAGAAAGGGCCACCACTCTGATTCTTTGTTCTTAAAGAAATGCTCAGCATAATTCATTTTCTACTTCAAGCTCTAATTTTTTTCTAGAAACTCTATAAAAATTATTTAAGTACTTCATTTTTGTTGGCCAAAAAAGTTGACTTGATCATCAGAGAGTTCTATCGAAGCCATTTTGACTCCGATTAAAATTTATTTTGCAGGTCCCAATGACGATCTCGATCTTTCCAATTTCAGCTCATTTCAATGTCAACTAAATTTTGCATCAACATATATATTTAAAAATAATCATGAAAGAATCCTGCTAATTATATTAAAGAAATGATACAAGAATTATCCAAGTTAAATACCTGGCAGTTAACCATCGTGCCAATTGGCTACCTAGTTGTAGCGCCAAATAGATTCACATCTGCTCCCATATTATCCCAGAATCTAATCCGTCATGTATTTGCTCATGCTTGTTGCCTTAATAGAAAATTGGGATGTTAACTCTCTCTTTATTAAAAAACATAAGAAATAAAGTATTAAAAAGACACTTGATGAATTCTCTCAAGCTTTAAATCTCGAATGAAGAAAGGTTGTACTAGTGATAGTTTATGTTGATGCAGAATCTCGTCATCGTCAAAATCAGCTGGAGCGGAGGTAGACGAAATCGCCATCGGGGACCTGTAAAACAAAGTCCAATCCGGAGCCATTGGGGGTGGCTCCGGCAGGACCCTCCAACGTCAAGTCAGCTCTAACCAACAGGAATGGAATACTCGGGAGTGAGTTCCACAGAACTTAGAGAAGAAGAGGAGAACTTAGAGCTTAGGGTTAGCGTATCTAGAGGATCCTTTATAGGTGGAGCTTGATGGTGACAGTTGTAGCCGCATGCTGGCGGGCCGCTCGAGGTCCGACGGAGTCAGTCCTAGGAGAAGGCACTATCTACAGCGCTGTCTCCAACGGGTTGATGGCGACAGCCATCACCGTCTGGTAGTGGATCACTGTCGCTTGCGGTAGACTGATGGTGATGGCTGCAGTTGTCTTGATACTGAGCCGCTTGGGACCGAATGAAGGGTTGAAGGGCTTTGATGTGTACCCATTTCGGAGGAGTTTGGACTCCTGAAGAGGAAGCTCGGAAGAAGTTCGACTCTCGTAGGCATCTGGCTGGAGGTGTGCGGATAAGGCTCGGTCGCTGGGGAGTTCGGTAGGAGCTCGACCGATCGAAGGGGATGTGTGGGAGGAGTCTGGCTCCTGAAGAAGTCCGACCAAAGGGGGTGTCTGGGAGGAGTCCGATTCTTGAAGAAGTTCGACCGAAGGGAATGTCCGGAAGGAGTTTGTTGAAGAAGTCCGATCGAAGGAAAAGCTTTGAGGGAGTTCAGCTTTGGCCTGACCGCGGAGAGTCCGACAGGAGCTCGGCCGCTGAGAAGCTTGGCCAGGATGCAACCATTGAGGAGTTCGGCCGGAGGGGGGCTCGGAGGGAGTTTGGCTCAAGCCCGACCGCGGAGAGTCCGAAGAAGCTCGGTCGCTGAGGCTCTTACATGGCTACCGGTTGCATTAGGTTGAGCATCAAACTAGACTTCGACAGGAGCGGAGTTTATCCCCAATAATAGTCCCCCCACTTTTGAGTTCGAAACTCGAAGGAAGGGAGTGCAAAAAAGACGACTGCCGAAGTTCTCTTTCGGACTCCGTGCTGATTCAGATCGAAGCTCGGGGGGAGATCTCATCTCCAGACGAAGTTGGTGCTGAAATTAAAGCCCAGAGGAGATCTCATCTCCAGCCAAGATTGATACGGATGCTCGAAAAAGATCTGATCTATAGTCGGAATTGATGCGGTCGCTCGAAAGAGATCTTATCTCTGGCCGAGGTTGTCTCCAATCTTATCTCTGATCGAGGTTGTCTCGATCGCTCGAAAGAGATCTCATCTTCGGTCGAGGTTGTCTCCGATCTTATTTCTGACCGAGGTTGGCTCGGGCACTTGGAAGAGATCTTATCTCTGATCGAGGTTGTCTCGGACGCTCTGGCCGAGGTTGTCGTAAACCTTATCTCTGACCGAGGTTGTCTCGATCGCTCGGACCGAGGTTGCCACGGACCCTCAGGGGAGATCTTATCTTCGGTGGCTGAGATTGTCTTCGATCTCATCTCTGGCCGAGGTTGTCTCGGTCGCTCGGACCAAGGTTGTCGGACCCTCGGGAGAGATCTTGTTTTCTATGACCGAGGTTGATGCGGACGCTCGAAAAAGATTTTATCTCCTATCGAGGTTGATGGAGATCCTATTTCCTGTAGACTTCGGAGCTCGAATTTGGACTTTGCTCGCGTTAGGATGAGGTTCTCCTCCTGCTCCTAATGGATTGTGGGGGCACCTTCGGACTGTCATCCATGCCTCTCCTCCCATCTTGTCTAGGATAAACAAGGCCTTCGACTTTGCTCACGTTAGGATGAGGTTCTCCTCATATTTCTAATGGGCTGTGGAGGCACATTCGGACCGTCGTCCGTCTCCCCCCATCTCGTCTAAGGTGAACGAGGACTTCGACTTTGCTCGCATTAGGACGAGGTTCTCTCCTCCTATTCCTAACGGACTGTGGGGGCACATACAGACCGTCGTCCGTGCCTCTCCCCCCATCTCATCTAGGGTGAATGAAGCCTTCGACTTTGCTCGCATCAGGACGAGGATTCTTCTTCTATTCCTAACGGCTGTGGGGGCACATACGGACCATCGTCCGTGCCTCTCCCTCCATCTCATCTAGGTGAACGAGGCCTTCGACTTTGCTCATGTTAGGACGAGGTTCTCCTCCTATTCCTAATGGGCTATGGGGGCACATCCGATCGTCGTCCATCTCCCCCTCATTTTGTCTAAGGTGAACGAGGCCTTCGACTTTGCTCGCGTTAGGACGAGGTTCTCCTCCTGTTCCTAACGGGCTGTGGGGGCACATATGGACCGTCGTCCTCGCCTCTTCCTCCATCTCATCTAAGATGAAAAGGCCTTCGACTTTGCTCGTGTTAGGATGAGGTTCTCCTCCTATTTCTAACGGGCTGTGGGGGTACATACGGACCATTGTTCGCGTCTCTCCCTCCATCTCATCTAAGGTGAATGAGGCCTTCGACTTTGCCTACGTTAGGACGAGGTTCTTCTCCTGTTCCTAACGGACCACTTTCGCTCATTTCTTTCCTATCATCACATAGTTTTTGCACCCAAAAACAATATTATCGAATGGAAAGAATTTTACCGAGGAGAAGTTACTAGCAGCACATCCCCGTTTCAGGGTCATGGGGGCGTTGTTCCTCTGGGTTTCCTTGGACAGCAAGGCTCAGACCGGATGATCTCTTCTATCTCATGCTGGCCTTCACGACCTCCTCTATGTCATGCTGGCCTTCTCAATTTGGAGCAGGCTTCTCTTGGCCTTGACACTAGGAGATGACGAATTGTCGAAGTACCAAGCTCCTCCTAGGGGTAACGTTGATGACACCGTGAGGCGGCCGACCTCTTTGTCATTTCTGGCTATGGTAGCGCCCTTGATCGATCTTCTCCTGCTTCAGACTGGCATCGAAGGAATTTACCCAACCACCCCTTTTTGACGAGCTCCTCAATTTCATCTTGGAGCTGAATGTATTCCTCAGTATCGTGGCCGTGGTCGTGATGGTAGAGGCAGTACTTGCTTCGATCGTGCCTGTTTGGGGGAGATCGCACTCCTTCTGGTCTTAGTGGTTCTTAACTTCCGTGAGAGTTGAGTTCGAGGAGTGTTGCGGGAGGCATAGTCGCAGAACCTTTTGGGAGGAGGACTTCTTCACGCCCTTCTGTTAGGGCTTCCTTGGTGGTAAGCTCGAGGGAGAGTTCAGCCTCACTTATGCTGGGGATGTCGTGAAAGTAGCTGAACTTCATTTTGCCTCCTGTGAAATCTTCTTCGGTGATTGCTTTTTGTCTCTCCGAGGCGTGGCGGTGCATCTTTTATTTTATCGGTCGGTACCTCGGATCGACGGTCAGTCGATGTTCCATGACTTCGGCGTCAATCCCCGGTATATCTGCGGGGGTCCAGGAGAAGACGTCCGCATTTCCTCTGAGGAGCGGGACGAGCCTAAAATATAAAGAATTTGGGGATGCATTGCCAGTGAATCCCACCAGTGGAGAATTCATAAGCCCCAAGCGGTCATCGGATAGGAACATTCTTGAGAAGGCATCGTAAAACAATACATCGACCAAGCTTCCATTATCCACCAAAATGCGGCGTACATCATAGTCAGCAATGTTCAAAGAAATTACAACCGCGTTATTGCACGAAAATTGGATCCCCTGGCTGTCCACCTTGGTAAAGGTCATGGGTTCCACGGTCCTCCGCCCCTTCACCGGTCCCCCTGTCGAAGTCCCCCCAAAATGGTATCGATGACATCGAGAGGTGGCCGATCTTCTTGCTGGTTTTCTCCACTCGGCAGTAACGCCCTCAGCCAATCTTTTCGCTCTTCAAGTCATCTCCATAAGAATCGGCCAAGTCTACCTCACCTAACGAGCTCTTCGATCTCGTCCTGGAGTTGGATGCACTCCTCGGTGTCGTGACCGTGGTCACGATGGTAAAGGCAGAACTTATTGGGGTTGCACTTGCTGGGATGGAAACACATTCTCTCTGATCTCGAAAGTCGTTCCTTGATCTCCATCAGCACTTGGGCTTTTGAGGCGTTAAGGAGGGCGTAGTCATGGAATTATCATCGGAGAGAACTTCGGCATGCCCTTCCGTTGGGCCTCCCCCACCTCTGAGCTTGAGGGGGAGTTCAAGAACGTGGTCGAGCTTCATTCTGCTTTCCTTCTTCGGCGGACTTACCTGGCCTACCGATTCGCCACTTGCCGCTGGCTTCATTGTCTTTGGCCTCGAAGGCCTTCTCTGCCCGGGCATAACTTTCAGCCCAAGCTAGCATGTCAGCAAAATCCCTGGGATACTTCTTTTCCAGGGAGAACAGCAAGTCATTCTTCTAAAGGCCGCCTTTGAGAGCGGCCATGGTGACTGACTGATCTAGGTTCCGGACCTCCAATGCGGCAGTATTAAACCAGATGACATAAGTCCGGATGGGTTCCTCCTCCCTCTGCCTAATGGCCATTAAGAAATCCGAACCTTGGTGTGGATGCCGACTACTGATGAAGTGGGCCGTGAACTGTTGGCTCATCTGGTCAAACGATAAGATGGTACTCGGCTTAAGCACCGAGTACCAATTCCTGGTAGCTCCCTTAAGGATAGAGGAAAAAGTCCGACACAAGATGGCGTCTGACGCGCCATGGAGCAGTATCGTTGTCCAAAAGGCTTCGAAGTGGTCGATCGGATCGGTGGTCCCATCGTAACTCTCAAGCTATGGGAGCTTGAAATTCGGTGGGACCGATTTCTGCATAATTTTCTGTGAGAAGCGAGGGTCAGTACAAATGTCATTATCATGTGAGGAGGGAGTGTGACGAAGTTCCTCAATTCATCGGCTCATATCCAAGAGCCTTTGATCCAAGAGATCTTCACGGTCTTCGATCTCCAAGATTTTTTGATAGAGTGGGTGCGAAGCTTCCCCCTGAGTCGAGCCATGGTCTGAGTAGGGGCTCTCCCTCCTTTGCCTTTCTCTTCCGGGGATTGGAGGTCGGGTAGCCCAAGTTGGCCATTCCTGGATCGGACCACACGGCTCTGGGGAGTCCCACGTCGATTGAGCTGGTGTCGGAATCTATCGGTGCATGGCCTGCACTACCTCCGTGAGGCGACAAACCTGCTGGACGAGCAGGTTGAACTGCTCCGCATCCACCGCAGCCACGGATGGAACTTGGGCCGCCAGGACTGGAGTGGGAGCAAACGGATCTGAACGGAATCGGGCCATGGAGGCCGTCGATCGCTGAGTCGAAGCTCTCTTGGGGGGCATTTTCTTTTCGGAAAAGAACTCTAGAGAGGAAGAAGAGAGATCTCTGGAGAGGGGAGAGAGAAATCGTCGCCAAGCACTCCTTTAAGAACAAGGAGACCTCGTAGGTTTGGGCCCTCCTTCTAGTATCAATTTGTTGACGCAGAATCTGGTCATCATCGAAATCAGCTAGAGCAGAGATGGATGAGGTCGCCGTCGGGGACCTACAAGCCACTAGGGGGTGGCTCCGGCAGGACCCTCCAACGATCAAGTCAGCTCTGGCCAACAGGAATGGAGTGCTCGGGAGTGAGTTCTACAGAGCTTAAAGAAGAAGAGGAGAACTTAGAGCTTAGGGTTAGCATATCTAGAGGTTTCATTTTACAGGCAGAGCTTGATGGTGACAACTATAGCCATGTGCTGGCGGGCCACTCGAGATCCGACGGAGTTAGTCCCAAGGGAAGGCGCCGTCTGCAGCGTCGCCTGCAATGGATTGATGGTGACAGCCATCGCCGCCTGATAGCAGATCGCTGTCGCTTGCGGTGGACTGATGGTGATGGCTGCAGCTGTCTTGATACTGAGCCGCTCGAAGCTGAATGAAGGGTTGAAGGGCTTTAACGTCTACCAATTTCGGAGGAGTTTGGACTCATGAAGAGGAAGCTCGGAAGGAGTTCGGCTCCCATAGGCGTTTGGCTGGAGGTGTGTGGATAAGGCTCGATCGCTGGAAAATTCGGTAGGAGCTCGGCCGGCCAAAGGGGATGTTTGGGAGGAGTTCGGCTTCTGAAGAAGTCCGACCGAAGGGGGTGTCTGGGAGGAGTCCGGCTCCTGAAGAAGTTCGACCGAAGGAGATGTCCGAGAGGAGTCTGCTGAAGAAGTCCGACCGAAGGAAAAGCTTGGAGGAAGTTCGGCTCTGGCCCGGCCGTGGAGAGTCCGATAGGAACTCGGCCGCTGAGGAGCTCGACCAGGACGCAACCGCTGAAGAGTTTGGTCGGAGGAGGACTCGAAGGGAGTTCGACTCAGGCCCGATCATGGAGAGTCCAAAGAAGCTCGGCTGCTAAGGCTCTTTCATGGCTATCGGTTGCGTTAGGCTGAGCATCGAATTGGACTTCGGTAGGAGCATGATTTATCTCCAACAATTTATAATTTAATTAGTTTGCTCTTTTTGCAATACTTTGTTGTACGGAAACATGTTCTCGTGCAACCTATTTCTCCATATAGGAACCATAGCGTACTAGGAAGAAACTATTTTGAAGCCAATGATTTCCTTGCTTCCTGCTGTATGTTGAGCTATTTTTTATCTATTATTTCCTTTATGATTTTTCCACCATCTCATATTTGCTTCCTTGCTTTGGGTAAGGGACCTTGGCTCTGATTTCCCAACAACCACTTGATTTCTTGGAAGCATACTTTTTTTAATTCATATTTTGAGCATTTTTGATTGGGTGGGGGAGGAGGGAGTTGAACTAGGAATAGGAATAAGTGGCTGCCATTCCAGCCCTCTGATCGAGGGGAGTCTCTTTCTCATTCTAATTCTAAAAAAAAATAGGAATGCTTCAACCATCTAAAATTCAATCCCGAGTCTTCTAATATTTATGTTTTATTCTGATTCCAAATACATCATTTTCTTTTAAATTTATCATAGATTTGCATCTGATGAGCTTTGTTTCATAGGTATCCATCTTGATGGTACCAAAATCATACCGATCAACTTTCTATTCTTTCTTTCTTTTTTTTTTAAATTTAATTTAAAACTTTCTATTCACTTTTAACTTTCAAAAAATACATTATGATCTTTCATGATTAGCTTGGAATAATGTCTCCCCTCCTACATAAATATGGAATGGTCTTTCATCTTGTAGATCCTCTTGCAAAATCTTCTTCAATAAGTCTCAAAAATGTTATCAACCACCCATTTGCTGGTGGCACCGGATCCAACGAATTCTATCATATCCAAATATGTCCCAATCAACTATAACTTGTTTGGCTCAAAACTGGCCCAACCATATGAACGGTCCACATCAGAGCCAATCCCTCCAACCTTGGCCAGCTTGCCATCCGAAATTCCCAATCATCCCTTTGCCAAGAATTTCTCCGTAAGTTGGCAAGCTGGTCTCAGCCATAAGGACAGGAGGATTCTTGTTAAGACCAAGGGAAATGCAATGAGGGCCACTTGGCCTCATCCCAGAGAACATATCTCTAGAGATTAGAATCTTATTCTACGAGAAAAGAGAAGTGTGAGGGCTGCAATTTTCCCTTTCAAAATTCACTATATCCTATGGATAATGTGCCGGCCTTATAGGGATATTTGTTTTTGCCCGTACTCTTATATTTATGCGGTCGTCGCTCCAGTTATTCTTTGTGATATTTTATTTTTTAATTTTATTGGATGTATTTATAAAAGTTGTGTGATTACTCTGTTTCTACAAAAAAAAAAAAAAGAAAAAAAAAAAAAAAAGGTGAGGAGGGGCAGGTGCGTACATTGTAAAGAAATTTATTCTTAAATGATGATGATGATGATGATATAAAGGCTATTAAGTAGTTTTGGTGGAGAATATTATATCATCAACGGGTAAGGCCGGCCCAAAGTTTAGAACCGAATAATTTGATCTAGAAATTATGCTCATATTTAAACTTAAAAAATAGCAATGTGATGGATATCTAGAAAATAAATATGAAAAAAATTTTGTGCACCGCTTGGCTACTGCAAGGGGTCGGAAGAAAAAAAACTTTACCCGCCGTGCTCCGGCCCTGCACATGAGCTGATTAGCACAGGTAGTGTGCAAAGAATTTCTCAAATAAATACACCTCTAGCCTCCTTTAAAGTGACGCATGTTTATAAAAAGGCGAACTCTTGTCGGTGTTTGGGTGGCCTCCAATGTCGTAGATCATTTTGATAATTTTCTACGGGACTCAAATGCTTCTTTTTCGAGGCAATTCTGTGAATTCTTATACTTTGATGCCCTGAGCTGCATTTACGCAGGGATTGCATCAATTATTCATCATTATCCATCTCACCCAAATTAGAAATAGCCTGAAAATATTTTGGCAAAGAACGACTTCAAAATGTTGAAAGCCTATCTATCTTCTATTTGCTTTCTAGTGTGAATAAGTGTTTAATTTGATTCAATTTAAATTTTATGGCAAGTATAATCTGCTGTGTCCACCTTATGGTACATCCCTTCCAACCTCACGTTTAAACTGCAATGAGAAGAAAATATGCAATTAGCTAGTCTTAAGACCTAGAGACCATTATATGGTTGGTTAGAATCTCGTGCGATCATATGAAAATTCTTGATCGTCACTAGTTTACCTTGCTCCACAATTGTTTCACAGGCACATCACATGACAGCCCAATTAGATGTATTCATATTCGGTGGGCATGATCTCTCCATTTTATCAAAAAAAAAAAAAAAAAATGTTAATGATGGTAAAAGCCATTGTTTGATGATCATGTTCATGCAAAATTATTTTTTATAGATACTACAAAATTAATACTATTTTATTTTTCTGAGGAAAAGAAAGAGAGAGTATGTCAAGTAAAATTATTCAAGTCCAAATCCAAATCACATACAATAAATATCACCATCAAACATATATTAATATTATATAAAAATTATATATATAAATAATTAATTTTGTTTCAGATCTCATTGTATATTAATAAACGGTTAGGTGGCTTTAAATATGCAGCAATGACTTCAAATCATCAACACTTCTTAATCACTCTCCAATTCAGTGATGAAATATTCATACTCGAGGTTGGAAATCCAAAATCATCCCAAAATAATGACGTTGGGCTGAAATATAAGGACAAAAATATCCCTCAAACTAGCAAAATAAATTGATATATTAATATGCTATTAATATATTATTTCGATATCGTATATATAATATTATGTATTAGATTTATGATGTATATTTTATTCTATATATTATTAATCATATTATGATTCAACATGATAATTTAAATTAGAGTAAAAATATCTTATTATACTTTATATTTATATAGTAAAATTATTTAATATGTTACTTCTATTTGCCTTATTTTTCTTATCAAAATAAATATTTATATTAATAAATAATATATTATAAGTATAAATAAAAATATTAATTCTATAACAATAATTAATATATTTTTATATGATTAATAATTTATAGCACTAATAAATATATTTTTATAGAATCTATTAATTATTAATATATTAATAAATATAATAATATTTTATTTATAAAATATTATATATTATTAATAAATATATTTTTATAAAATATATTATGGATAGTTTTGGTATTATATAATCAGTGATCTATGAAATAAAAAAAGATTACTTATGGATATCTGAAGATCTTTAATCACTGCACTATGATCTACCAAACGCCATGATCTTGGATCATTGGTGATTAAATTACTACAAAATTTGGATCATCGATGATTTTATATTACTATAATGATTCCATTTGGATCACCAAATACTATCATAGTGGCTTTGGAGAATGGCCAATGCCTATTATTTAGCTAAACAAGTTATGTTATGTGATGCTAACCATCTAAAGGATGAGAAATGCCCATTGGATTCCAAAACATGCAATGAGTATGAGAATGGGTTAAATGTTGGGATGGTCAAGTTGGCACAAATCATTTGTAAATAATAAGTTTATAATCTCAAAAGATCACAATCATTTTTTGTATTTATTAGCAACTAGTTGGGTAGGATTGCATGCTAATAAGATTATCTCAAAATATTTTTCTATTTTTTTCATATCTAATCATAGAAATGGCAATATGAGTTAAATAGATCATTATTTATGTAAGAAGAATTAGGACGGATAGAGTTAAACAAGATAGGTTGAATGGATTGGATCTTATAAAAATCTTTTTTTTATCTAATAAGAGAAAATTTATGAATAGTTATACATGTTGGGATCAGGTTTGGTTGCTGATTATTTTCATTATCGATATCTATTTTGGATCCATTACAAGTAGGATAAAACCTACCTCATCTGAGTTGAGTGAGTTGGTATTTGATGAGATGGAATAAATTGCCATCCATATTTGATTGGATCGGATCATCTATTGCTAGAATTTGGTTTAGAAAAAAATCCATCTATTTATATGGTATCCAATAGGGCTAGACATTTTATGAGGAAGGCATTTTAGATGGCAGAGATTCGATTTGGGAGAAAGTTTTTTTTTTTTCCTGTTCTATTGAGAAAAATAAAATAATCTAGTAAAAAATATTTAAATGAACACATCTATATTAGGCAGAATCATGTAGATAGAACAAATTATACACTAAAGCAAGGGTAGGCGAATTTTTTCGGTTCAAAAGACGGCAGATAGAATCCCTTTTTTTTTTTTCGATTTTTACACTATCATTTCATTTCGGTGGTAGTCATAGACCATAACCTAATTTAGGCCGAGGCCTACCAGACTGCAACGTGTCGATTTCTTCTTTTTCATTAAAATAAAAGAAAATAATGTCCACCCAGTAGCTTTTTTTTTTTTTTTTTTTTTTAATGATGAAATATTGAGGGAGTCAGCCGCTTTGGCAATCAGCGCGTGAGCTCCCACGCAACCGACATAATGTCATGGAGAACGAGGAGTTTTCCATTTTTTTTTTGGTGGAAGAAAAGGAGGAGTTCAATTAAGAATTAGATAGCCTCTCTATTTTTGTTGGATTCTGAGTCACATTGGCAACTTTTTGCCAACCATGTTGGATATATACCAAAATCTCTCCGACGCTTGAATATATCAACCCATATTGATCGTAGCGTGGAGTCTGGGTCACCTGGCACCATGATGTCAAGAGTTTTCTTTTTTACCCAACTTAAATCGCCAAAGTACCATGATTGCTCCTATTAAAGTGAAAGCACGAATTAGTTATCAAAAAAGATGAGTGCATGCTTCTCGCGTAGCTGGCTACTGATCTGTACCATCAACTTTGTATCTATTCGTATTTAGTTTAATTAATTCATTCGGCGTAAAAAAAGAAAAGAAAAGAAAGATGAACGCATAATAGGTCATATGATGGGACGCTAGTGGATTAAGTTTTCAAACACGTGAATTGCCAAAGTTTTCGTAAGGGATCGTTTTTAACGGGTAAAATATTTATCTAAAAATTTATATATTTTTAGATAATATTTAAATAAAAAAATAATTTATTTATATTTTTTTATATATAAATAAGTTATTTTGATTTTTTTTATTCATATTTTTTTACATTACTTTTTTTTTGATAAATCATTAAAATTTATTTATATTTTAATAATATTTTTTGTATTTTTTAGATTTTAAGAAAATAAATAGCTTGAACATTAAGTGATGGAATATTGAAAATGAGAATGAGATATTTTAGATATAAAATTAAATATCTACTTTATTAGCTCATGAAAAAATGATTTAGTCACTCCGTAAAATTTTTTTTCATTTCATAGGTAAATGCTATTCAGAAAAAAATAATTTTTCCATCTTGAAAAAATATGAGAACATGGATAAGTTGGTCAATAAAAAAATAGATCAATTTTTTTATGATTTTTATCCATAAAAAAATAATTTCTGAGGGTTCGTTTGGTTAGGGTATGTCAAATTATAGGATAATCTGATAATTCATGAAAATTATTTATCTGAAAAAATGATTATGGAGGAAAAATTTTTTTACTATATTTGGTTGGTGAAAAAATTACTCTGAAAAATGATACCGAAAAAAATTATTACATTTAGTTAGAGATAATCCTACATGCGAATATGACAAAATTTATAAATATATTCTTCATATAATCATTTACATAATGTCATCTTCATCTTAATTTTTTTATAAAAAATTTTTATTGAATAAAATTTTAAAAATATTAAAATAAAATTAGTGATTATATATGCAGCTTTATTGGAGGTATTTTTGTCAAATATGGATTACTATCATTCAAAAATTTATCAAATATCAATATTTTTATGATATTTATTTTACTATCTTTCTATAAAAAATAAGAATAAAATTCATCAATTTTTTTTTTATTATTATTTTTTTATTTTTTATATTAAATATAATAATCTAATATAAAAATTATTTTCTCGTGTCAAAATTTATAAGCACGCTTTAAAGTGATGGAGCGTTACTTTTATGCCAAAGTAGATCCTTCTACAATGACTTTCTGACCGCTTGTTGGAGCATGCTAGTGAAATATGAGGGTCACATTCAAGATTGCACAAAGAGACACTCCAATATTGGAGCACAGGAAAGACGTTCATGCTATGACTGGCCCTGTGAGAGAAACAGTTCTAGCAATCAGAGCTATTAAAAAAAATGTTATCAGAATGCACTAAGGCCATCATCATTACAGCATTCTTATGGTTGGATCCGATCCATCACCCATATATAGAGATGATTATTTAGATAGGACCAAATAATCTAAATAATAAATAGATTAAACTTATTTTCTATGCATGGAGATCTTGAATGCTTGTATAATGCCATATGTGGATCTCTATGATACTCACGATGTACAATATGGTGCATCATACACACCATCCATCGCACGATGAATGCCTATATATGGCCATGCATGGTGTGCATTGCATAATCCGCATATAGCCATCCATCATGCAATGGATAGTATCGCGCTCGTATAATGTCCAATCTTTCTTAGTAAAGTTCTTAGTTTTTATTGTGTATAAACTCCGATGGTTATTTATGTGGCTGAGGAGGAATGCTGGCTTCGAAGATTTTTCGATGGAGGACCCTCCAATGCTTAGATTAACCAGAGCTTAAGCACAATAGAAAGAAAATAGATTTTTTGCTTAGCTCTTCTTGGCTTACTTCAAGGGCTTGTTCTTTTATGGATAAATATTATAAAAAAATTGATCTATTTTTTCATTGACCAACTTACTCATATTTTCATACTTTTCAAGATGAAAAAATTATTTTTGCATATATAGCATTTATCCATAAAATGGGAGAAAGTTTTATCCACTTAAGGGATAGCTAAATCATTTTTTCATAAGCCAGTAAAGTAGGTATTTAATTTTATATCTAAAATACCTCATCCTCATTTCTAATATTTTCATCATTTAATGCTCAATAACTCAGCCATCGATTTTCTTCAAATCTAAAAAGCATAAGGGATATCATGAAAAATATAAATAAATTTTAATAATTTATCCACAAAAATAGTAATATAAAAGAATATGGGTAACAAATTTCAGAGCAACTTGCCCATACGTAAAGAATATAGGTAAATTATTTTTCTATCTAAATATCACCTAAAAAATATTTACTTAGAAAAATATAGATTTTCAGGTAAATATTTTACCTGCAAAAGAATGACCCCCAAGGATCCCCTTATTATCTCTTTATATAGAGAGGTGTTGGAGTTTATTATGCCCTAGTTCGATAGGTCGTTAGGATAGAAAATCTAGGTTGTTAAATAGCAAAGGCGTCATCTTGGATGTATCCACATCGACATTGATCGTAAGGTTTCATCCTTATCTTCGATGAGATCTCGACCTTGATCGATGGAATATCCAAGCTAAGGGACGGGCGGAAGCTAATGAGATCGCTTTATCTTGGCTTGCCATGTGTTGACCCCATGATTGATTTTGATGATTGCCAAATTTTGAGTATTTAAGTATTTAACCATATATTTCAAGAGTAGATATAGATTTTTTCAGATATTCAAATTGAAGAATTAATCCAAAAAAAGATTTATACAAAAATCATCAAGTCAAGAACTTCAAAAAAATTAATTTTTGAGTTTCAGACTTGGAAGTGTCGATCTCAAAGCCTCAGATGTCGATCTCTGCCCTGAAATAAAAAAATGAAGATCTCAAGTTCAGGATGGTCAAGTGTCGACCTCAGGAGCAAAGATATCGATCCTAGCCTTTTGGCATGCACTAGCACATAGAAGGGATGACTTCCAGGTCGATCCCTGTGCCAAAGGATGACCCCAGGATCGATCTTTGTTGCATAGAACAAAAGATAAAAAGCAGAAATTTTTCGGATCCTAGGAGGTGTCGATCCTAGAGCAAAAAGTATCGATACTTAAAGAAAAAATATCGACCCCAAGCACGAGACAGAGCATAATGGCTAGTTTTCTGCACTTCTCAAACAAACTTTTTTCTACTCTAACGGCTAGTCCAAGCTTCCCAACGGCCAAAACTCACTCAAAAGCAACTCCCAAGTATAAAAAGAGTTAGAAGAATAATTGAGAAAAAAGATTGAGGATTTAGAAAAAAAATATTTAAATAGAGTGAGCTTTATTGAATATCTAAAAATAAGAAAAAAAAATTTGAGCTTTAAATTCAGAGGACTTTCAAGCAATAGCTTTCACAACATCTCAAGCAATCTCTAAGCATCATTTGAAAAAAAATAAAGCTTCAAAAGAGCACATTTTTAGCCACTTCTTCGAGCTTTAAAGGAGTTTTTTATTATTTTGTATTTTATGCTAAAATTTTTATATCTTGTATTTTTATTTTTTTATAAGTTCTCTGATAAAAGAAATTTGGGATGTAGGCTAGTCCAAGCCGGTAATTGAACGATGTAAAGATTGTGGTTGGTGCTTCTAATTTAAAATTAACTGGATTAATAGTAAATCCAAAAAACTATCAATGTAGAGTTGTGGTTGGTGAGTCCGACAAAATCAACTAAATTTGTTTGTAATCTTGGGTCAAAATAAATACACTGTAATCTAGGGATTATAGTAAAATTCTCAAGAGGATAGCTTGGGGAGTGGATGTAGGAACGACTTGCTCCAAACTATTATAATTTTTTTTAATCTTTGTGATGTGCTTGTTCTCTTTACTTTTCATATTTTCAGTGTATCATTTCAATTTCAGCTTTGGTTACTTATATCTAAATTCCGCTATTGCTTACATCATATACACCTCAAATATATAACACAATCGCTTAAATTATTCTTATTAGAAGCACATACTTACTTAAAGCTAAATTTGATCAAAAATTTTATAAACATAATTCACCCCCTCTCTTGAGTTACTATCTTTGGCAATAAGTGGTATCAGAGTAAGTGCTCTATTATTAATTATTGATCTAACTGTCAAGAGCAAAAGATCAAATGGCAACCCCAAGTGGTGTTTCTTTTATCGAGGGCCAATCCACTTCTAAACTATCTTTATTTAATGGTACCAATTATATCTTTTAGAAAATTAAAATAAGAATTTTCATAGAAGCTCTAAATTATGATTTATGAAAAATATCATAATTAGAGAACCACACACACCCATAAAAATTGTAAACGGTATGACTCTTCCAAAACTGGAAAAGGAATGGGATCAATTTGATAAAAAGATAGCTTAATTAAATGTAAAACCATTAATATACTTTATTGTTCTTTAAGTGTGCATGAGTTTAATAGAATATCATTTTGTATATCGGCTAAAAAAATTTGAGATATATTAAAAATAACTCATGAAGAAATAAGCCAAGTCAAAGAATTTAAAATTAACTTGCTTGTTTATAAATATGAAATGTTCAAAATGAAAAAACATGAGTCTATTTTCGATATGTTTACCAAATTTACTGAAATCATAAATGCTCTTAATGGCCTAGGCAAAACTTATTCTAACTATGATCTTATTTGCAAGGTGCTTAGGTATTTACTTAAAGAATATAAAGTTAAGGTAACAATAATACAAGAAGTGAATGATCTCACCAAGCTATCCCTAGAAGAACTCATGGGTTCTCTTATTACCCATAAGATGCATATGGCTCAAAAAAAAGAAGAAGAGGAGCCAAGAAAAATGAAGACCATCACTTTCAAGTCTACCTCAAATTATCAAAAAAGCAATGAGTTAGAGAAAGATGAAGAAGAAGATAAAGAGGATATGATACTTCTTTCAAGAAAGTTCAAGAAATTTCTCATGAAGAAAGACATGAAGAAAAAGGAGAAAGAAAAGAAGAAAATTATCACCAACAATCAAATGCACCTAAAAAAGATGAAGAAGAGTGCTTTACTAGGGCTTTCAAAAAGTGGTGACTCATCAAACTTGGATGAGAAAGAGAAAAACGAAAATCTTTGCCTCATGATCTTGGAGAATGAGGTAAATTCTGAAAACTCATCCAATTTTACTTTTGATGAACTACTTGATGCCTTTAACGAATTAATGCATGAATTTTAAAAGTTAAGATAGAAAAGTAAGAAGTTTAAAAAAAATAATTCTAATTTAATAAAAAAAATAGCTAAAAAAATTAATTAAATCTAAAAATTTTTTACTTAAAAAAATATTGAGTTTAAAAAGAAAAATGATATCTTAAAATCATCACTAAATGAAAATAAAAATCTTTTAATTGAAAAAAAAAGCTCTTGAAAGAAAATAAGAAATTAAGAAGAGAGTTGAGATTTTGAAACATGTTGACGCAAAATCTGATCATCGCCGGAATCAGTTGGAGCGGAGGTGGACGAGGTCGCCATCGAAACCTACAAAATAAAGTTTCGTTCGGAGTCGGTGGGGGGTGGCTCTAGTAGGACCCTCCGACGATCAAGTCAGCTCTAACCAACAGGAATGGAGTGCTCGAAAATGAGTTTCGTGGAGCTTAAAGAAGGAGAGGAGAGCTTAGAGCTTAGAGTTAGCATATCCGGAGGATCCTTTTTATAGGCGGAGCTTGATGGTGACAGCTACAGCTGCCTGATGGTGGGTCGCTCGAGGCTACACCGAATTTAATATGGAGAGGATGGTATCGTCAGGTCGAAAGCGATAGCCATACCATCCGATAGTGGTGGGCTGCTCAAGGTTTGGCGGAGCCACCTGTAGTGTCGCCTATGGTAGACTGATGGTGACCGTTCATCCAGCTTTAATAGCCATGGCTCTCAGAAAGCAGGCATTGATTGGTGGACTTCGGCATATATCGATTCCAAAGGAGTTTGGACTCCTGAAGAGGAAGATCGGAAGGAGTTCGGCTCCCGTAAGCATCTGGCTGGAGGTATACGGCTAAGGCTCGATCGTTGGAGAGTTCGAAAGGAGCTTGGACGGTCGAAGGGGATGTCTGGGAGGAGTTCGACTCCTGAAGAAGTCCGACTGAAAGGAATGTCTGGGAGGAGTCTGGCTCCTGAAGAAGTCCAACCGAAGGAGAAGCTTGGAGGGAGTTCGGCTTCCGCAGGCATTTGGCTGGAAGGGCGTGGAGAGAGTTTGGCTCTTATGGGACTCCGACCGAAGCTCGACCGCTGAGGAGTTTGGCTGAAGCCCGGTCACTGGGAATCGAAGGAGCTTAGTCGCTAAGCAATTCGATCGGATGTAGGAGTTCGGCCAAGATTCGTTCGCTGAAGCTCTTCTGTGGCTACCGATCGCATCAGACTGAGCATCGAATTAAACTTCGATGGAAGCGGGGTTTATCCCCAACAATAGTCCCCCACTTTTGAATTTGAAATTTGAAGGAAGGGAGTGCAGAAAAGGCGACTACCGAAGTCCTCTTCTAGGCTTCGTGCTGGTTCAGATCGAAGCTCAGGGGGAGATCTCATCTCCAACCGAAGTTGGTGTTGAAATTGAAGTCCGAGAAAGATCTCATCTCCAGCCAAGGTTGAAGTAGATCTCATCTCATGCAGTCGAGGTCGGGGGTTGAGCTCCTTGGGGGGGCAATATTGTCTTCAGCAGCCGAGGCTGACTCGGGGGAGATCTCCTCTCCTGCAGCTGCGGTTAATATAGGTGCTTGGGAGAGATCTGATCTCTGGCCGAGGTTGACACGGTCGCTCGAGAGAGATCTCATCTTTGGACGAGATTGTCTCCGATCTTATCTCTGATCGAGGTAGTTTTGATCGCTCGGGAGAGATCTCATCTTTGGTCAAGATTATCTCCGATCTTATCTCTGGCTGAGGTTGGCTCGGGCGCTCGGAAGAGATCTTATCTCTAGCTGAGGTTGTCACGGGTAGAGATAGTCACGATTGCTCGGAAGAGATCTTATCTCTAGTCGAGGTTGACGCGGTCGCTCGGGGGAGATCTCATCTCCCGCAGCCGAGGTTAGCTTGGGCACTCGGGAGAGATCTTATCTCTGACTGAGGTTATCTCGAGCACTCTGACCGAGGTTGTCTTTGATCTTATCTCTGATCGAGGTTGTCTCGATTGCTCGGGCTGAGGTTACCGCGGACTCTCAGGGGAGATCTTATCTCCTACGGTCGAGGTTGTCTCCGATCTTATCTCTGACCGAGGTTGTCTCGATCGCTCGAAAGAGATCTCATCTCTGACCGAGGTTGTCTCGATCGCTCGGGCCGAGGTTGCCGCGGACCCTTGAGGAAAATCTTATTTCCTACGATCGAGGTTGATGCGGGCACTCGGAAGAGATCTTATCTCCTATCGAGGTTGATGGAGATTCTATCTTCTGTAGACTTCGGAGCTCGAACTTGGACTTTGCTCGCATTAGGACGAGGTTCTCCTCCTGCTCCTAACGAGCTGTGGGGGCACATTCGGACCATTGTCCATGCCTCTCCCCCCATCTCGTTTAGGGTGAACGAGATCTTCGACTTTGCTCACCTTAGGATGAGGTTCTCCTTCTGTTCCTAATGGATTATGGGGGCACATTTGGACTATCGTCCGTCTTTCCCCATCTCGTCTAAGATGAACGAGGTCTTCGACTTTGCTCGCATTAGGACGAGATTCTCCTCCTATTCCTAATGGGCTATGGGAGCACATTTGGACCATCGTCCTATTCCTAACAGGCTGTGGGGGCACATTCGGACCGTCATCCATGCTTCTCCTCCCATCTCATCTAGGTGAACAAGGCCTTTGACTTTACTCGTGTTAGGACGAGGTTCTTCTCTTGTTCCTAACGGACTGTGCGGGCACATTTGGACTATCGTCCGTCTTCCTCCCATCTCGTCTAAGGTGAACGAGGCCTTCGACTTTACTTGCGTTAGGATGAGATTCTCCTCCTATTCCTAACGAGCTGTGGGGGCACATAAGGACCACTATTAGGGCCTCTCCCCCATCCCGTTCTTTATGACGAGGCCTTCGACTTTGCTCCTATTAGGATGAGGTTCTCCTCCTGTTCCTAACGGATTATGGGGGCACATAAGGACCATTGTCAGGACCTCTCCCTCCATCTCATCTAAGGTGAATGGGGTTCTTCGAAGCTAGGGAGAGATCTCATCTCTAGCCGAGGTTGACTCGGTTGCTCGGGAGAGATCTTATCTCTAGCCGAGGTTGTCCACGGTTGTTCGGAAGAGATCTTATCTCTGATCGAGGTTGACTCGGTCGCTCAGGAGAGATCTTATCTCTAGCCGAGGTTGTCCACGATCGCTCAGGAGAGATCTATCACTGATCAGGTTGACTTATCCACGATCGCTTGGGAGAGATCTAATCTCTAGCCGAGGTTGACTCGATCGCTCAAAAAAGATCTTATCTTTAACTGAGGTTGTCCACGATCGCTCGGCAGAGATTTTATCTTTAGTCGAGGTGTCTTGATCGTCGGGAGAGATCTTATCTCTGGTCGAAGTTGACTTGGTCGCTTGGGAGAGATCTTATCTCTAACTGAAGTTGTCCACGGTCATTCGGGAGAGATCTTATCTTTAGCTGAGGTTGACTCGATCGCTCGGGAGAGATCTTATCTCTAGCTGAGGTTGTTCACACGTCGCTCAGAAGAGATCTTATCTTTGGTCGAGGTTGACTCGGTCGCTCAGAAGAGATCTTATCTCTAGCCGAGGTTGTCCACGATCGCTCAGAAGAGATCTTATCTCTGGCCGAGATTATCCACGGTCGCTCGGGAGAGATCTTATCTCTAGCCAAGGTTGAAGGTCTTTAACCTGCTCGTGTTAGGATGAGGTTCTCCTCCTATTCCTAATACGATAATGATTGATTGCTTCTTCCCTATCATTGCATAGTTTTTGCATCCAAAAATAATATTATTGAAAGAAAAGAATTTTATTGAAAGAAAGTTACCAGCAGCGCATCCCCAAATTCTTTATATTTCAGGGTCGTGGTAGCGTTGTTCCTCCCCATTTCTTCGGATGATAAGCTCCGGGCCGGACGACCTCCTCTATCTCATGTTGGCCTCCTCAATTTGGAGCATGCTTCTCTTGGCTTTGCCATTGGGAGATGATGAATCGCCAATGTACCAAGCTCCTCCCGGGGGTGATGTTGATGATGCCGCAAGGCGGCCGATCTTCTTGTTGTTTTTGGTTATGGCAGCGCCGTTGGCTGATCTTCTCCTGCTTCAGGCTGGCGTCGAAGGAATTTATCCAGCTGGCCCTTTCTGACGAGCTCCTCAATTTCATCTTAGAGCTAAATGCATTCCTCAGCATCGTGGCCGTGGTTGTGATGGTAGAGGCAGTACTTGCTTCGATCACGCTTGTTTGGGAGAGATCGTAGTCCTTCTGATCTTGGCAGTTGGTTCTTAATTTTCATTAGAATTTGGGCTCGAGGAGCATTACGGAGGGCGTAGTCGCAAAATCTTTCGGGAAGAGGACTTCTTTGCGCCCTTCTGTCGGGACTTCCTTAGTGGTGAGCTCGAGGAGTTTGGGCCTTGCTTGCACTGGGGAGGTCGTGAGCGCAGCCGAACTTTCTATAAAAAACTTCTGTGGGAGAACTTCATGCTTCTTTATCGGGACTTTCTTGACGACAAGCTCGAGGGTTAGTTCGACCTTGCTTGCTCGAACTTCATTCCACCTCCTGTGAATTCTTTGTAGGGACTTCCTTAAAGACATACTCGAGGAAAGTTCGGCCTCGCTGCGCTGGGGTGGTCGTGAGTGCAGTCGAACTTCATTCCACCTTCGATGAATCTTTGTAGGGGGTTTCCTTGATGACTACTCGACGGGGAGTTTGGCCTCGCTGCATCGACTTCACTTCGCCCCTCTGTGAAGCTTTCATCGGGAGAATTCATACCCCTTTGTGAGCTTCCTTGATGGTGAGCTCGAGGGAGAGTTCGGCCTCGCTTGCGCTGGGAAGATCATGAGCACGACAAACTTCATTCTGTCCTCCGGTGAAACCTTTTGTGGAAGAACTTCATGCCCCTTTGTCGGAGCTTCCTTGGTGGCAGGCTCGAGGGGAGTTCGAGAAGGAAGAAGAATCGGAGAAAAAAAAAAGAAAAAAAGAAGAAAAGGTTAGAATAATTATGCTTGAACTAAATCAACATTTGTCTAATCCTTGGCCTTTCCAAATCAAATTCCACGCCAACCTATGTTCCACCAAAACGTTGCACTGGAAAGTTAGGTCTGGCCAACACTCGGCCACTTTATCCAACTCCCATTAAGTGGGCTGGGTTGCTGAGTTGGGCTTGGCCCAGCATTCCTTGCTCTCACTAATTAGTAATAATTGGACTTGCGTACTGTTGGCATCTAATATGTCGTACCCGAATGCTTAATATGTTCTTGACCTAAAAAATACTTAAGGCACTTGGTCTCGCTACGTTTTGTGTGGCCTTATCAACCTCTATTTCCTTTTACCCTGTAGCTGGACGCCTGGACCTTGCAATATGTACCTGTTGTTGGGCCAACAACTATGATGTGAATTAGATGTCAAATAAAATTTGGTGCTCGTGATTTATTGTACTGGTTGGTACCATACCAAATATTAGTACCAAACCGGTATACAACACCTTGTGATCTTGTACCATATATCACAAATCAATATGGTGTTAGGTAACGATAGTTTTTAAATTATCCATTTTAAAGATCAAAGATTGAGCAAGAGCTCAACGCAATACACTAACGCTATATTGGTTTCCTACAATGAAAAAGAATCACAATGGGAGTAGAAAGCGGAAAGGGAATCAGCGGCTGAGACTTGGAATCACAATTTCTATTCCATTGTTTAAACGAAAAATAAGAAATACAGGGAAGAGAAATAATTAATTTTATATTAATTTTCTAATTATAATCATTACTCAAGGAATAGAACTGGTTTATATAACAATCGTTGTAATTCTCTTGGGGCGCCTTTTATTGTGCTGCAAAGCTATATGATGGACTTTTAAGTAGCAATTCTTTTAATGCTATAATATCTATCATACTAAATATTGACGCAGAATTTGGTCGTCGTCGGAATTGACTGAAGCGGTGGTGGACGAGATCGTCGCCGAAAACCTGCAAAACAAAGTTCCGTCCGGAGCCAGTGGGGGTTGGCTCCGGCAGGACCCTCCGACGATCAAGTCAGCTCTGACCAATAGGAATGGAGTGCTCGGAAATGAGTTCTACAGAGCTTAGAGAAGAAAAGAAGAGCTTAGTGCTTAGAGATCAGAGATTAGAGTTAGCGTATTTAGAGGGTCCTTTTTATAGATAGAACTTGATGGTGATAGCTGTAGCCGCGTGTTGGCGGGCCGCTCGAGGATCGACGGAGTCAGTCCCAGGAGAAGGCGTTATCTGCAGTGGGTTGATGGTAACAGCCATCGTCGCCTGGTAGCGGATCGCTGTCGCTTACGGCGGACTAATGGTGATGGCTGCAGCTGTCTTGATACTGAGCCGCTCGAGGCCGAATGAAGGGTTGAAGAGCTTCGACGTGTACCCATTTTGGAGGAGTTTGGACTCCTGAAGAGGAAGCTTGGAAGGAGTTCGGCTGCCGTAGGCGTCTGGTTGAAGCTGTGTGGTTGCCGAGGAGTTCGGCCGGGGGACGACCGCTGAGGAGTTCGGAAGGAGCTCGGTCGGCCGAAGGGGATGTCTAGGAGGAATCCGGCTTCTGAAAAAGTCTGGTCAAAGGAGATGTCTGGAGGGAGTCCGGCTCTTGAAGAAGTTCGATCGAAGGAGATGTCTAGAGGGAGTTCGGCTCTTGCAGGCGTCTGACTAGAAGGGCGCGGAGAGAGTTTGGTTCTTGCAGGAGTCCAACTGAAGTTCGACCGCCGAGGGGTTCGGCTAGAACCCGACTGTTGGAAGTCCAAGGAGCTCGGCCGCTAGGCAGTTTGGCCGGCTGAAGGGGTTCGAAGAAGCTCGACCACTGAGAAGTTCGACTGGCTGAAGGGGTTCGGTCCGGACGCTGGGAGTCAGAAGGAGCTCGGCTACTGAGGAGTTCGACCGGCCGAAGGGGTTTGGCTAAGATCCGTCCGTTGAAGCTCTTCCGCGGCTACTGGTTGCATTAGGCAGAGCATCGAACTGAACTTCGACAGGAGCAGGGTTTATCCCCAACAATAGTTCTCCCACTCCCGAGTTCAAAACTTGAAGGAAGGGAGTACAGAAAAGACGACTGCCGAAGTTCTCTTTCGGGCTCCGTGCTGGATCAGGTCAAAGCTCGGGGGGAGATCTCATCTTCAGACGAAGTTGGTGCTGAAATTGAAACCCGAAGGAGATCTCATCTCATACCGAGGTTGATACGGATGCTCGGAAGATATCTGATCTGCAGTCGAGGTTGTCTCCGATCTTATTTCTGGCCGAGATTGGCGCGGACCTTATCTCTGGTCGAGGTTGTCTCGGTCGCTCTGGCCGAGGTTGTCGGACCCTCGGGAGAGATCTTGTTTCTTACGACCTAGGTTGATGCGGGCGCTCGAGGGAGATCTTACCTCCAGCCGAGGTTGATGGAGATCCTATTTTCTGTAGACTTTGGAGCTCGGACTTGAACTTTGCTCGCATTAGGACGAGATTCTCCTCCTACTCCTAATGGACTGTGGGGTCACCTTCGGACCATCGTCCATGCCTCTCCCTCCATCTCGTCTAGGGTGAACGAGGTCTTCGGCTTTGCTCGCGTTAGGACGAGGTTCTCCTCCTGTTCCTAACGGGCTATAGGGGCACATGCGGACCGTCGTCCGAGCCTCTCCTCCCATCTTGTCTAAGGTGAACGAGGCCTTCGACTTTGCTCACATTAGGACGAGTTTCTCCTCCTATTCCTAATGGGCTATGGGGGCACATGCGGACCGTCGTCCAAGCCTCTCCCCCCATCTCGTCTAAGGTGAACGAGGCCTTCGACTTTGCTCGCATTAGGACGAGGTTCTCCTTTTATTCCTAACGGGCTGTGGGGGCACATGCGGACCATCGTCCGAGCCTCTCCCTCCGTCTTGTCTAAGGTGAACGAGGCCTTCACTTTGCTCGCGTTAGGATGAGATTCTCCTCCTGTTCCTAACGGGCTGTGGGGGCACATGCAGACCGTCGTCCGTCTTCTCCGTCTCGTCTAAGGTGAAACGGGCCTTCGATTTTGCTCGCGTTAGGATGAGATTCTCCTCCTATTTCTAACAGACTGTGGGAGCGCGTTCGGACCATCATCCGTCTCCCCCATCTCGTCTAAGTGAACGAAGCCTTCGACTTTGCTCCGCGTTAGGATGAGGTTCTCCTCCTATTTCTAACGGGCTATGGGGCACATACGGACCGTCGTTTGAGTCTCTCCCCCATCTCGTCTAAGGTGAACGAGGCCCTTCGACTTTGCTCGCATTAGGACGAGATTCTCCTCCTATTTCTAACGGGCTGTGGGGCGCATTCGGACCGTCGTCTGTCTCCCTCCATCTCGTCTAAGGTGAATGAGGCCTTCAACTTTGCTCGCATTAGGATGAGATTCTCCTCCTATTCCTATGGGCTGTGGGGGCACATGCAGACCGTCGTCCAAGTCTCTCCCCCATCTCGCCTAAGGTGAACGAGGTCTTTGACTTTGCTCGTGTTAGGACGAGGTTCTCCTCCTATTCTTAATGGGCTGTGGGGGTACATGCGGACCGTCATCCGAGTCTCTCCCTCCATCTCGTCTAAGGTGAATGAGGCCTTCAACTTTGCTCGCGTTAGGATGAGGTTCTCCTCCTATTTATAACGGGCTATGGGGGCACATGCGGACCATCGTCCGAGCCTCTCCCCCATCTCGACTAAGGTGAACGAGGCCTTCGACTTTACTCGCGTTAGGACGAGGTTCTCCTTCTATTCCTAACGGACCACTTTCGCTCATTTCTTTCCTGCCATCATATAATCCTTGTACCACAAAACAATAATGAAGGAGTTTTAAAGAAAGTCTACTAATAATACATCCTTAGGTTTTCTAAGTTCCAAGGTTGGGGAAGCACTATCCCTCCGAGCTCCTTCGGACGATAAGTTTCAGGCTGGATGACCTCCACCATTTCATATGGACCTTCCCAATTTGGGGCGAGCTTTCCTTGATTCTGGGGCTGAGCGACAACGGCTCGCCGAAGCACTAAGTCCCCCATTCTGAACGTCTTGTTTTTAACTCTGGAGTTGTAGTACCGAGCCAGCTTTCGTCTGTAAGCTACCATCCGGACGTGGACTTTCTCCTTTTTTTCTTCCAGAAGGTCGAGATTGACTCTAAGGTTCTGGGGGTTGTACCGCTCGTTGAAGCCCGCGACTCGTGCAGACGGGAGCTTGAGTTCGACCGGGATAACTGCCTCAGTGCCGAACGCCAAGGCGAAGGGTGTTTCTCCGATCGGCACCCTCTGAGTAGTTCGGTATGCCCAGAGGACATGGTAGAATTCGTCCATCCAGGCTCCCTTTGCTCTATCGAGCCTCGCTTTGATTCCTTGCAGCAGGATCCGGTTGGTCAGCCTCCCCATTAGCCTACGGGTGCGCCACCAATGTGAAGCGGTGGGAGATGTTTAGTCCTTCGCAGAACTCGGCGAATCTTGCCCCAGCGAACTGTCTTCCATTGTCAGTTATGAGGGTTCGGGGCAGGCCAAACCGATAGACTAATGACTTTCAGACGAAGTCCTGCACCTTAGCCTCGATAATCTTTGCTAGCGGTTCGACTTTGACCCACTTGGTGAAATAGTCGATCGCGATCAAGAGGAACTTCTGTTGCCCAAACGTCGTTGGGAAGGGGCCGAGTATATCCATTCCCCACTGCATAAATGGCCAGGGTGCGCTGAGTGGAGCAAGTTTGGATGCCGGCTGCCTCTGCATGCTGGCGTTCTTCTGACAGCGGTCGCATCTCTTTACGTATTTTATGGAATCGCAAAATAAGGTTGGCAAGTAGTACCCCTGTCGAAGTAGTTTTTGTGATAGAGACGTGGCTCCTACGTGACTTCCGTAGAGTCCTTCGTGCACATCTCATAGCGCAAGGTCGGCCTCTGAAGGTCGGAGACATCTTAGCAACCGGAGGGAGTACGACCTCTTATACAACCTGCCTTCGTATAAGACATAGCGGGAGGCCTGATTTCTGAGCTTTCAAGCTTCTTTTTGATCATGAGGAAGGACCCCCTCTTCAAGGTAGGCGATCAATGGGTCGATCCAGCTTGGCTCGAATTTCATTTGCAGGATGGCCTGAGATTCTTTTGTGGTTGGGCACTTCAAAGTTTCCAAAAATACTTCTTTGGACAGCTCGGCCGGGGCTGAAGCAGCCAACTTGGAGAAAAGATCGGCTCTTGCATTTTCCACCCTCGGGATGTGCTGAATGCCAAAATAATCGAAGGCCGGGATCAAATTCCTCACTTTCTCGAGGTACCTCATCATGCTTTTCTTTCGTGCCTCATAGCTGCCGCCAACTTGACCGACCATCAGCTGGAAATTACTGTAGACTTGAAGCCGATCTACTTTTAATTCCCTTGCTATCTTTAATCCGACGATCAGTGCTTCATATTCGGCCCCATTATTGATCGTGAGGAACTCGAGGCGCAGTGCGTACTCGACGATGACTCCCTCAGAGCCGACCAAGATCAGTCCCGCACCAGCTCCAATGAAGTTGGACGAACCATCTACGTGTAGAGCCCAAAATCCTTCAGGGAGGTCGGCGCTTTCCTCGGAGAGGTTCGGTTGTGATAGCTTGGCTTCGTCGAAGCTCGGTCTCGCTCTGGTGCCAGTCTCGCTCGATTCAAGCTCGGCTTCAACTGGAATGGTGCATTCTAGCACAAAATCCATCAGTATCTGGGCCTTGATCGATGGCCTGGGCTGGTAGTTGATGTCGAACTCTGTGAGCTTGATTGTCCATTTTGTGATTCTTTCAGAAGCGTCTGCTCGGTAGAGGATCACTTTTATTGGTTGGTTCGTGAGGACCGTTATGGTATGCTCCTGAAAGTAAGGTCGGAGCCTCCTGGCAGTAATTAGAAGAGAGTAAGTTAGTTTTTCTAACCTAGAGTACCTGGTCTCCGCATCTCTCAGAACTCGGCTCACATAGTAGACCGGTTGCTGCGTCTTTGCTTCTTTCCTGATCAGGACTACCGCCAGAGCCACTAGAGAGACAGCTAGATAAAGGAATAATTTTTCTTCGAATTCGGGCTTTAACAATAGTGGGGGTGTACCGAGGTAGTTTTTAAGCTTCTTGAATATCCGTTGGCACTCTGCCATCCAGCAGAAGTCCTTCGATCGCTTGAGCACCTAGAAGAAAGGCATGCATCGTTCGACCGACCTTGAGACGAAGCGATTTAGGAATGCCACCCTTCCGGCCAGGTGCTGAACTTTCTTGATCGTCTTTGGAACAGTCATCTTCCGAATGGCTCGAATTTTTTGGAGGTTTGTTTCGATTCCGCGTCTCGACACCATGAACCCCAGAAATTTTTCGGAGGTCACACCAAAGGCGCACTTGGTCGGGTTCAGCTTCATTTTGTGCTTCTTGAGTGCACCAAAGGTCTCTTCAAGGTCGACCAGGTGGTCTATCGAAGCTCGACTTTTGATGAGTATATCATCTACGTACACCTCCATGTTGCGGCTGATCTGCTCCTTGAAGACCTTATTAACCAAATGCTGGTATGTTGCCCCTGCATTTTTGAGTCCAAAAGGCATGATCCTGTAGCAATAAAGACCACGATCAGTAATGAAGGTGGTCTTCTCTTTGTCCTCGGGCGTCATGCGTATCTGGTTATAATCAGAAAAGACATCCATGAAGGTGAAGAGCTCATGGCCTAAGGTTGCGTCCACCAGCTGGTCGATCCTAGGTAGAGGGTAGCTGTCTTTCGGACAGGCCTTGTTCAGCTTCTTGAAGTCTACGCACATCCTCCACTTATTATTCGCTTTCTTGACGAGAACCACGTTCGAGACCCAGGTCGGATAGTTAACCTCTCGGATGAGTCCGACTTTGAGGAGCTTGTCTACTTCTTCGGCGATCGCCTTCTGCCTCTTCGGAGCATGGTGGCGCATCTTTTCTCTTATCGATCGGTGCCTCGGATCGACGGTCAGCCGATGTTCCATAACTTTGGCATTGATCCCCGGCATATCCACTGGGGTCCAGGCGAAGACGTCCGCATTTTTTCTGAGGAAAGCGACGAGCTGCTCCCGAACCTCGTCTGCCAAGTTGGATCCGATCTGCACCACGTGCTCTGAGTTTTCATCATTCAAGGGCATAGAGATGAGGTCCTCCGTAGGCTCGCCCCGCTCCTCAGTGAGATCATCATGGACGTCCAGTCTGTCAACAAGATAAAGGGTGAGCTGATCTTCCTTATGCAGGGCGATCGAGTAGCAGTACCTCATCAGAGCCTGGTCTCCTCTGACTTCTCCGACCCCATGACTCGTCGGAAACTTCATCTTCAAATAATAGGTTAACACTGCCGTCCGGAGTGCATTTAGATCAGGTCGATCGAGAATCGCGTTATAGACGGACGGAGTCCTTACGACTAGAAAGTTGACCCACGCTTTGGCCAGTTTTGGGTGTTGCCCTATCGTTATGGCCAAAGTTATTATGCCTTCGACTGGTACAACGTTGCCAGCGAATCCTACCAGCGGAGAATTCATAGACCCCAAGCGATCATCAGATAGGGATATTTTTGAGAAGGCATCGTAAAATAATACGTCGGCCGAGCTTCCATTATCCACCAAAATGCGGCGTACATCGTAGTCAGCAATGTTCAAAAAAATTACAACCGCATCATTGTACGGGAATTGGATCTCCTAGCCATCCACCTCGGTAAAGGTCATGGGTTCCATGGTCCTCCATCTCTTCACCGATCCCTCGGATCCGCTGGCCTCTCCTTATTGAAGTCCCCCTGAGATAGTGTTGATGACGCCAAGCGGCGGTCGATCTTCTTGCTAGTTTCCCCCACCTGATGGTAACGCTCCCAACAGATCTTCCCGCTCCTCAGGTCGTCTTCGCAGAAATCGGCTGAGTCTGCCTCACCTAACGAGCTCTTCGATCTCGTCCTGGAGTTGGATGCACTCCTCGGTGTCATGATCGTGGTCGTGATGGTAAAGGCAGAACTTGTTGGGATTGCGCTAGCTAGGATGGGAACGCATTCTCTCCGATCTTGGAAGTCATTCTCGGATCTTCATCAGTACTTGGGTCTTCGGGGCATTAAGGGGGGCGTAGTTGTGAAATCGTCGTCGGAGAGAACTTCAGCACTTGGGGAAACCTCGGCGTGCCCTTCCATCGGGGCTTCTCTGCCTCCGAGCTTGAGGGAGAGTTCGGGCTCACCCGCGACCAGGGGGAGTCCAGGAACGCGGTCGAGCTTCAGTCTGCTTTCTTTCTTCGGCAGGCCTACTTGGCCCATCGATTTGCCTCTTGCCATTGGCTTCATCGTCTTTAGCCTCGAAGGCCTCTTCTGCTCGGGCATAACTTTCGGCCTGAGCTAGCATGTCGGCAAAATCTCTGGGATACTTCTTTTTCAGGGAGAACAGTAAGCCATTCTTCTGAAGGCCGCCCTTGAGAGCGGCCATGGCAACTGACTGATCCAAGTTTCAGACCTCCAATGCGGCAGTATTAAATCGGATGACGTAAGCCCGAATGGGTTCTCCCTCCTTCTGCCTGATGGCCATTAAGGAATTCGAACCTCGACGTGGATGCCGACTGCTGACGAAGTGGGCCACGAACCGTTGACTCATCTGGTCAATCGATAAGATGGTACTCGACTTGAGCGCCGAGTACCAGTTCCTAACGACCCCCTAAGGATAGAGGGAAAAGCCCAGCATAGGATAGCATCTGACGCACCATGGAGCAACATTGTTGTCCCGAAGGCTTCTAAGTGGTCGATCGGATCGGTGGTCCCGTCATAGCTCTCGAACTGCGGGAGCTTGAAGTTCGATGGGACTGGTTCCTGCATGATTTTTTGCGAAAAAGGGGGGTCAATGCAGATATCATTACCACATGAGGAGGGAGTGTAATGAAGTTCTTCGATTCGTCGGCTCATTTCTAAGAGCCTTTGATCCAAGAGATCTTCGCGGTCTCTCATCTCTAAGGTTTTCTTACAGAATGGGTGCGAAGCTTCGCCCTGGGTCGAGCCACGGTTCGAGCAAGGGCTCTCCCTCCGTTGCCTTCCTCTTTCGGGGATTGGAGGTCGGGTAGCCCATGTCGGTCGCCCCTGGATGGGGCCACATGGCTCTAGAGAATTTCGCACCGATTGAGCTAGTACTGGAGCCTGCTGGTGAATGGCTTGCACCGCCTGTACTGCCTCCATGAGACCACGAACCTGCTGGACGAGCAGGTTGAACTGCTCTGCATCCACGCGGCTATAGAGGAAACCTGGGTCGCTGAGGCTGGAGTGGGAGCGGACGGATCCGAACGGGATCGAACCGCGGAGGCCGTCGATCGCCGGGTCGAGGCCCTCCTGGGGGACATTTTTTTTCTTTTTTGGGAAGGAATTCTGGAGAGGAAGAAGAGAGATCTTCAAAGTGGGAAGAGAGAAATCATTACCGAGCACTCCTTTAAGAATAAGGTTGCCCTCCTTCTAGCGTCAATCTGTTGACGCAAAATCTGGTCATCGTCGGAATTGGCTGGAGCAGTGGTGGACGAGGTCGCCGTCGGAGATATGCAAAATAAAGTTCTGTTCGGAGCCGGTGGGGGTGGCTCCGGCAGGACCCTCCGACGATCAAGTCAGCTCTGGCCAGTAGGAATAGAGTGCTCGGGAATGAGTTCCACAGAGCTTAGAGAAGAAAAGGAGAGCTTAGTGCTTAGAGATCAGAGATTAAAGTTAGCGTATCTGGAGGGTCCTTTTTATAGATGGAGCTTGATGGTGACAGTTGTAGCCGCGTACTGGCGGGCCACTCGAGGTTCGGCGGAGTCAGTCCCAGGGAAAGGCACCGTCTGCAGTGGGTTGATGGTGACAGCCATCGCCGCCTGATAGCGGATTGCTGTCGCTTGCGGCGGACTGATTGTGATGGCTGCAGCTATCTTGATATTGAGCCACTCGGGGCCGAATGAAGGATTGAAGAGCTTCGACATGTACCCATTTCGGAGGAGTTCGGACTCCTGAAGAGGAAGCTCGGAAGGAGTTCGGCTGTCGTAGGCGTCTGGCTGAAGCTATGCGGCTGCCAAGGAGTTCGGCCGGAGGACGACCGCTGAGGAGTTCGGAAGGAGCTCGATCGATCGAAGGGGATGTCTGGGAGGAGTCCGGCTCCTGAAAAAGTCTGATCGAAGGAGATGTCTGGAGGAAGTCCGGCTCTTGAAGAAGTTCGATCGAAAGAGATGTCTGAAGGAAGTTCGGCTCTTGCAGGCGTCTGGCTGGAAGGGCGTGGAGAGAGTTCGATTCTTACGGGAGTCCGACTGAAGTTCGGCCGCTGAGGGGTTTGGCTAAAGCTTGGCTGCTAGGAGTCCAAGGAGCTCGGCCGCTAGACAGTTCGGCTGGCTGAAGGGGTTCGAAGGAGCTCGGCCGCTGAGGAGTTCGACTGACTGAAGGGGTTCGGTCCGGATGCTGGGAGTCCGAAGGAGCTCGGCTGCTGAGAAGTTCGGTCGGCTAAAGGGGTTCGACTAAGATCCGTCCGTTAAAGCTCTTCTGCGGCTACTGGTTGCATTAAATAGAGCATCGAACTGGACTTCGGCAAGAGCGAAATTTATCTCCAACACTAAAATTTTATAGTATATCTTTTTTATTTTCTGCTTCATATTTTTTTGATTAATATATTTCTATTTCAAGTAGTCTGTGGTTAGATTGCTTTCTTCTGATCCCTTGAAATTACTTCCCATCCAATGCCATACGTGTGACAACCTAGCCCCTGGCCCACTTGATCAGCCCAGCTGACCAAGAAAAATAAAAATAAAAATAAAATAAATAAATAAATTTAAAAAAAAAAAAAAAAAAAAAATCGGAAGAGGACTCCCGATCCTCTCGATTCACCAGAAGATATCGGTGTCGAGAGAGATTAGAGGAGCTGGGTTTTGGCTTTATTTAAACCATCATAGCCTCCTTTCAACCACCATCAACAACGCTTCATTTCATATTGGAGTTCGCCGGCGAGTGGTTCAAATATTCACCAAACGCCATCTACTGAGTAACCTCCAAATCTCATCTAAAACAAAACTAAAGACTCGTTAACCGTCTAATTGATTTTGAATTCCATCTTTTCAAGCTCTACGATCATAGTTTCCAGCCAGTAATCGTTGGAGTTCTTTCGAAAATCTAAACCGTGTTGTATATCCTATTTTTCTTCCTGGAATCCTGGTCTTTTTTCTCTTCTCCAGCCATCATGCCGTTGGTCATCAACCACCATCTCGTGGTCTCCTGGTGCCGGTCCTCTGGGCATGGCTACCATCATCGTGGATGCTCTCCCTATCTTTGGGAAGAAAAAAAAGGAAAAAGATAAAAGTGGGAGGTAATCCTCCGTTTCACCATCGAACCAAGGGAAGAAAGAGAAAAAAAAAAAAAAAATGAAAAAATAAAAAAAATAAAAATAAATAAATAAATAAATAAGTTAGGAAGAAAGATAGAGTTTTTTATAAAAAATTTTTAAAATTATTTTTCTCTTCATTTTTTTTCTCTCTATTTTTTTTCTAAAATTTTCTCTCTGTATTATCTCTCTCCTAAGATTTTTTTTGGATCTAAAAAAAAACTCTAAGTAATCTTGATCGATCTTGACGAAAGATATTGAACCATGGACCATGATTTCCAAGCAACATGTTGGCACTCTTCGCTGGACAGATTGAGTACTATTATCTATAACTAATTTAATTATAATTTAATAAAATTATTTTAATCAAATTGATTGGGGTGCCGTATCATCTAGGCAACTTTATTTCATTCTCTTAGTTTCTCTTTATAACATTCGAAATCAACAAGCATTAGCTAAAGAAACTTGCATTAGCATTTAAGCATCCACATGTTCACGACACAGCATTTCACCTATAGCATGTTTGGACATTTAAGTATAAATTAGATGGTAGTAATAAAGCATAAATTTGATGGTTGAATTAGAAAGTAAAATGATTGAGAAGTTAAATTAATAATTAATAAATTTAGATTTAAGATTATATTATTGGAGTTAAATTTTGATAATTTTTAAGCATAGAATGAATTAATACGAAGAGGAATATTTTAGATTTTGTATACATATATTTAGCAATTTGAAAGAATGAATTTTGCATCTATTTTAGCTTCTATTCTTAGACGAGTCAACTCCGCCTCATTCCGAGCCCACTCTCTTAATGATACAGGGCATGTCAGAAAGCTAAATTTGGCATGCTAGGATGGTGAGTTGACTCAAAAAGTCAACTCGGGCATAGAAAACAGTGGGTTCAGATTATTTTAAATTTTATTTTAAAAAAAAAAAAATTTGTGGGGCAACTCAGTAGTATATTAGACATAAATAAAGAATTAAAAAGCCTCTTAGCACCAACTAAAAGATCCCCATATGCCGGCTTCTTAAGAGTGAGACACTTGGCAAGAAAAATTAAGGGGTTTGAAAGAGAATGTTGTGTTGGCATTTCCGGAATTTGACTGACACTTTTTTTTCTTAGTTTGTTCACTTCCAAGCCTAGCCATCGGTTCCCCTTGCTGCTGCTGCTGCTGCTCTTTAGCCAAAACAGAAAGATTAGAGAGGAAGAGAGATCTAGAGAAGGTATCAAAATAATCAGCCAAAATTTAGAAAAAAATTAGCTTAAAAAGGATGAGTTGTTGAGAAATTAATTTGAAGAATGCGGAGCTGCTGCTCGTAGGAAACGGAAAAAGTCTATTTTTATTTCAGCAGGGCTTTAACTGTTTGAGGTAAGGATTCTAGTCCTTAATTAAGATTTAAATTGACTTTTGGAAGATTGATTTTCAGATTTGATGTTTTGGAAAATTAAATTATGAATTGAAACTTGAGTTGGATGTAAGGTTTTGATATTTTTCTCTTTTCTTCGAATTAATTGAAGTGCTTCAGAATTTAAGTCATGATTTGTCTGAATTTAAGATAAATTATGAAGGAAAAAATTATTAGGAATTGGTGGAAATTGTTGAGTTATGTTGAGGAACCGCTAAACCTAAACTAAGGCAATCAAGATGGAACCAAAATAATAGTTCGAAGAGATAAAGAGTATGTATAAGAGCAAAGCATACATTCTCATATCCATATATCATATCATATACCCTGGTATTAATATGTGTCTATCAATTTGATAGAAGGGGAAGAAAGCTCAAAAGGTGCTTTAGGTGAATCAATAACCAGAATAGTGCCGTAAATAACTAAGGTGAGTGGATTTTCTATTTAACCTTGGTATTTTTCATTGTATTTTACTATAAAAATATCTATCTTAAAATATATTAGTATGAAATCTGATTGATGCTGGATTCGAGGCTAAAGTCGAAGAAAATGAGGCCGCCATCGGTGATCTGCAAGACAAGTCTCGTTCGAAGTCGGAGATGATGGCTCCGACAAGACCCTCCGACAATCAAATCAGTTCTTTCGGCCAACAGAAATGGAATGCTTAGAAAAAAAAGTGGCAGAGTATCGAAAAGAAGAAGAGTGCTCAGAAAAAACGTACCTAGAGGATTCTTTTTATAGACGGAGCATGTAATAAACTGATGGTGACGGTCGTAACTGTTGAATAGTGGGCCATTCAAGGCCACATGGAGTTAGTTATGGAGGATGGTATTTGTTGTCGTGACGTGCCAGTCCATTGGGATTAAATAGTTGAAGTTCGGAGGAGGAAGGCGCTGACGGCGAAGAGCTTCAAGTTTCATCAATTTTAGAGAAATTTGGACTCCTTCAGGATTGTCTATGTGTAAATGGATTTATGCTGTGCAGATTGCTGGATACGCTAGGCGTAGAGGCCCTCCCAAGCGACTGTATGAAGTTTGGTCGGAAGGGGTTCGGAAGTCCACTGGAGAAATTCAAAAGGAGGTCTGCTGGAAGGACTCGGAAGAAGTTCGATCGACGGAGGAGTCTGGTTGAGGGTAAAGTCCAAAAGGAGTCTGACTGAAAGAGAAATTTGGAAGACTCGTGATCGAGGAAGGTCGGCTAGAGGAATGTCGAAAGGAGTCTGCCTGGGATGGAGAAGTCTGGCTGAAGGAGAAGTTTGAAAGACTTACGATTAGGGAGAGCTGACTGCCTAGGATGGAGGATCTCGGCCACCCCTGCCATTCAAGCTCATCTAGGTGAGGTTCGGAGGGATCTTGCGAATTCAGCCAAGGGTCAATCTTGATCATCGCTATCGGATGGGATCATTCAGCAATCAGATATCTGGTAGGACTTCGACAGGAGCAGATTCGCCTCCAACAATAGTCCTCCCACTTTCGAGTTCAAAATTCGAAGAAAGGGAGTGTAGATGTGGCTGCCGAATTTCTTTTAGCTTTCCACACTCGTCAGAATGAGATGTTTTGGCATTTACCACACTGGCATCGAAGCTCTTTAAATTCGAAATGACTTCGAGAAAATGGTCCTTCAAATTTTCTACTGCAACACTGTCCTAGGTACGACATAATTAAAGATTTGCCCATTGCCACTCCCCGACCAGGATGAGTGGAACACGCGGTGCACATAGATCGATCGAAGGCGACTCGCAATCATAACTGCCTCGGGCCTTCTTTCGACTATTTAAGGCCTTCTCCTCCCATCCGAAAGTCACTCTTGCTCGAGTCTTCTTCTTCCTTCAGTCCCTGTTCTTCTTCCTCCCAAGGGTTCTAGCTTCCTCCCTCATCTTCTCGGATTCCGAGCATCCTTTCGACTAGTTCTCATCGCATTCAACATCTTTTCGTCCTTTCCAAATAGCTTAGGTCAGTTTTCCAACCCTTCTCTTTGGGTATTCATACTTTTTTAGCTTCTTGCTCTTCCGATTTCTCTGTAGCAGTATTTATCCTATATTTTTTTTTATTTTTTGAGGATTTTTCTAGGATCTTATTTTGATCTAAATGTCTTTCGAAATCTTTCACTCCATCGATTCTTGGGACTCACCTGAACCGACCTTCCTAGATCCTGCACCCCTGACTGAGGTCAAACCTAGGAACATATCTCACTCGTCCTTTATTTCAGACACCATCTCGTCCATTCTTACTTCGAATGATCTTTCTCTGATCCGTATTCAATATGAGATCCCTCCAAAATACGATCTTGAACTTTCTAGTTCAAATGATCGAGCCAGTTCTCCTCCGATCAGTCGATTTTGTTTATACTTAGAGACCTTATGTGTCGGGCTTTGGCTTTCACTGCCCCTCTTTATAGTTTTTCTCTTCTAATTTGTGAACATCTTCTTCACCTCCGTCGTACTGAACTCCTTTCGGTTCGTCATAGATTTCTTTTTCCTCCATCATCTGGTCGAAGTTCGACCGACAGTCTCGTTATTCCAAAATTTCTACACCTTCAAATGCCATCCTTTCGCAAAAGACTGATGGTATTTCTCCCCCCAGTTCGACAAGAAGGGATTGCTAAAAGACGCTCATTCTTCTATTCATAACTGAAAGGAGAAGTATTTCTTTATTCGATGCCCCACCTTGCTGCTTGACATTCCTCCTTGGGGCTTCCTTAAAGAATCTATCCATCGAGCCCCTAGTTTAGACGGACCTGACCTTGAATCTTCTAATCGACTCAAGGCGTACCGAGCTCCTCCTCTTCCAGACCTTTTGAGGGAACAAATTTTATTCAACTTCGATTTGAGTCCTCTAGACCCTGCCGGTATTAGTCGTGCATACATACATGCATATGAATTCTTATGAAGTTTCGTATGAACTTCGGTTGACCATACATTTTTCTCTGTCGTAGAAATGAATACCAATGCCGTAGAGAAACTCGCCAAGGGTCTGTATGCCCAGAAGAAGAGGAAGGGGAAGGCTCCAAATGAAGGCTCGAAGCAGATGAAGGTCGGGGCCTTCAACCTTGCGGCTCCTGCTGTCGCCGATGTTGCTCCCGAGGTCCGCCTCAGAAATGAGGTCGTTCCGACCATACTTGCCAACATCGTAGAAGGGGAATCTCTTCCCCTCAAGCCCGCGAATCTCCCCACCAGGGATTGCGCACCCGATCCCTCCGCTGACGAATGAAAAAAGAGGAGGAAGGAAAAAGCAGCCATTATGAAAAAGGCCCGCAAGACGTGTTAGGACAAGCCCGATCAGAGCAGTGGTGATGACCAGGGGACGGACCCCTTCGATAATTCGGATATCATCCAAAACCTAATAGACAAGTTCGTCTGGCCAGAGGAAGTGGATCACCTGGCCGACCTTGACCAGAGGCAGTTCGTCCGGGAGTCTCTCGAGACTGTCCTTAGGGTAATCATCTTGCCATACTTTTTTTCATTTTCTCGTCCTTTCTTTCTTTACTTTATAGCGATTTGTTTATGGCAGTCGGGCCACCACATGCTTGCCCATCTGAAGAGGACAAATCGTCTGGAGGCAGAGATGCTGAATGTCCAGGAAGGCCTTCAAGCGGAGATTAATCGCCTTCAGGCTATAGCTGTCGAGGCTGAGCATCTCGCGGGAGAGAAGATGGTGAAAAATAAGAGCCTACGCAACGCACTTCGAAAGGAGGAATTTGTCTCAACCGGACTCAAGGCGATGCTGGCCCTAAAGGAGGAGAGGAGGCAAGAAGCCAAGGGGAGGGTCGCTGGTCTGGAGGCTCAAATATCGAAGTCAATCTTAGAGGCAGTGGTTCGGGCAATGGAGGAGTTCAAGGCCTCCCCTGAAATGAAGGACCTAAATATCACCTTCGACTAGCAGACGTTCATCAAAGGCTTCAAGCTCTGCAAAGGTAGGGTGGCCCGGAGGTTCCTCGAGCTTGACCTCGAATTTTTGGAGGAGGATGGTGCAGAAGCAGGATCGTCCAATGCCGTAGTCGATCCTTCCTTCGTCGAGCCTGCTTCTGGTCCATCCGAACCTGCTGCAGAGGCGTCTGAGCTAGTTCAAAAACCCAAGGTAGTCGAGAGCACTCTGGCTTTGTCTACCGTCGTCTCTCCTGAGATTGAAATCCTCGAGTAGTTGTATATTTTTTTTTCTTTATAGATTTTGTACTCAAAATTTTGATTAAATGAAAGTGAATTTTTTTTTTATCTATACCTTTGAGCATTTTTTGTACTTCGAATGCAATCTCCCATCAACGCTGATCCACTACCTCAGAAGGTTCTCTTGAAATCTTTAATAAAAAGCCTGAGAAAGGAAGTCCATTATCTGAAGAAGATTGAGGACGATCTTCAAGCTTTATAGAAGAATGCTTCGGAGGCGACCAAAGAGATCATCCGCCTTCGAAACTTGCACATGAAAGACTCTGTGAGTTTCAGCATTCAGAAGGAGAGCTTTGAGAGGAAGCTGGCCGAACTCCGAAAGAATGCAAGTGACAAATCCTAGGCGCTGATGGTAAAGATCGGCTCCCTCGAGACTCAACTCAAGACGACGAAGGAGAAGATTCAACTTTTGGAGGGGAGCTCATCGTGGTCCTCTGATAAGGCATGATTCGAGTGGGATTGGTTGACAAGATTCTCCATACTTTAGAAGCAGCTACATGATGCTGAGCTCACATATGAGACTTACCGATTGGGCTGGAGTGATAGGATATCCAAGCTAGAACAAAAGCTTCATGCCTCCAACGACGAAGTAGCCCGACTCTAGCACTGATTTGATGATGGCTTTCGGGCTGGTATAAGCAGGGAGGCCGATGAGATTGCCTTCTTAAAGAGGACTATTGACGAACTCTTGGAGTCGGTCGGTGCGGAAAAGACTGAGGTGCAGTGGTTGAAGCTCGAGCTGACTTGTTAGCGTCATGCCACCAAGGATGCAGAGGTCGAGTCCGAGGTCCTGAGGGAGAGGCTGTGAGAGTCAGAGAAAAACTACCACTAAGCCGACAGGATGTTCCACGATAACATGATGAGACAGAGAGAGCTCAAGAAGGAGGTTGATCGTTTAAAGGAATCTTTAGTAATGGCCACCAGTCCGAAGGAGTCCGATCCTTCCTAGGATTTTGACGATCTTTATTTTTTTTAGTGTAATCTATCTTATCGATCTATGTTTTGCTTGTAATGAACTTATTTTTATAATAAAATAGTATATTTTTTGTTATTTTTATTTCGCACGAATTCGAAGCTTGCTCGTGGCTGTATTTTCTTCACTTTATTTTTCTTTGCGTTGTCTTCTAATAAAGTGGTTGTTGTGGATGCCTATTCAAGATTTTTTTTGTAGACCCGGTAGCGATTTTTCTTCTTGCACCTCATACGGTCAAGTAATTATAGGAGAAATATGTGTAAGGATCGATGATAGGGTTTCTCTCTTCTCTTTGCTTTAGGTTGGAGGTTCATTTGGGACCACTGGATGGGCCCTCCTTTCTTTATTTTTTTCTCGGCTTAGGTTAGCAAGGCCTTCGATTTTGCTCATATTAGGACGAGGTCCTCCTCCTATTTCTAACAGGGCTATAAGGACACAAAAGGGCCATTGAAGGGGCCTCTCTCTGCATCCCGACTTAAGTAACCGAGGTCCTCACTTTAGCTTAATATTAGGATGAGGTTCTCCTCCTATTCCTAACAGGACTATAGGAACACAAAAGGACTATTGAAAGGGTCTCTTCCTGCATCCCGACTTAAGTAACCGAGGTCTTCGCTTTAGCTCAATGTTAGGACGAGATTTTTCTCATGTTCCTAATAGGACTATAAGAGCACAAAAGGATCATTAAAAAAGCCTCTCTCCACATCCCAACTTATGTAACTAAGGTCTTCGCTTTAGCTCAATGTTAGGACGAAATTTTTCTCCTATTCCTAATAGGACTATAGGGACACAAAAGGACCATTGAAGGGGCCTCTCCCTGCATCCCGGCTTAAGTAATCGAGGTCTTTGCTTTAGCTCAATGTTAGGATGAGGTTCTTCTCCTATTCTTAACAGGACTATAGGGGCACAAAAGGACCGTTGAAGGGGTCTCTCCCTACATCCTGGCTTAAGTAACCGAGATCTTCGCTTTAGCTTAATGGTAGGATGAGGTTCTCCTCCTATTCCTAACAGGGCTAACTTCATCTAATGATAAAATTCGAAAGGCTATTTTCTATCATTATAGTTTTGCACCAAGATCGAAGATATTAAAATAAGAAGATTTTATTGAAATGAGATTATTGATAGTACATGCATAAGTTCTTCGAGCTCCATGGGCATGGAAGATCGGTGCCTCCGAGTAGTAAGTTTCAAGTCAGATGACTTCTTTGACTTCGTAAGGATCTTTCCAATTTGGGGTGAGTTTTTCTTAGTTTTGAGGTTGTGAAACGACTACTCGTCGAAGTACCAAATCCTCCACTTTGAATATTTTGCCTTTGACTTTGGAGTTATAGTAGCGGACCACTTTTCGTCTATAAGTAGCCATCCAAACTTGGACTTCTTCTCATTTTCCTCCATTAGATCGAGGTTTGCTCTGAGGTCTTGCGAATTACATTGCTCGTTGAAGGCTACAACCCGTGCCGATGGTAGCTCGAGCTCTATCAGGATGACTACTTTCATTCTGAAAGCCAGAGTGAATGATGTTTCTCCAGTTGGCAGCCTCTGAGTAGTTCAGTATGCCCATAGGACATGGTAAAGCTCATCCATCCAAGTCCTCCTTGCTCTTTCAAGCCTTATCTTGATGCCTTGCAATAAAGTTCTGTTTGTCACTTCTGCTTCACCGTTCACTTATGGATGACCTACTAACATAAAATTGTGGAAGATGTTCAAACATTCACAGAACTCGGTGAACTTCTTTCCAATAAATTATCGTTCATTGTTTGTAATAAGAATTCGAGGCAGACCAAATCTACAAATAATCGACTTTCAGATGAAGTTTTGTACTTTGGCTTCAGTAATCTTTGCTAAGGATTCGGCCTTGATCCATTTGATGAAGTAGTCGATCGCAACTAAGAGAAACTTTCATTGTCTGGATGTCGTTGGGAAGAAGCCAAGTGTATCCATTCTTTATTGTGCAAATGACTAAGGAGCACTTAGTGGGATAAGCTCGAAGGTCGACTGTCTTTGTATATTTATATTTCTTTGACAACGATCATACTTTCTAACATATTCAATGCAATCATAGTGCATAGTCGGCCAATAATAACCTTACCAAAGTAGTTTATGAGATAGGAATCTGGTGCCCAGATAGTTTCCACAGATTCCTTCATGCACCTCTTATAATGCAAAATTAGCCTCAAAAGATTGAAGACATCTTAAAAGCTGTAAAAAAATATGATCTCTTATACAGTTTGTCTTCGTAAAGTACATACCGAGAGGCCTGGTTCCTCAACTTTTGAGCTTTCTTTGGATCGTGAGGGAGAGTTTCACCCCTAAGATAAGCAATTAATGGATCAATCCAGCATGGCTCATGATCAATCTGCATGGCAGTCAATGGCTCTTCCGAACTGGGATATTTCAGTACTTCAAAGTATACTTTCTTCGAAAGTTCATTGGGGGCAAGTGTGACCAATTTGGATAGAAGGTCGACTCTAGCATTTTTTGCCCTTGGGATTCGCTGGATATTGAAACTATTGAATACTAGGGTCAAGCTCTTTACTTTCTCAAGGTATCTTCTCATATTTTTCTCCCGAGCCTCATAATCGCTGTTGACCTATCCCACTATCAACTACAAATCACTGTAAGCTCAGAGTCGATCTGCTTCTAGTTCTTTTACTATCTTCAGCCCGCTATCAGAGCTTCACATTTTGCTCTATTGTTTGTTGCAGGAAACTCAAAAGTCAGTGCATACTCGACAATAACCCATTTCAGATTGACTAAGATTAGTCCAGCTTCTGCATCGAAAGCATTGGAAGAGCCATCCATATACAGGGTCCAAAAATCTTCGAAAAGATCTGCTCTTTCTTCGGAGAAGCTCAGTTGCAGCCATGGAATGCTGGCCTCATTTTGCTCAGGTTCAGCATCATCTGGGATCGTGCATTCAACTATAAAATCGATCAGTATTTGAGCTTTGATTGACGACCAAGGTTAATAGTTGATGTCGAACTCTGTGAGCTCAATTGTCCATTTTGCGATTCTCCCAGAGGCATCTGTTCGATGAAGAACTGTCTTGATTGGCTGATAAGTGAGGAGTATTATTGTGTGCCCCTGAAAGTAGGACCAAAGTCTCCTGACTACAATCAGAAGATCGTAAGTTAATTTTTCTAATTTAGTATACCTGATCTCTACATCCCTTAGGATTCAGCTTATATAGTAGATCGGCTGCTGCATTTTTGCCTCTTCTTTGACTAAAACCACTATGAGGGCTGTTGGGGAGACTGCCAAGTATAGAAACAATCCTTCTTCAAGTTCGGGCTTATCTAGCAGAGGAGACGAGTCGAGGTAGCTTTTGAGCTCTTCGAGCACTTGCTGGCATTCCGTAGTTCAGTAGAAGTTCTTCGATTATTTGAGGGCCTGAAAAAAAGGCATGCACCAGTGAGCCGACTTCGAGATAAAGCAATTCAAAGATGCCACTTTTTCAATTAGGCATTGAACTTTTTTTATTGATTTTGGGGCAATCATTTTTTGGATGGCTCAGATCTTCTCTAGGTTGGTCTCGATTCTCCGCCTTGAGACCATGAACCCCAAAAAATTTTCTGAGGTTACTTCGAAGGCGTACTTGGTCGGATTCAACTTCATCTTATATCTTCAGAGAGCATTGAAGGTCTCTTCAAGGTCGGCTACGTGATCAATCGAAGTTCAACTTTTGACAAGCATGTTGTCTACGTAAACCTCCATGTTGCGATCGATATGCTCTCTAAAAATCTTATTGACCAAACGCTGATATGTCGCACCTGCATTTTTGAGCCCGAAGGGCATGATCCTGTAACAATAAAGACCACAGTTAATAATAAAAGTAATTTTTTTCTCATCTTTCGATGCCATCTGAATTTGATTATAGCCGAAGAAGGCATCCATGAAGGTAAAAAACTCATAGTCCGAAGTTGCATCCACCAGTTGATCAATTCTGATCAGGGGGTAACTATCTTTTGGATAGGTCTTGTTCAGCTTTTTGAAGTCTATGCATATTCTTCATTTGCCGTTAGCCTTCTTGACTATGATCATATTAGAGACCCAACTTGGATAGTTGACTTTCCGAATGAACCTAACTTTAAGAAGTTTGTTCACTTCATCTGCTATCACCTTCTATCTTTTTGGTGCATGGCTTCGAACTTTTTCTTTCACTAGTATGCATTTGGGATCAATAGTCAGCTGATGCTTCATGACCCCGGCGTCAATTCCTGGCATGTCTGCGGGGATCTAAGCAAAGGCGTCGACATTCTTCTGCAAGAAGGCAACAAGCTTCTTCCAAACTTCTCCATCTAGGCCAAAGCCAATTTGCACCATGTGTTCTGTATTCCCATCATCTAGAGAGACAGCTACCAGGTCCTCCATGGGTTTGCCTCGCTCCTCAGTAAGGTCGTCGCAAACATCTAGCCCGTCGACTGGGCAAAGGCCGGGTTGGCCACTTTTTTACAGGGCAATGGAGTAGCAATGCTTTGCCAGAGCTTGATCTCCTCTGACCTTCCCAATCCTATGACCTATTGGGAACTTCATCTTTAGGTAATGAGTGGATACTACCATCCAAAGTGCATTTAGACCAGATCGATCGAAAATTGCGTTGTAAGCAGAGGAAGCTTTTACTACCAAAAAGTCAACCTGCACTTTGGCTCGTTTAAGGTATTGTCCTACAACCACAGTTAGTATTATTATTCTCTCAACTGGTACAGCATCGCCGATGAAACCCATAAATGGAAAACTCATAGGTCTCAGGTGGTTATTAGGTATAGACATTTTAGAGAAAGCATCGTAAAATAAGACATCAATAGAGCTTCCATTATCTATCAGAATATGGTGTACATCATAGTCAGCAATGTTTAAAGAAATTACAACCACATCGTTATGCAAGAACTGAACTCCTCGAGCATCTTCATCAGTAAAAGTTATTGGTTCTTCAGTCCTCTGCTTCTTCGCTTCTCCTACCGATCCATCAGCCTTTCTCCATCGAAGTCTCTCAGAAATGATGTTGATGATGCCGAGGGATGGCCGATCTTCTTACTGCCCTTCTCTCCTTGATGGTTCGGACTGGGGTAGCACCCTTAGCCGATCTTTCCTTACTTCAGGCCAACGTCGTAGGAATCGACCAAGCCGATCTTGCCTAATGAGCTCCTCGATCTCGTCTTAGAGCTAGATGCATTCCTCAGTATCATGATTATGATCATGATGATAGAGACAGTACTTGTTAGGATTTTGCTTGCCAGGATGAGACCATATCTTCTTCGACCTCGGCTGCTACTCCTTGATCTCCATCAGGACTTGAGTCTTCAGAGCGTTAAGGGGAGCATAGGTGTGGAACCTTCTAAGGGGAGAGTTTCACCATGCCCTTGGATCAGGGCTTCTTTGACAATGAGCTTGAGAAGAAGTTCGGGCTCGTCTGCGCTCGGGAGGAGTTCTAAAGCATGGCTGAGCTTTGCTCAGCTTTTCTTCAACTGTGGGCTTGCTTGAATCACCCGTCTGCCGCTCTCTCATGGCTTCTTCATCCTTCATCTTGAAGGTCTCTTCCATCCAGGCATAACCATTAGTCCGGGCCAGCATATCAATAAAATTTTTGGGATACTTCTTCTTCTTCTTCAGAAAGAACAACAGATCATTCTTTTAGAGGCCATTCTTTAGTGCGATCATTGCAACGGACTGATTCAAGTTCCTAACCTCAAGAGCAACAACAGCATTGAAGCGGTTGACATAGGTCCAAATAGACTCTCCTTTCTTCTACTTGATATGAATGAGAAAATCCAAGTCTCATCGGGGACGTCGGCTGCTGACAAAGTGAGTCACGAATTGATGGCTCATTTAATCGAAAAAAAACATAGTATCCAACTTAAGGACTGCATACCAGTTCCTGACTGCTCCCTTTAGGATGGAGGAGAAAGATCGGCATAGGATGGCGTCGGACACACCATGGAGCAGCATCATTGTTCGAAGGATCTTCAGATGATTGACTAGATCAGTAATCCCGTTGTAGCTCTTGAACTATGAGAGCTTGAAGTTCGGCGGGATCAATTCCTGCATGATTTGATGAGAGAAAGAAGAGTCGGTGCAGATATTATTACCATAAGAGAAGGAAGCCTAGTAGAGTTTCTCAATCCACCACTTCATTTCTTGCAGCTTTTGATCCAGGAGATCTTTGCGATCGTGGATCTCCGAAGTTTTTTGGTTGAACGAGGGCAGAGTCCCTCTAGGGATAGAGTCATGGTTAGAATAGGAGCTCCTTGCCCTTTTCTTCCCTTTCTTGAAGGTGACCGATCGATTCACCCAAGTCGGTCATCCTCAGACTGGGTCTTGGGGTTCCAAAGAAGCCCGCTTTGATCGGACCGACATTAGAGGTCACTGCTGCTGTATGGTCTGCATTGCTTTAGTGAGACCCCTAACCTATTTTTTCAGTAGGTTAAATTATTCCGCATCCATCATTGCTATCGGTGGAACTTGAGATGTTGGGGACGAGATGGGGGCGGGTAGATTTGGATGAAATCTAGCTGCGAAGGCGATCGACCACTAGGTGGAAGCCTTTCTGGAAGGCATCCTTGTGAGATCGACTAAGAAAGAAGAACTCCGAGAGAGAAGGAGAGGAATCTCTACTGAGCACTTCTTTAAGAATAAGAGAACCTCAAGAGAAAGAGGATCTTTTCTTTAATGTCAATTCTATTGGTACAAAATCTGGTTGACGCCAGATTCGAGGTCGGAGTCGGAGAAGATGAGGCCGCCACCGGTAACCTGTAAGACAAGTCTCGTCTGGAGTCGAGGGTGGTGGCTCTGGCAAGATCCTCTGATGATCAAGTCAGCTCTTTCGATCAACAAAAATGGCGTGCTTAGAAAAAAATGGCAGAGTATCGAGAGGGAGAAGAGTGCTTAAAAAAAAACGTATCTGAAGGATCTCTTTTATAGATGGAGCCTGTAATAAACTGATGGTGACGATCATAACTATCGAGTAGTAGGCCATTCGAGGCCATATGAAGTTTGTTATGGAGGATGGTGTCTATTGTCATGATGTGCCAGTCCGTTGGGATTTAATAGTTAAAGTTCAAAAGAGGTAGACGCTGACGGCGAAGAGCTTCAAATTTTATGAATTTCAGAAAAGTTCGGACTCCTTCAGGATTGTCTGTGCATAAGTGGATTCATGCTGTATAGATTGCTGGATCCGTATAGGCATGGAGGTCCTCCCAAGCGACTGCATGGAGTTCGATCGGAAGGGGTTCGAAAGTCCACTAGAGAAATCCTGAAGGAAGTCCGCTAGAGGAATTTGGAAGGAGGTCTGTTGGAAGAATTTGGAAGGAGTTCGATCGATAAAGGAGTCCGATTGAGGATGAAGTCCGAAAGGAGTCTGATTGATGGAGGAGTCCGACTGAAGGAGAAGTTCGAAAGACTCACGACCGAAAAAGGTCGACTGAAGGAATGTCGAAAGAAGCCTACCTAGGATGGAGAAGTCTGACTGAAAGAGAAGTTCGGAAGACTTGCGATCGAAAAGAGCTTACTGCTTAAGATGAAGGAGCTCGGCCACCCCCGCCATGCAAGCTCATCTGAGCGAGGTCCGGAGGGATCTTGTAAATTCAACCAAGGGTCAATCTTGGTCGTCGCTATCGAACGGAATTATTTAACAATTAAATATCTAGCAGAACTTCGATAGGAGCAGGTTCGCCCCCAACAAAACAAAAGCTAGACTTCTATGATTGTGTGTATATATATGTGTGCGCGTGCGCTTGGAAATAGGAATATATGTATTTGGTTTGGACAAGAATTTAGTTTGTTTTGAAATTGTTTTGAAATAACCCATGAGTATTGAAAAGCTAATGAGCCTTCGTTTGAAAGTGAGCCATGGCATTAACATATCATACAGCATAAATCAGCCTTAGGATGCCTAATGGAGCTCAACAGTCATCAAAATGCCTGGTGAGGCTTTATCAGCAGCATTTATACTATGTGTTGACAAGCCATAATAATGGTGCACTGAGGGTAGTCGGCAATGGCTAACAACATTTTTTTAGCAAAGAAAAAGTATTTTATTGTAGTTCAATAAATTTATTTTAGCTCAATAAAGTTTTCTTTCAACAAAATAATTTATTTATGATTTTATTCTTGTTTAACTTATAAAAGTTTAAAAAAATATTAAATATATAAGCTATATGTTATGATGATATATATTGTAGCGAAGCTTTTCCTATTTTTCATTATTAGATAGATTATCTATTCATTGCTCCTTAGGTCTCACTTTTACTTTCTTCTATTTCAAATTCGGAGCAGCTTAGTCTGGCACAGCATTAAAGCATTAGCATCTTCATCAACGCTCACTTTAACAGAAGGCTGGCCAAGTTCATTGGTATTTAGATATGTTTTGAGTTGTATATGCAGACCATGTTAGCTGGGGTTAGAATGTACTTCTTGAGACATTGCGGGCTATGTTAGTTAGCAAAAGATGTTAAATTTTGGTGATATTGTATATGTTCTGGAGCTATGTATACTAAGATTATATGAATATTTCTTTTGATTTGTGTATATATGTAGTGTAGTGATGAATGAATTCAGAAAAATTATTTTTGAGCCATGTTGATTCGAGTTGAAATGCTTATATTTGACAGATTGAAAAGATTGAATTATTCTAGGGGAGGGCATATTGTTGGTAGATGAATGGGGTTTAATAGTATCTTGTGAACCATGGCATAAGATACTACCAAAACTCAGTTCAGCTACTAAACCCTTGCCTAATCTAGGGGATGGGGTACCACACTCTCTCTTCTTCTTCATTATTCTCTCTTTGCTTAATTTATGAATCCAGTGAATGTTTCGAGCCTTATTCCTTTGAATCCAAGTTGATATGGTAGAAACTTCGAATCACCTTAGTGGCCAGACTGCTCCACACCATCTGAGCTTTTGTCAAGCATCACAGGACATAGTTTTTATTGACCTCTATCGAATCCTTACATCTTTAATGAACTTGATTAAATAAAGTTATTTAGAATGTTTGATCGTCGAGCGGCGTATACCTAACCTCCATCTTAACTCTTGTTGAACACTACTGATTTAATTATCCTTGATTTCTATTGAACCATTCTATCTTAGCCTGATCTTGATCGAATGTAATTAAATGACCAAACCATTGGATATATATGACTACCCATCAATTCTATTTTTTTTAATTATTGATATCTTTTCTAATTATTGGACTTGATCATGTATAAGGATATAGTCATCTTGACAAGATGTCCAAAGTGGAATACTATGATATAATCTATTAATTGAAGATTTTGATTCTAGATTTGTTGAAGCACGCATACGATAAGTAATACTTCACTTTGTTTAGATTCATTAGCAAATAATAAAATATTTTTTATATTAAAATATTTATTATTTATGAAATTAATATATATGTATTTTTAATTACTAAATATATCTTTTTCTAAAATATTAAATGATTTATCATTGAACGTGTTGAATTTGACATAGATTACACTTAATTGATTTCAATATTGCATGACTTTTATGAATTATTCTATTTAAAATATGAAATGTCTTTCAAAAAAGCGTATCGATTTGAGATGGATTGTGATTTGCAGCCAGACTATGTATGGAACCTTATTTGTGGGGTTTAAATACTGGTAATTCAATATTCTACTAATAGGATGGTTAAATGCTGGGTACCAGTGGGACAAATGTTGGCAAGTTGATATCTGTCGGTGGAGGTTGTGCATTGATATTTTGATTTAGTTCATAACCGTCAAAATAATCATAATATTTTGAAAAAAATTGATTTATAAATAAAATTTAAATTATAAAAGGATTGCATCTATCTACTTATTATTTAAAAAATAAAATATATATGAATTAGATTTTAAATTAATATACATTTATATTTATTTTTGGTATACTAATATTGTTGAATTTATCTAACTAAAGTACTCATTGCTTATGGGGAGATCAAGCTTATTATTATTATTATTATTTATATTTAAATACTTAGTTTCAGACATCAGTACTATTTGAAAGAGAGATCAGAAACAAGATTCGGTAATATTAATATTATTTAGATTTAGATATATTATTATTAATTTAGATTTATCAATTTTGATTTATTTAATATAAAATTTTTTAAATATATTTATTAATTAAATATTAATTTTTAGTTATTTAAATTAATTTTATTCTGATCTATTGATATTGCGTATGGAATGTCTTTTTATGTTTGTGGAGAAAATCTTCAAAAATATATGGCCATGTTATCTTGCCTCATACTATGTTTATTTGGTTATTTATGTTTGAAATTTTTTTAAATTTTTTTTATATATTTTATTTTTATTGGGTTCACATTGGGCATATAGATTTGTTTAATATATTCCATTTTTTTTAAAAAAAAATCGTGAGAAAGGCTTCGCCATGTAGTCCGTGTTAGGTGAGCTAATAACAGCCTTTAGATCAGCTCTCCCCCCTCCCCGGTCACCCTGAAAGGAACTCCAATGGCTCCTCTCGCCCCAAGGACCGGCGATGCTGTCTTCGCCAGCGTCGAACGCGTCGTAGGAAACCGACACCAAAACCCTAACCCTAGTCCTTTCATCCTTTCCATATCCATCTCTCCGTCTCTAACTTCTGTTTACTTTTGTGAGAATAGAATGCGGAGCTGTTCACGCTCACGTACGGCGCGACTGTGCGGCAGCTCCTCACGGATCTGGAGGAGGTGGATGAGGTTAACAAGCAGCTCGATCAGATGTAATTTTTCCTTCATTGCTCCCTCTTGATTCTCTTCAATTCATGTTTTTAGACCCAAAGTTTGTCTTTTATGAAATGATAGAAGTTGGATCAGTCGATTAGGTTTTCTATCTCATGAGTTTCAATTTTCAATGTTTAATTTGGAGTGTTAGATTGTAGATGCTCTGAAGAAATACGAAACTGGTTTACTTTATGGACCCAATTCATAAAAGGATGACTGTTTCTGTGGTTAATTTTAGTTGGATGGAAGAATTTGTAGGTGTTACTTCTTTTGAAATTGGGTTTTGGGTGTTCTTTGGTTTGTTTTTGCTGTTATTGGATTTAATTTACAGTTATATTGAGTTTAAAAATAATATGGTGCTTGCGTTGCACTCAAGTGGAAATAACGTTACAAATGCAAGCGATATAAAAATGGATCTGACAGCTTATGGAGGTGCCATGATAAATTTCCCAAATTTTTTTTCATCCTTTTTGCTCATGCTACGAAGATTACTAGGATAAATAATTAAATTGTTACTATAACACATAAGCATCCATCATCTTTCATTCTAAGTCATTTGGACACTACATTCTTGAACTAAGATTGCATGCATTTTACTCAATTGAAGCAGTTTGACTATCAAGAAGTATATGGAGCATTGATTAACGAAATACCTAGAATAATATTGATCTATATTTTCATAAAACTAAGTCTGTTAGGTCATTGTAATACAAAGCTGTTGATGTTTAATTTTGCTTGTTTTGCAGGGGTTACAATATTGGAGTTAGATTGATTGATGAGTTTCTGGCCAAGTCTGGTGTATCCAGATGTGTTGACTTCAGGGAAACAGCTGATGTGATTGCAAAGGTGTTTTTCAGATTTACTGTCTTTATGTGTGCTCCAAGATTTTCTTGTATAAAGTTTATTTATATTTGGTTTGGATACACTTTCACTTTTCTAAAAGCAATTGAGTATGGTTTCTTAACCATTTTGCTCATATCAGTTTTATGTCTTTGACTGGACTGGTTTATTTCACATATTATTTCTTCCTGTAAGACATACTTACATGTCTAAGGCTTGTGTACCAGGATCATTCTTTTGTTTACCTCTATTTGTCAATTATAAGTGCTTGTGCGTCGACCATGTTAGGTGTAACTCTAATTCTCTTTCGTTTTACAAAAGATGCAAATTATAATGTCGAGCATCAATTAGATCTTTGCTTGAACTTTTTCCCAGATTGCTTCCTAGAAGTTATCCACAGCCTGAATCTTACATTTCGGTCATTTAAGCTTGCTGATCTTATTGGATTGGTCGAAATAGTTAGTATTGATGTTTCTACTGATCTGTGCAAATCATATTGACCTTCCTAATACTTGTAACTTCCTTGAGATTTTTGTTTGGTTCAATGAGAGCTTTTTTTGCATTGATTTGTCTGATGATCATTAGGTAAGCAAACTTTAATAATTCAAACAATACCTGTTCCAGATGGTAAATTGTGCTTTGAATGCATTTCAGTTTGTAAGCTCATCGTTTGGTTATTTCTATTATTCTTAGCTTCTCCTAATCTGATCTTCGTCTTGGGATGATTTTTATGCTTGTTCAACTCATCACCTCGCATGTTTATGTTGAGGCAATGAAATGTGCAGATGACATTGATCTGATACCACTTTTAAGAGTTCCTAGCTTACCTAGATTGGGAGTCCTTTTCTTGGGATTTATAAAAGTTTTTGACCTTGCTCCTATTCAACCAGTTTTTTGTTCTTATCTTTTTTTTCCCTCTCTCCTGACTGCAGACATCTTACAAGATTTTAGTGTATTCAATTAGGATGTTTAGGCTGGCAAATTTTGAGACCATGCTAGAGAGGTTGAACATCATGCAATAGCTATTCATTCTCAGGTCTTAACAAAGCTTCAAGCAGAGTCCAGTACGTAATTGTTACCTCGGGCATACTTAAGTTAATGGAGAATATTCTGATTAATTTTAGAACAAGCCAGTTTTCATGAGTGGATAAAGAAAGATTATTCTAATAATGTACTACTCCATTCACCAGTTCTTCTTCATTTGCATTTTTCTTTACCATCATTGCATGTAGTATTGACATCTACATGAAACAAACAATATTTGGAACTGCGATGAAGGGTTATAGATAGTAATTGTGTAGATGTGTAAGCATGTGCATCGTGCATATATTTCTGTGTGTGAATATATCTGTCATATGTCAAGCTGTATTGTTCTAGTTAATGAAGCATCTAATTCAATTTATACCTTTTCCATTAACCTACATGTATATTTTTAATTCATTGATCATTGATTACCTGTGTTGCATGCACTTGGCTGAAACATTTGAATTTCTTTGGAACTTTAAATGCATTTGACTTAGTTATCCATAGTTTAAACAACAAGTAACCATTGCTTTAGCAGTTCTATGTTAATAAATATTCTATTTACCATTTATTTTTCCATGTGGTTGCAGTCTAGGTAGTTCTGGTATTAATTCGAAGAATATGCATGCAGTTCAACATACTCATCATTGTTTTCTTATAAAAACATAATTACAAATTTAAAATTGACAAAATAGTAATCAGTTGGGCAATCAGTTCATTTTATAATGATAACTTCCTTGAAGACAAATGATTTGGGTAGTTTGTGTATTTTATAACAGTAAGTTTCATATATTCTTAATCACTTTTTTCCACATTAATCATGCTTTAAATCAATACTTCCTATTTTTAACTGTGAAAGATATGTTGTTTTAGAATTTATCCCATTTCAATCTGCAACCTTACTATCGGCTGGTAAGAAACATAGCATTGGAACCCGTTTGGATCAAGGTGGGCCTGAAGCTTGCTCCTAAGACAACATATTAAACTTCTTAGGTCCTTTTTATCAATTATGTTATTCTGCTTGGTTTTATTTGATTAATGATCATGCCGTTGTTGGCACTGATTGGATTCTATATAACACTCGTTATCTGTTCCTGGATTTGATCCTTAATTTCTCTCTTAACTGTTTGAATGGCAAGAAACCCGCACCGTACTATCAAGGTGGAGTACCATGCAATAGAGTATGTCAATTAGATGGCACACCACCTTTTTTCAGAGATAGGCATTGACATTTCCTTTCTTGATCACTTTGTTGGGACGACCAAAATTCAGTATTCTATCTCCTGCTTTTCCTTCTCCTATCACCATGCACACCCTATTGAGTAGATTATTGGCCTTTTCCTCAAAGGTAAAATACATCAACTTTAGTTTCTGTTTGCCAATTCACTGGTGGTTGGAATCTACAGATAAGTTTGTAAGGGTGGTTGATTTTTTTTTCTGTATCTCTCTCTAGCCTGTGCTTCTTACTAATTTTTTGCCATATGGATGAAATAGATCCATATCAATTAGCTGTTTAATGGTAATGCTAGTCAGTTGAATTTATGTTACTTTTGCTGCATCTTGTTGCGTTTGGTGCATCACCATATCTTGCTTTCTAAAACACAAACCTTTCGATACTCATCTGTCAGAAATGGCACTAATTGGTATTATTGGTACATGCCAAGATTAACTTGGTTGTGTCATCCATTCCCAACAAATTGTATGCAGATTAAAGTCATGAGGAATGAGACTCCCCACATGTGGGGTGGAGTAGTCTCTGGATTTCATTGGATTTGAGTATATCCTTATACTGATTTTATGCATAGAAGTAGGTCAAATTGAAATTCAGAAATGAATTGTTTGTGATTTTAAGTGAAAGGCAGTCATCTTTATCACAGTTACTGAATTTCTTATTTCTTTTCTTTTCTTCTTTTTTTTTACCTTGCATTTTTTTCTTTTTCTTTTCTTTTCGTTGTTTCTTTTTTTTTTTATTTTTTATTTTTTACTTCAGCATCCTATACTGTCATATATTTTGTCAATTCATGGATAAAATTTATGATATAAGCTTTGGTAAACAGGTTGGTTTCAAAATGTTCTTAGGGGTCACTGCATCTGTGACCAACTGGGATGCTGAGGGGACAAGTTGCAGCCTTGTTTTGGATGATAATCCCCTAGTGGACTTTGTTGAGCTTCCTGATACATGCCAGGGCCTTTACTACTGCAACATCTTGAGTGGGGTTATAAGAGGAGCATTGGAAATGGTTGGTTTCTCAATTCTACCAGTTGGCTTTCCATATTTTTAATTCTTGTTATTGGTATATTATTATTATTATTATTATTATTATTATTATTATTATTATTATTATTATTGTCAAAACACTCAAATATATATCTAGTTATCCTGAATCTATGTTACCTGGAAACTTCATTTTTAAGCTCTCTGGGAAAGTTGACACTTTTGGATACTTGGACATGACATGACATGGCTGGACACTCTATATAGAAGTATCCTGCTAATTAAAGCAGAAAGTGTCTATGTACTAAAACAAAAAAAAAAAGGCAGAAAGTGTCCGACGCTTTGCAGTTTGCACCTTTATTTTGGAGTGTCGTGTAGGGAACTCTCAGCATAAGTGTTGGGCACTTTAGGTGAAGTATTCTTATGTCTTTACTGTAAGGTTATGAAGGTTTTATGGACACCAACCGAAGTGTCCATATGCTTTAAATGTGAAGTTATCACTCTTATATAGATAGTTTAAATAAAGTATGCTTATACTTTTACATAAAGTTATCACAGTCATTTGAAAACTTTAAATGAAATGTATAATGATTAATTATCGATGCAAGTATGTTAACATGTGTTAAATTTTAAATGAACCTAGGAAATAACTTAACCAACTCATAAACTCATGAGTATTCCATTACTTATATCACACACACAACACACTTGAGGACATTCAGACAGTTGGTATCCATGCCAAGCGACTAGGTAATACTGTAATTCAAAATGATATGTAGATACTTTTCCCTGTGTGGTCAACATTAATCTATAGTGTTAATTATGCATTGCCTGATCGCACACGTGCACACACAAGCACACACTTGAGGACGTTCAGACAAATGTCTGGTGACACTAAAATTCAAAATGATATCTAGATACTTTTGCTTTGTGATGGACATTTTATCTGTTGTTTTTTCCTTAGAATGGGGTCATGAAATTGTCCTGATACAAGATACACTTGGCACCCATTCCAAGTGTTGAGGTAGCACTACAAAGTTCATGATAATATATGGATACTTCCTCCCAGTGATAAACATTTAATCTATCATTTGTCATTTTTAGTGGCGTGCATGAAATTGTCCCGATACAAGACATAAAACCTTTGCTTTTGCTATTGTAGGCATCTTTAAAATAAATTTAAGGTATATTTTTACTATCTCCCCATTCTGAAGGAGGAGAAATCCCTTGTTTTATTAATGCTTGGTAAGCATGGTGTTTCTCTTGGAAATGTTGCATAGCATGGGTACATGAGGATGATATACATATTTCAATGAGAAGTACTTTGTTGTTCAAACCTGCTAGGCTCTTTTTGGGGATAACTTCAAATATTGGCTGCAAGGCTCAACCCTAACAATAGGTATTTCTGTATTACAAGAGGAGAAACCACAGTTTAAGAAAACCTTGCTGTTATCATTATATTTGCTATATTTTTATCTCATATGCGAGCAATTTATCGCCTGCAAGAATGCGTAGCATGTGATGAATATATTGCACAATATATGATGTATTTGGATATCATGTGGAAGTATGTTTTGTATACATTATTTGTTCACAGAGCAACCTGTTGTTATTGTTTTAGGTGTCAATGAAGACTGAAGTCACCTGGGTCCGAGATATGCTGCATGGGGACGATGCATATGAGCTGCGAGTGAAACTTCTGAAGCAAGTTCCAGAGGAATACCCATACAAGGATGATGAGTAACTTCTGAAGCAAGTAATATCATGTAGATGCAGATCCTTCTTTTTACCAGGAATTGGCTACTCTTGTTATGGTTGTACTAGTTAGTTTTCTGGGCCTTCTTATTTTCTGGAGGTGTTCTATTTGGATCTAGATTACAAAGCTAGTTATATTTTCTACTTTAGTCATTTGCTTTCATAAATGTGTAAAAGATGTTCAGATGTTCATTTAAAATGCATTACAGGACTAGAACTTATGGCATACTTTTAACCTCTACTGCAACAGAAAAACAATTGCATCATATCATTTCATATAACATAGTTTAATTATCAATGCATGCTTAGATACAGATGTAGGTGTAATCTTATTAATAAGCATGGTAGCTTATTGTCCCATTCTGGTGGTCATGATTGTGAAATGCATAGATAACCAGAAGGCATTCATCATGGTTCATAAACTTCCCTGAAATTTCCTTTTGGGTTCCGAAATCTGTTAGCTTCTCTACTTGGCACATTTGGGTTTTGTTTATGGGACAGAAAGCTAGTGCACTGCATTTAGATGCTTGACATCCATTACTCATAACATTGATGTGTCTCAGGGATTGAACAGTTGCTATAGAGATTCTATAAAACTGAAAATTAGTCTATATTTGCTTTCTAGTCAGAGGAGATCCTAAGTGAAAAACAGAAAGAAAAAGATATGTTGTTCAGCAAGTATGGTAGGCTTCTCTCTTTAATGTTAATTTTAGAATACTCCCCCCCTCTTACGTGTGTCAGATTTTTTTGGTGCTATGTATGAAATAATGTACAATTTTATGCTTGCGGAAATATTAGATTTAACCAGCTTATTTTATCTTTGATATTTTGAGAGTTGCTTTGCAACTCGAATCAATGGTAAGCTAATCATGATCTTATAAAATCAGATAGCGAAGGCTGGTATAGTTGTTTCTTTTCACTGAATGGAGAAATAATGGAAAATACTTCAACTAAATGAAGTAGGCAAAGAGCACACAGAAGAAAAGGGAATCCAATTAAAGAATCTGTGAAACTATTCATAATTTATAAATATGAATTGCATAAATATATTCCTCAAATAAAGAAGGCATTACAATTAATGACAAGTTGATGAAAATATAGAATATCGACCACTTTAAAATTTCTACAAGCTATGCAAACTATCACTTATCTATTTGCTTTTACCTCTCAGCAGCAAACAAGTAGGGTTTCAAATGGGCTAAGAAGAACCAGGTCTAGCATGTACCCTTTCCTATTTGGACTTGTTTACATTAGCAAGCAATCTGGTTAGGAGAATTTGGAGATGGCAACTAAGATAGCTACCTAAGTTCTATCAGAAACAATCTCAGGCTTATTTGCATAATAGTTGTTGCTTATAAAATTGGGTATTCCAAAACACATATGTGCATGCATGCATATAAAAATACAAAATTTGCTAAAAAGTAATAGAACAATTGCAAGTTCAGTCCATACTTTTATAGCTTCCTATCTACCAAAATCTGCTAGCCAGTCTGCATGGGAGTAGCCCGAAACCAATCCTTGACAACCAGATCTTGTAGCATAAATACCTAATCTGTAGCCGGTATAATTGATGACATAGAGCTTACCTTTCCACATGACCATCAACCAGGAAATCCTACATGGAAAATTTGTGTTAAAATTTCAGCATGAAGAAAACAAGGTGATGGAAAGTAATGCAACACATAAAGGTATCATCACCCATGGGCCTAGTGCTTCTTTGGTGAATGGGGGGCTTGTGCATCATGCGGCTATCCATTGCTCAACTCATTAGTGATTTGCTTATACAATTTATCGCCTCCATGTGCCTCATCTAATCATACAACAATAATCCAGTCTCCCTCACCATCATATTTGTTTTGAGTCCTGGTCCCTTAGTGTGTAGTACATGTCTCTCCCTATACAGTTTCCAATAAGGTTGCAAATTGCAGAACTTGCCATTGTAATCAGATCCTCTAGAAGTGTAGCATCTTGTTGTGGAGGACCTTGAACCATTTCTTCAAAATCTGAAATGCCCTCTAGATGAAATTTTGTAGTTGTGCATGTTGGTGGTTGAAGTGGTCCTTATCATGACCATGGAGATGGGTATGATCTCATTAAAACTTACCAATATGGTCCTTCTGACCTTGATAATAGGCAATAAAGTTATGTGTGTATGCATCCCAAATCAATAATATATTTCTTGCCTGTATTGAATTATGAATGAAGGAAAGAATTATTAAAATAAAATATATTTAATTTGGAAACTGTATAATTCTTTGTTTACCTTCAGGAACTGTGAATTCTTCTTCTTCTTTGGGGCTCCATCTGAAAACTCATATGTTGGTTGCTGACCCTCCTATCTAATGTAGAAAAGGGAAATTGGTAGTCCAAGGAACTTGTGGCTATGGCATTCTACTAGGTAAATCCCCTGTGATTGCTATACTTTGGGCTGCTCACACTTTTTGATCTACAGGTAATATATCTTGTCAATAGGACTTATGGCATTCTATTCGTATACAATAAATTAATTCACTTACTAAAAAGCCAAATTACAAGTATATGTAAGTTAATGATAATTTGGTTACCCCTAATGCCAGATAAAATAGTCCTGTTGTGATGTCATAATGACCCTCAGGATAGAGTTGAAGGGCTTGTTCATTGTCTCACTTGAGTGTTGAAACATCTCATAAACAATCAGTTCATGTTGCCATGCCCAACATAGGAACAGATGGCACTAACTGGTCTTTGCAACTTATGCCTTTTGAATCAGCATGTAATCCCCCTCACTATGGGGAATCACAGAATGCAGTGAACATGGTAGCCGTTATCTAAAATTAGTGGATAGATATTTTAATCTTAGATGATGATAACATATTTTCCTATTTTCATAACGCGAAACACGCAAATGAGACTAATATTGATAAACTAAAGCTATGTGCCAATTAAAAAAAAAAAAAAAAAACTCATGGGCCTCTTGTTGGTGGCCAATTGGTTGTCATGTTAAAGAACTCATGCAATGGATGTGAGTTCAAAGTAGGTCAAACCTGCAAATCAATTGATCATGACAAGTAATATGCATTGTATGAGATAGAGGTCGAGTTAGGTAAAAAAAGATATGATATAGAAATCTCCCTGCAATATGCTTCATTGTTTGCTTTGCCTATGTTCCATGCTTCTCTTCTCCTTTTAGAAGAAATTATTTGCATTCTTTTGTTGTGATGTGTAATCCTAGATATGTGTTGCATGCTCTTGACACTTGATTCTTATGTTTATGTAATTAGTTGTAAAATTTTGTGTAATTTCAGTTTAGTCGAGTAAAAAATTCTTCTTCTTGAAGAATTCTTTTGGCACTTAATTTTTGCCTTGACTTTTATTAAATTGCAATCTTGGTCTTTTCTATCACAATGACACGTCCAGACTTGAGCAGCAAAGCAGTTTTAGATTAACCAGAGTAGTTTTTTGAGATAATGAACTTACCTAAATCCATGGGGTTATGCTACTATTCTGCATCATCTCATCACAACTAACATGCTGATGGTTTGTAAAATGATGATTGTAGTAATGACTGAGAACAAGAAACTAGAGCTACTTGATAATGTCTTGTTTGATACTCGAAGTTCTGTGATCGGACTTGATTGGAGTTCGGATGTGGCCAAGTAGGCTGTAGTGCAGTAAAATTGGCGTATGAGGAAATACTGATTCCACTTTACTCTTTTATGATTTCACCACTTGCTAGTCCTATGCATGATGCTCATGTGACTTTTAACTTCGGCTAGCTAAGGTTTGGCCATCAGAGATTTGTTGGGATCATTGTCTTGCCGTTCAGGCTATTAGTCAACATTATAACGAGCGGAATCCAACCTATACCTGACCAGAGCCCAGTGCACATTGGGTAGAGTATGGGTTTAAACATTTCCGAACTCGACTGGAGATCTAATGGGTCTTATGATGTTTTTAAATACATGAGCTTTAACTGATCTAACATTTCATTGGATTGATTCAGGGCATGGAATCGGAATGGTGGTATCCGACAATATGTTTGGTTCATAATTAGAATCGAAATCGAAATGGAATTTGAATGCTTGATGATAGAATGGAAATGAAACTTCCTACAATCAAACAGCTGGAACAATCCGAATGGAACTTGCTCATTCCTATCCTACTCCCATTCATTCCAGGGTCCAACTCCAAATAACCAAATGTGTTCTTGGTTTAGTGAAACATGCACTCTAACTGACATGATAGCAACCCTATATATGATGGAGAATGAAGTTTTTGCATAGCTCAAACATACTGAGCATGGCTACAACATTTTGGCATTGAAGTGAAACGAATCTTCCATTTCTTCCTCGTGACGCAGAACGCATGCAAAAAGTGTGATTTAACTTGGGGTTTAGAATGAAGTTTTAGTTGATCAAATATGATAGGAACACAGCAAATGGACTTCAAGAGGTGGGAATGAGACAAGAACTCTAAGAAACTGCTATGAAAACTCTTTAATCTATTAAAACCCAAAAGGCCTCCCAGCACCACGAGACCCCAAGTCCAGGGGAAATTTCCAAACCCCTTCTCCAAGAAACTAGGAAAGGTCTCTAATTGACTCCAAAACGGTCAATGTAAAGTAAAATTAAAACCATCCCTTTCACACACCGTCTTTGTTTCAAAAAAAAAAAAAAACAAGAAGAAAGATACCATCCCATTGTCTGGCCACGTCGCTGGAAGATTGATTATTTTTTTTTGCTAAGATACGATTGATGATGTTTGCTCTGGGATATTCTTTGAATTCTTCCACCCAGGTCAATTATCTCAGACAAGACAAAACAACCCGAACCCCACCACTTCGCTTTCCAACGACCGTCTCCGTCTCGCACCACTCTCCAATCACAGCCGTCCGATGGAAATCCAACGCAAACAAATTCCCGACCGTCTCCGTCACGCACCATTCTCCAATCACAGCCGTCCGATGGAAATCCAACGCAAACAAATACCCCACCGCCCTAAGAAGAATCAAATAGTAAAAAAAAAAATCAACGGCTAGCAATCGGCCCGTCTCCGCCGCTTTCCCCGACCGCCGAGTCGCCGACCCGGGCACTCATCCCGTCGGCCCCCAACCCTCCTCCCACCCTTAAATACCTGCCGCCTCCCCCTCCATCCCACCCCCAAGAAAATATAATCCCGGGAGCAAGGAACCCGCCACACCCCCCCTACCCCTCTCCTCCTCCTCCTCCCTATCCCTGCCTTCCTTGTTAGGGTTAGGGTCAGGTTTCCATTTCGAAGGTTACGGAACGGGATCCAAGATCGAGGGTCTGAGCGGATCCTCGGACGATGCAGCCGGCCTCCTTCGAGAGCTCCCGCCCCCGCAATGACCGGAGGACCGGTGCCGGCGGCGGCCTCCGTCCCCACCACCGCGCCTCTGCCGGCGCAAGCCGTCAGGAATGGGTACCCCGCGTATCCGCCCCGGCCGCCTCCATCCACCAGCCGCCGTCTTCTGGCGGTGATTCCACGAACGTTCCCGGCCCTAATCCCGGGCACCATCGCCATCGGAACCACCACCCGGCACGTCCGGCGTACGTGCCCCGCCCCGCGCCCCCGGCGGCAGCGCCACAGGATGGGGCGGATCGCGCCGCCGTGCCGCAGCTGGTCCAGGAGATCCAGGACAAGCTTGCGAAGGGGGTCGTGGAATGCATGATCTGCTACGATATGGTCCGCCGATCTGCTCCGATTTGGTCGTGCTCCAGCTGCTTCGCGATCTTCCACCTCCCCTGCATCCGGAAGTGGGCCCGCTCCCCCACCTCGGCCGACACCTCCGCCCCTGGCGCTGCCCCCGACGGCGGCGGTGGCGGGTGGCGATGCCCCGGGTGTCAGTCGGTGCAGGCCACCCCGGCCAAGGACCTCACCTACACTTGCTTCTGTGGCCGCCGCCGTGATCCCCCGAATGATTTCTACCTCACCCCTCATTCGTGCGGCGAGCCTTGCGGGAAACCCCTCGACAAGACTCCGCCGTCGTCTACCGAGGATGACGACCGCCGTTGCCCCCACGTGTGTGTTCTCCAGTGCCACCCGGGCCCCTGCCCGCCCTGCAAGGCCTTCGCCCCCAGGCGGCCGTGCCCGTGTGGCAAGAAAACGATCGTCCGGCGGTGCTCCGATCGCAGCACCCCGTTAACCTGCGGCCAGCTGTGCAACCGCCTCCTCTCCTGTGGCCGCCACCGCTGTGATCGTGTCTGCCACACCGGCGCTTGCAGCCCCTGCCGTTTCCTCATCTCCGCCTCATGCTTCTGCAAGAAGAAGACCGAGGTCGTGATTTGCGGCGACATGGCGGTGAAGGGTGATCTCAAGGAGATCGACGGGCTCTTCTCGTGCGATTCCATTTGTAGGCGCACGCTCTCTTGTGGGAATCACCACTGCAATGAGAATTGCCATCCGGGCCCATGTGGGGAGTGTGAGCTCTTGCCCGGAAAGATCAAAACTTGCCACTGTGGAAAAACCGAATTGAAGGAGGATAGGGAAAGTTGCTTGGATCCGATCCCTACATGTTCGGAGATTTGTGAAAAGCTCCTCATTTGTGGGCTTCATCAATGCAAAGAGAATTGCCATGAGGGGTTCTGTCCGCCATGTTTGGTTCGGGTCGATCAGAAATGCCGTTGTGGATCATCCAGCCGGACCGTGGACTGCTACAAGGTTTCATCAGAAAGGGACAATTTTGCTTGCGATAAGCCATGTGGTCGGAAGAAGAATTGCGGGAGGCACCGATGCAGCGAGCGCTGCTGCCCATTGTCCAAGCCAAGTGCCCAGCTCTCAGGGGATGATTGGGATCCACATCTTTGCTCGATGCCATGCGGGAAGAAGCTTCGATGCGGGCAGCACTCGTGCCAGCTACTATGCCACAGTGGCCACTGCCCACCATGTCTCGAGACCATCTTTACTGATCTTACCTGTGCTTGTGGGAGGACATCGATCCCACCGCCGCTCCCTTGTGGTACTCCGGTCCCTTCATGCCCCAACCCTTGTTTGTTCCCCCAACCTTGTGGGCATTCAGCCTCGCACACCTGCCATTTCGGGGATTGCCCGCCATGTTCGGTCCCCGTGGCGAAGGAATGTATTGGAGGGCATGTGTTGCTGAGAAACATACCTTGTGGGTCGAAAGACATTCGTTGCAACCAGCTCTGTGGTAAGACTCGGCAATGTGGATTGCATGCTTGTGCTAGAACTTGCCATCCTGCTCCTTGTGATACTTCGGGTGGCTCTGGCTCTGTCTCTGGGGTGAAGGCTTCTTGTGGGCAGGTCTGTGGTGCTCCTAGGAGGGATTGCAAGCATACTTGCACTGCTCCATGTCATCCTTTGGCACCCTGCCCCGATCTCAGGTGTGATTTCCCTGTTACCATAACTTGTTCTTGTGGTCGGATAACTGCCAGTGTGCCCTGTGGAGCTGGAGGCAGCACAAGTGGGTTCAATGTAGACCCAGTGTTTGAAGCCTCTATCATTCAGAAGCTCCCTGTTCCTTTGCAGCCAGTGGAAGCCAATGGGAAGAAGTTGCCTCTTGGACAGAGGAAGCTCACCTGTGATGAGGACTGTGCGAAGCTGGAGAGGAAACGGGTCCTTGCGGAGGCTTTTGACATAACTCCCCCTAACTTGGATGCCTTGCATTTTGGGGAGAATGCTACAGCATCAGACTTGCTTGCTGACCTCTTCCGACGAGAACCAAAGTGGGTGTTTGCTGTCGAAGAGAGGTTCAAGTTCATGGTGCTTGGAAAAGCCAAGGCAGGTGCTTCAAGTGGCCTCAGAGTCCATGTCTTCAGTCATATGGTGAAGGAGAAGAGAGATGCTGTTAGGCAGATAGCTGAGAGATGGAAACTCTCAGTCCAAGCAGCAGGTTGGGAGCCGAAGCGGTTCCTTGTAGTTCATGTTACACCCAAGTCCAGGCCTCCTGCTCGGATCCTGGGCTCTAAACCCGGCATTCCAGTAACTGCTTCCCATCCACCAGCTTATGATCCCCTAATTGACATGGATCCTAGGCTTGTTGTTGCAATGCTAGACTTGCCAAGGGATGCAGATATAAGTGCATTAGTTCTGAGGTTTGGTGGAGAATGTGAGCTGGTGTGGTTGAATGACAAGAATGCCTTTGCTGTTTTTGGGGATCCGGCAAGGGCAGCAACTGCTCTAAGGCGGTTGGATCATGGGTCTCCTTACCAGGGTGCTGTAGTGGTTCTTCATAATGCTGGGGCATCAGGTCCTTCGGGGAGTAATGCATGGGGAGTGACTGCAAAGAGCAGCAATCCATGGAAGAAGGCTCTTGCCTCAGAATCAGATTCATGGGGCGGGGACTGGTCTGGCGGCCCAGATGCAGCAGTGCCTGTGCCTGTGCCTGTGCCTGTGCCTGTGCCTGTGTGGAGAGGCAACGAAGCTGCCCCCATCTCAACTTCATCAAACCGGTGGAATGTTCTCAATTCAGATATGGGTATGGATTTGGTGTCATCTGACTCAGTGGAGGATCGTGGTTCGGTTCCTGGGTTGGAAGGTGGTGCGGTCATGGATTCAAGAGCAGGTAGTTTAAGTACGGTAGGGGAGAGTGATGGAGTTGGCACGGTAGAGATGCCTGAAGAGGTGGAGGATTGGGAAGAAGCTTATGAGTAAGAGCAAAGCAGGTCTTTGGAAGTGTGCTTGCTTCCTTGAATCTTTTTGTTACCTTTTTCTTGGATTGGCAAGATTGTCCAGAATCAGTGGTTGATGTGAAGTTATACATGGGTGGTTATATACCTATTGTGCATTTAAAGTTACCTTATTCATTCCTCTAAGGTTTCCTTTTTGTCCAATTTCACTGGGGAGAATCATACGTTTAGTTTTAATCAAATTGCTGAAGTTCATCTTGTTTTGATTACTATTTCTTCGTACTCTGTATCTAAATGTTACATTTTTGAATATGATGGATGAGGAGTTATTGGTTCTCTTCACTGGAAGAGGATTGTGGAATTATTTTTTGATGCTGTGAATGCTGTGGTTTGGATTCAATTTTATTCTTTTAAGTGCTACAGGGTTCTAGAAGGAGAGCTGATATCTTGATCCTCTAATGTTTTTGAGTTTTTGGTGAGAGCATTGATTTAAAATTATGGAGGATGAAGTGTTCAAATGGGCTGGATCAGGTTGTGGTGTATATCCCATAGAACAGGGAGTGCCTAACAATCACGCATATCAATTTAGGATCCACTTCATGGTTATTGATTTATTTTTAGGGCTAGCTCTCGATCTGATATCAACCCTGCACACTTCAAAAAAAAGATATCAATTCTCCACCTTCCTCATCCTCGCTTGGAACTGGCCATTCAGGTATTTGACATAGTATTGTGATCATATGATTATTAATTTCTTACTTTACACATGATTGTATATTGGTTATCATTGAGGAAGTTGTGCCAAGCATCAAATAATGAAACCTGTTGCTTATCAGGGCTGCAAATGAGAAATTCATGAACATCTGGGGCTCAGCTTTGCAACAAAGTTGCACAGACTTACTTTAACCATAAAACTAGCTTGTGTAGACCTCGACAAAGAGGGTGCATCTCATTACTTTACGCAGCATTCTGGTTGATGGATATGGCATGGTTGAATCGCTGGATGATGAAGTAACTGCATTTAATGAGTTCGAGAGATAAAATTCAATCGCTTGGAATGCCATCCTCAATCGCCGTGGCCGCTAATAAATATGTCGAGGAAGCTTGAGGGGGCTTTTGTGAAATGGAGAGATTCGATGAGGCACGGATCATTCAACTTTTGCTGCTGCTACATGGTACTGTGGTGCTTTAAGGTCTTCAGACAAAGGGAAGTGCATGCTAAAGCAATCATTTGTGAGTGTGTCAATGATGTTTTTGTGGGGAACTCTCTAATAGACGTGTGCAAAGTGTGAAGATGCTGAGAATTGCAGCAATGGCATCTAAATAGATGAGAGAAAGGAGTCAAACGAGTCGGAAGCCGATTATTTCCAATTATGCGCGCACATGTTTTTGAGAATGAAAGAAGTTGGCTTGTAGGCGTGTTCAGTTCAATTCAGGGAGTGGCCTCATGACATGGGGTGAAAAGACTGCTAGATTCTGATGTCATTCTTGGTGGGACAGTCATTGGTAGATATTTTAAAAGTGGCCGCATGAGAGACTTGTCAAGGTTTTGATAGGTTGAAGAAGAGGAATGAGGGAGGTGTTTGTTTGGGAAAAGTTGGAGTTTGAAATGGAAATGGAAATAAATGACTCCCATTATTCCAACCATTTGGTTGAGAGATGTTTCATTTAGATTCTGATTCCATAATGGAATAGGAATTTCCTACCGAAAACTCAATCCCATATATTTCCTAAAGATTCAAATTTTCATTCCTATTTCGATTCCGATCACAAACCAAATACTTCGGGAGATTTGGCCATTCTGATTCCAATTCTAATCCATTAAACTGATTACAGGGTTTGTGAAAGAGAAAACAGGCAGAATTTGCTATTAGTGAAATCTGCAAACATCAAACCAGACCAATTCAGACTTACGAACCTTCCAATCCTGTGTGTCAACCAAGGAGATGTCGATCAAGGTAAAGAAGTCCATGCTCATATCATTAACACTTGCTGGACCAAATATAGTACAAGAAACTGAGCTGGTTCATATGTATCATAAATATGGAAAGTTTAACATAGGCGGAAAGTATTTTTAGGGGAATACCTGAAAACAATGACATGGAAGTGCCAGATTGCTTCTCTGTGGCCGAAGCACTTTCTGCATGCGCTCCCCTTTCAGACCTTGTTGCAAGCTTGTTGATATACATACGGGATAAGAGAGCATGAACAATGCATGCAAGATATATGACCAGGCAACAGAAAAAGGAATTGGTAATCCACATTGTAATAACATCAGCGCTCACCAGTCATGGAAGAATTGATGATGCAAGGTGAATGTTCGGTAAGATGGTGGTCAGAAGCATGATTTCATGGATGGGGTATGCCAAAGGTAGTTTCAAGGACAAGACCTTCAAACTCTTCCAGAAAATGGTTGAAGAGGGTGCAGAGTACAATTGCTTTGCTCCAGCACCGGTAGTAAAATTGTGTGAACCTACCAGCACTCGAGCAGGGGGAATAGCTCCATGCTTGATGGTTAAGAAAGTGGTGGTTCATTGTTCAGTAGTTTTGGACAGTGCGGTTGTTGATATGTATGCAAAAGGTGAATCACTTCCGAACTTTCGGCCAATCAGAACAAGGATGGCTACTCAAAATCCATGGAAGGATTAAGCAGATTTTCATAACAAGCTGCCAATTTAATTTGGTGAACTGAGACTGAATCTGGTCAAGGAACTCTCAGGAAGAAAAGAGACCTAGGCCCACCATGAAATTTGCTAGTGGGAAGACCTAGAGGCTGCCTTCATCAGTTGGAACTCTGTTGTCTAATGGATGAAGATGTGGTAAGAAACAGATCTTATTTCAAGCAAGATTTTCAAGTAGAGGATCATATAGTTAAGAGATTCCCAATAAGCTATCATGGATTACCAGACAACATGGCAAAACAACATTTTGGAATGTAATGCTTGATTTCAATGTTATTCACTAAGATAGCAGAACTATTACCCAGTGTCTTTTAGTCTTAAGCTTCTTCATTTATTAATAAAGTTCAAAATTCAACTGCACCGCCAAGCACCGATCACAATCAATATCTCAGAGACTAGAACCCTTCTTTTCAACATCACAACCACAGATTTAGTAGACATTTAATTGGAGCGTATGAAATTAATGAGTTTCCCAAAAAGTCCCATCCCATTACTGGGGCCAAAATAGGATACCAACAGTTACTGTTTATGCTTAAACATGTTCACATAAGCAAATGATTATAGATTTATCAAAAAAAAGAAAAATCTAAATTTAACTATCCCACCGAATATCAGTCAGTATCTTCTACATTTTTTCAAGCATAAACTACAAAATTCTGCATATGACCTTAAGGAGTACACAGTCAGATATCACACATTAAGTATAATTATTTGATATATTCTAATAAAATGACTATTTTTTCTGTGATGATAGAATGCAAAGACGAGCTAATTAGCGCGGCTAAGTTCAATGGAATATGAACAAAAATGTCAGTGTGGTTTAAAGGAAGTAGAACACAAAAGTTGTTCTTCCAATTCTCGAAAACCTTGGTAGACAGCCGCAGTCTGACTTTGTGGAAGGGCCAACCTCCGCACTTCAGTCATGTACCTGTTTTCATGTATGCAAAATGAACCTTGTCACATCCAAAAACTCACCTTGCTTATGGAAAACATCACAAAATGAAAAAGAGCGACTTCTAAGATAGCAATAATAGTTTGATCCCTGTTGTACAAAAGCATGGAATTTGAGAAAAAGAGAAAATAAGTTTCCCAAGTTGCACAAATGTCTGGTGTGAGAAGAGAGGAATAACAGACATTTCCCGAATAAAAACAAGATTACTGCTCGTGAGCATAACATGCTTTTGAGAATTACTAAACCCAACAGATGATTGCTTATTTAATGGAAGAAAGCAGGCATAAAACCATTATATCAGAGGGAAAAAGAAGAGATTGACCTGTTTGCTGCTGTAGCGATTTTGTCCCGAATTCCTTGATTTATCACTGTTGTCTGCTCTAACGCTGATGTTCCACCAAATTTAATAGAAGTACTGGCTGTTGTAGTACCCATTCTATAAGCAAGTGCAGACGTAGCCCACTCATGAAGGATCCCAAGAACTGATCGGAGAAGCCGCAATCTCAGAGCTGGTGAAGGCAAAACAGCTCTGTTTGACAGCAATTGGTCATAGATGCTTAATACAGGCTCTTGTGCACCTTTACAGGCTGCGAGAAGGGCTCTTGCAATATCCTCATCTCCCACAAGTTCAACTCCTGATTCTAACCGCTCCTGCTAAAGAGGATGCTCACTTCTGAGATATGTCTTGAAACAAAAGCTCAACTAAAAGAATCAGCATTTGCATCAAAATAGAAGTGATCAACTTTAAAATCAGAACACCTTAATCTGAATGCATGTTTCCAGTTGTGCTAATGCAGTCATGAGTGAAGCTAACAAGTTTGCAAGCTTAGTTTATTCAGAACTGCCTCTAGCTAAAATTGACTTGTTCATTATTACACAAACAGCTAGATCTGTGCTAAGAATAAAACTAGATTTCAGAACCTGAGCCTGCATGTGTTGGAGACTCAGGAAACATCAATAAACAGTTAATATGCACACAAGAGAAGTGATCGAACTCAAGAGTCATATGATGGAGATACAGCCACATTACCAGAGCAGCCTTCTCAAGATGAAGACATAGTGTCTCTAAAGGCAAGCAAGCCCCACCTCCAGGATAAAGATTCGACCCCACCCTCTTCAACACAGAGCAGGCTTCAGCAACACCTCCTCTTGAAAGAGCTTGATCAAGAAGTCTAGCCCAGATTTCTCTAACAATTTTACTGTCGGCATCTCCAGAATAGTTTGCAAAGTTAAGCATTTCCAGGCATATCTGATCAAGATAGCAACAGGAAGAAAGCTTTTGTTACTAGAACTAATCTCAAAACTAACATTTGTAAGTGATGAAAAAGTACAGTAATACCGAAGCATAGACATAACACATACATGAAAATGCTAAAGATCAGAAAGACCTAGAAGATAGTTTCTACCAATATGACAAATATTAAAGCCTACATTGCAACTTTCCTAGACAATAATTCCCTCTACATTCATTTTAAACCCAGTAAATTTTGGTTTGAAACCTACTACAAATTAAGAAATTTTAAGGCTTTAAATCCCATGTAACAAGGCTGTCCCAATTTTTCCATGGAACAGGACGTGCTGCCATCCCGTCCCATCCCAACACGTAGGATAGGAGATGTCCTGATCGGGATGCTCGGATGCTAGCGAGATGGCTCTGTCCCAACACATAGGTCCTGGTGTTTCGCCGGGATCTGAATCCTTGATTTTAAGTCATCCGGCATCTTTTTTTTTTTTTTTAATTTCTATTATCCCACAGAATTGGAGATTATGTAGTTGCTGGTAGAGTATCCTTAATTAGAGATGGTTTGAGGGAGAAAACCAGCCCCTAGCAAGCCCCTATATTTAGCAGGACTCTCTTCAAACCTGAGAAATCATTCCCTAGCTCACCCGACAAATTAGAGCCCATCCTTTGGTGAGGATGATGTAGATGCTTTAAACACTATACTTTCTGTATCTTGTGTCTTGAGGAGATCACCAACCATCTCCTTGGCTGTGATCTCTTGGAAGGGATCAGACATTATTTTGGTGTTCCAATGAACCTCAATACCTTTCCCCTTGCTCACTGTGAACTTTGGACTTACTTGGAGGAAGAACTCTATTGATCGTGATTTGAGGAAAGGATGGAATTCTGTTCCTGCTAGTTTGCTGGTGTCTTTGGTTGGAAAGAAAAAGGCGATTCTTCAAGTATAAGAACTGTTTCGTGCTTCAGGTTATCAAGCAAATGAGGTTCCTTGTCAAGGACTGCACTAATGGCATGGTGAAGAAGAAATATTGAGCTCTGCATCCTGATTTTAGATTGATTAAAGTGGTGTAATCTTCCGTTTTTGTTTTCTCCCTCCTCCCTGGAGTGGTCTTTTGTACTGTTGTTCATTAGCTTAAAGAATCAAACTGGCCTCCATCAAATCTTTATCTTATTTTTTTAAAAAAAAATACAAAGAAATCCTGAGCTCCCCTTCATAAGCCTAAATATAAGTAATGGAAAGAGTATGGCTTTTAACACTTTAGAGCTGGCTGACAATACAAAGGCCTGGGTAAAACTTGTAGGGATATATCATTGAAAGGAAGCTGGCTTTGAGTCCTAAAGAAATTCCTCAAGAAAAAGTGGAATACAAAGGAAAGCTTCATACATAAATTTGGGCTTACATCTTCTAAAATAGTGGATGGAGGAACACGGTCAATGGACAGGCACATTAGTTTCCTCAGAAAAATGAAGACATGGAATTTAAGTAAAACTTCCTTTGGACTCCAGCTTGGGTGAGACACCCTTCAGTGCAACTTCACATTCTTCAGTTGATTCTCTATGTAAGAATGCAAGTTTCTCTAGAACCCTCACTTTATGGACTAAAACAGTAGCGGAGATATTAAGATTTGCAAGGTTGTGTACTTAAATTGAGCTAAAAGAGAGTTTGCAGAAGTCGGTATAGATGATTTGTGTCTGGAAGTTTTACTTTTTGTAGTGACTCTTAGCTGTTCAGCCATGCATACTATGACCATTCTATTACTAAGTTCTAGGTAGAAAAGACCAAATTTATGGAAGATTTCATCCATGAATGTGCAGGTACACAAGTCCAAGTTCCAAGAGATTCAGGCCACTCAGACCTCTGTGATAAGATCTCAAAGCCCCTCAAGGCAAAGTGGTGGGGAAGTTTTGTTACTAGAAAAAACTGAAAGATGCCAAAATGTACATGTACAGGGCACTACATAGGTGCGATATGCGAAGGCACAACATTCAAGTCAGCCCATCTAATACTACTTCTAGGGGGTCTGCAGATTCTGTCATGGAAGCTTCCATCAATTTTGAAGCTCCCATCTTTGGCTCCAACATTCACCTAAAATCTGGAAGAAAGAATAGCAGGAGCAAATGAAAGCAGAAACATGGTGCAAATCCTAAAATTTTTACTGTTACATGGACTTAGGTTTACATGTTGGGTGCAGTATATGTCTAAGCATCAGACCCTTCCAATATCTAAGAATTTATTCTCACAGAGCTCTTCCAAGTGTCATGCCAATGTCCATGTTTAAATGTCAAGTGCTGGTACTTTAGGCTACACTGAAGGGTCTGGGTAACATAGACTTTTACTACAGACTTCAGGATCAGAAGATCTCATATAAGCTTGAGAATGCCTTTCAAGAAAGAGAAGAAGATCAAAAAATAGGGCATAAATGCTAGAAGCATGCTTGTTTAATCGTGTAGTTGATGGTTTGGAATGTTCGGCCCTTCAATGGCCCTACTAAATGACAGGGATTTCTAAAGCACCAAAGTTCTAAAAGCTCTGTTAGGCTTTGGACACGTAAAATTACTCAGACTTTAACTGTAAATAGATTTTGGAAATGTTATTACCCCTCACCAAATTGTAAGAATATCATTAAAGGTAGGAGATGTCTTTTTCGGAACCTATCACGTGTCACTCTTCAGACCAAGGGAGTCTGCATAACATTTGGCTGCACATTGCACTGCAATGAGCTGCAGCTTCTATGCTTCTATTATCCACTTTCCAACTTTGCTGATGGAAGAAGAAAAAATAATTGAGCTGGAATGTGGCAAGGTACTTATTCTGACTTTTTGGTGACTTTAACAGCATCAGATACCAATCAGAAAATGGAGGCGAATTGTCTTTTTCTGATTCCAATGCTTTCACTGATGCCAGTGGTTTTATTGCTTTAAAATTAATTGCTCCAGTTTGGTGCTAGGACAATGTCTCTGCGGGCCTTAGAAGAATCACTAAAAGATTTAGTACTTCCTAGACAAGAATATGTTAATTCCTTCCCCTGAGTATCTTCCAAATAGCTTTGGAGACCATGGTGGCCTCTTGATTACAGCTGACTCTTAAAAACCGTAAGGGCCAAAACCATTCAAATTTCTTAGTTCATTGGTCAAATATTCAAACTTTCATCTCCTTGCTGAATTTATTTGGCCAACATATTTCTGAAATGCCTATCTACAGGAGGGACAACTTAAAATTTCATACTTGGAGAAAGCAAAGTTCTATGGACTATAGGTGACTGAAGTATAAATTCCAATCAGCTGCCAAATGAAGAGGAGAAGCGAAAAGCAGAATTACTAGCATTGGGCAAATGCAGAAGCACATGATATTTTGACTCTAGTATATTAATGATTAAGATTAATGCCAAAAATTTTAGGACTCACATTTTGAGGATAGGAGAAGGTTTCTAATAAGTACACTTATAACACCTCAGTTTTAAGTAAAACAATTATCTTTTCTCTCATTCATAATTTAAAAAAGCATGGAATAAAGGGAGGTGTTTTTATTAAAAAAATATATAGATTTCCCACCTCATCCAGCTTCAAATTTGGCCAGTAATAAAGATTTTGCAGTTATAAAAAGTAGAGATAACTTGGTAGAAGCGGGTTCGAACAGAAACCCATTTGGCTGAAGCACAGTCATCTAATGCCACAATCTTATGCAGATTGTCTGACAGCATTACCATTAGATCAAAGGATCAGTCCAGGAATCTAATTTCTGATGCAGAAGCAAAGAAAACCATTTAAGCAATTACTTCTTCTGGTCTTTGGAAACTTAACCAATTTATATCAAAAGCTAACCAACCAATCTTAAAGGCTATTTCCAGAAAGCCAAATGAGAGGATAACAAAAGAGACTGCAGGAGATGAAATCGGGTAAACTTTGATTGCTTTTAACTCAGAGAAGTTGACTAGTTTGTATGGGTTGTCGAATTCCTTTCCAGACTTCTTGAATTGTAGTCCAGAAGCAAGTGAGCTGGGCCCCCAATAGTTCATTTTGAGATGGAAATTTTTTGAAGAAAATTAACCAGATCCTTCTAAACCTTATCCCAAAAAGCCTTGAAGCTCAATAGTTCAAAAGTCATCGTCCCATTTTATCTCAGAAATGCTTTGTATAAAATTTCAGTGCAGTGCTTGCTAACAGATCTCTACCACCAGAACTAATTGCAAAAATTACATCACCTTCTTTAGAAATGTTAATGTGCTCCATATCCTCTTGTGTTTTTTTTTTGTGGAAAAGAAACTAATATATGAATCTAAAGGCCAAAACTTTGTTTGTCCATGGGCGATTCACTAAAATCTGTGCACAGTAAGTGCAAATTATTAACATCAAGAAAGCACAAGTTAAATGCACCTCCCTTGGTCCTACATGTTTCATCTAGTTTAACTGTTGTGATGTGTCATGACCTGATCCTAAGCCAACTGCAACATTTCTTGCGGCAGCAAAATTGTGAAGCTAGCAAATATAAACATGACATGCACACTATCAAGTTGAATTTCAGGTTAGAAGCATTTTGTTGAATAGAGTTAATTGATAGTCAAGATCCCTATAATTCTGAAAGTACAAGAGAAATTCCATTAAGAATGGTAATTTAAAAGGAAATACCTCCCAAAGCTTAAAAGGAACAGCATATTCATTGTATAATTGAGTGATGCTCTTTAATTCTAGCGTTAACTCTTTTGCCTTGTCTTTGGCACTCGTTGCAATGTTACAGTCAACCATCAGGCTAGCATGCAAAGGATCACTAGGAGGGGATCCACTGGTGCTTGGCAAATCTTCAAACCTTGATGCTGTTGCCTTGAGTTCTTCTTTAATTTTCATTTGGAATTGAAGAACAGTAAGCTTCGCTTCAAGCATATCTAGCAATCCATCATCAATAGTTTTTCTTGTTGAACTTACTAAACTATCATTGTTAATTGCACTTTTAGCCTGTAAAACTGCATTGCTGAGATATTGATGCCTGTTTCCAAAATAAAATAGAAATGTGTCAGAATAAATCATCAACTTGCCAGTGGAAACAAAAACCCATTTTTCAAGAAAAAGCCATAATGCAAAATAACTAGGTAACTAAAGAACCTCTGTTCTAGAGTAGGAGCTTCTCCTGCATCACTGCATTGCCTTTCTGCCAACCTGTACAGTATATGAGCAGAAAGAATATGCTGACGCTTCAAGACATAATATTTCGCTAGAAGATCAAGATATTTGGTGTGGCTAGAAGGAATAGGTCCCTCCAAATCACGCATTGCAGAAGCCATTCGTGTAATGGCGGTGACAGCTTGAATCTAAAGATCAAAAATAAGTTAAACAAGATGATATAACCTACATCTCACAAACCCAGCTGCTAATGTTATCCATCAAACTAACAATAAATGTTAATTCTCAAAGAAATTTTCCACATATCCGCAAAAAAAATAAAAAGAAATTCTCCATATTAGAATACTCATTTTAACATATTACTGCCATTGTGAAAGATAGGTTTCAAAGAACAGATCCAAAAGAAAAGTTTCTCTTAACTTAAATTTTCACCTTTACAAATATTTTTCCATGATGTCAAGCTACAGAATTACATATGTAAGTTAGAATAAATGACATTACCTAAAGAGGGAAAAAGAGATGTACAATAGTTTTCCCAGTGGATGCATTGCATTGTAAGGTGGGGATCAAAATTTTTGCTCTATTTTCACAAAATGACATACAAATTAAAAAATATAAATTTGCAAACCAGTAGAAAGTTTAAAAATAATAAAAAGTAAAAAACAAATGTCTGTACTTATTATTTATCCATCATGCATTAAATTGTATGTACTGAAATTGAATAGAAGTGGAAGTTTTCATCTAGTAAAAAATTTCAGGCTAATTCAATTCCAATCAGAACAAACCTCTTCCGTTGGCTTTCTGCCAGCATTCTGTAGAAATAGAACCAAATCAGCACCTCCATACTCCAGTAACTCATTTTCAAGGCCCAAGACAATTAGTGTCTGGTACAAATACTCATGAAAGGCTGTGTCAGGCCATTGAACACTAAGCTGAATAATTTGGTGTATGTACTTGTCCCGCGAAGCCTGGTCAAGTACAGACCTCATGCCTGAAAATCTAACAGAAGCACTGAACTCAGTCTGTGTCCCTTTTTGTGCCAGAGAACCAAGGGCATTTATAATAATGTTATAACACTGTTCGCGTTGAGCAAGTGCATAGTCTCGATTGCCTGGATCAATTTTATCATTGAATGCATCACCTTTAGGGTCAAGAGCCTGAGCTTTTTGCAGAGGCAGTCGTACCAAAGCTTCATAAAATCTACAATACAGGAAGCATATAGATTGTGTTTTAATGAATAATACTTTTCTATTAGGATAGATTAAAGGTCCAGATGCTGCTCAGCAAGCAGATAATGAAAATAAAAACATATTTTCCAAGAAGGAAACTAACCGCAAGTCTTCAAATCGTTTGCATACAGTGTTCAAATCCACATATCGAGGAATTTTGCTCAAAAGGCCAAAAGCATCTCTAGCAAGATTTTCTCGCTCCTCAGAGTTAGTGGTGGCAGCAGCTCTCTCAAGATAATCTACTGCTAGGAAATATTTATAATCAGATTCGTTGTAGTAACTTGGACAACCCTCCTGCAGTTTCATGCTAATCTCATCTACCGTGCTCTGGCTATCTGGACCAATGTAGTACTGGAACAAAATTTAAACAAAAAAGAGAGAGAGAGACTAAGGGGATATGATCGAAAGTTGAAATATTGATATGCATCCGAACATCAGGTAGATACCAATATAAACCATCCATACTAATTAAATTAAGTGTTAGAAAGAGCATTTATATGGGTACCATTAATTTGAGATAAAAGTTGCAATACATGCATCAATGGGCCATGTAAACATTTACCCCCATGAGTCCTGAAATAAGCTGCATGGCAAGCTGGTCTCCCTCCTGAGAACATACCAACTGATGGAATGTCATATGAACAAGTTTCTGGCGTAGATTATCATCTAAACTTTGCACTAAGCGAGTGACATGGTGCTTTGAAATAAGTTGAAGTAGGAATAATGCCTCACTGGATCTTCGAAGCAGCCTCCTAAGACATTCAATTGCCCTCACCTGCATGGGCTAAATAGGTTAAGCTATTTATATACCAAGTAAACATATGTGATCCAAGTAATATCTATTTACCTCCATGGCTGCCAGTTCAGCAGAACTGTAAGGAAGTCGCTGCTTTTTATTTGGTGCCATAGCATCTCCTGGTTCAGCATTTTGAGAGTGTGGTATTAATAAATCTCTGCTTGTACTTTGACTATTAGCTCCTGATTCTGAGTAAACGATGGAACTGGTTATATCTCCTAGACCAGCAACATAACCATACAGCCCCCTTCTCTGGTTTCTTCTAGACCTCATAAACTGCTCTAGGGAACGAATTTTGCTTTCAAGGACTTGCATTGCCTCAACAGAAAGTCTGCACACTATCACCCCTTCATTAAAGTGAGCATCAGAGCCTACTTCTCTACAGACAATCATAAAAGGTAGTTCCCATATAGGAAAGAGCAGCCTAGATGAGCACAAGCAAAGTCCTTCATGTGCACCAGAAAACACAGGTTCAGACTCCTGCACAACTTGCCCCATGCTGAAGCCTTCAACTGAAGTTCTAGTGTTCAACAAAGCAGTGCTACCATCAAGCTGTGGCATTCTAGTAAGTCTTGGATCCTCAAATACTTCTGCAGCTTTCTCAGCAACTGTGTTGCTTCTTAGATTTTCTTCAATGTCAACCAACTTGGCCGCTATCATCAAACACATAGATGCAGCCTCTCTAGCTCCAAAACGCTTAAAAAATTCCTCTATCTGAGGTCTTGGTGAATTGGACTCCAACAACCTTCTCAGAATATCCACTGGCCTGTTAAAAACTACCTCCATCATGCCCATGGTACTGAATACAACAATCCTCCTCTGAGGTAAGATATGTTGAATTGACAAGTCTCCTCTAGCCCAAAGTTTCCTTAATGCCTTCTCACACGATTCTCTAGATCCCGTAAAAGAGAGGCCTTCTGTATCTGAGTACAATGATTGCACAGCTACTGCTGTATCTGGCATGGGGAAAACATCAGCTGCAAAAAGCATTCGACCCTCCAGAGGCAAGGATGATACTATCTCACGTAATGCATAAGAACTCGTTGCAGTCATTCCAAAGCTACCAGAAACAAGCGATTGCATACTTGAGTCCCTGTTAGCAATCAAAAGAGAGGACAAGGCTGAGGTGGATAAATTGGAAAGTATAAGTGTGCCAGCTGAATAAAAAGCTGTTTCCACCTTCAGAGCAAGATCATCAGCCTGAGTTCTACTAGTTGCAGACGTGCCATAAGTGAGTCCGCCACCAACTCCTAAAGGAGGTGATGGCCTACTTGCTAAAACTTTTAAGCAGCATGGCCTTTGATGAGCACTGCTTTGTCCCGTTAAACAACCATTTCCACCTGTAGTAGTAAGGTACAATCTTTTGCCATCCGATAAAACAGCAACTGTGTGCAGCCATTTTGATTCCATAATAGATAAAGGAGCAACACAAACTATAGATGGTTTTGCTGCCCGAGTATTTGCTCTCGATCCTGCAGACCTTCTACCCCCATATTGTGTCTCTTGAGGATCGATCAAATTTTTCTCTTCAGCAATTCTTTTAACTGGACCATCACCATTTCCTCCCAAGTCAAAGACCTGTAGTCTCATATCTTCTGTTTGAGCATACAAAATATGCCTTTCATTGTCAACAACCATAGCCACAACTGGATCAACAGATCCAAATTTAAGAGCATTTGGCAAGACCCATCTGGACATCAGCACAGAACAATTGAGCTGGGACATGTTATGCAAGAAAGCAAAATAGCAGCAAGACTTTCTTAGTGTCATCCAATATTATAAATGCAACACGTACCTTGAAACAAGACTGCCCAAACCTGCTGTGAGGCAAACCTTGCGACAGCACTTATGCCAGCCTGAACCAGTTGAATACTGCATTTCATATACATGACCATCACGCCCAGCTAGAAAAATTCGACCTCTATCCGTACATGTAATGCAGGTCATGATAACGCCATCAGATGCTATTGTGTATTCAGGTAAAGGCTGTAAGGAAAGATCAGCATATTGATCCATTCCATCCTCATTTCCAGTGCAAAATACTCCTATGAGAATCAGCTAACAACGTATGGGATAAATTAATAAACAACAAGCCCTGAAAAATCATCCTTCTATGAAAAATCATGAGGAGAGTAATGATATCTGCAGGAACAACATCTAAGCTTGAAGTGATGAAAGCGGAACTATATCTTCCAGTGAGAATGTTTACTAGTTATACAAACTCAATAAACTTTTACTCGGGCCTGAGCTGCCAGGCATACCAAAAAGGGTTACATTTTTTGGAAGATCTGATAGACAAGACAAAGATCAGGTGGAAAGTGTAGACTTGAGATTCTTATCTCTCGTTTAAATTTCAGCAGGAAAAAAGCTGATGCATAGGTGAAATCAGAGGCCATCATAATTATAACTTAAAATGAATGTAAATAACCTTTTTGTTACTCAGAGTCTCAGACCCTTCAATTTAGTCTGAAGTACCTGATGACCAGACATGGCTCTACAAGAAAAAATTTATTAAATTTTGAAAGGTTACAACACTTATAAACGCATCCACACCTAACACACAAACCTAAGTCCATAGCATATTCCTGAAGATCATGTTCTCCAACAGTATGGTGTGAGCTTGAATGTTTCTCTATGCAATGTTGCAAGAACAAACTCTTTGATCTAGGTCAGGATACTTGAGCAGAGAGATTGAGTTGAAAAGTATTAGAGCAAAAACTATTTGCATGTGACTGTGAGAAGAATTAGAAGTAATCAGCTATGCATTTAATTCTTATTAAGGTTTGAATATGAGAGAAGCACATTCGGGTCAGGCTTTTAATATGTCGATAGGTTGTTTCTTGGGAAAATAATTTGGTATCTAACACCTATTATATGCCCTTTTTATGTTTACTTGCATACAGAAAAGAGTACTTAAGTCAACTAATAATTCATTAGCTAAGTAGATAAAGATATTAACCTGAAAAGGGTTGTTAATGTTGGAGACACATATTGAGAACTGCACTCCTCTTAGCTCTTTTCAATGTTATGATGCTTTAAGGCATGGTTCAAAGAGGGGCTTGTAATTACAAAAATACAAGTAACTATTTTCACCAACTCATCCCTAAGTCTCCTGACACCTCCCTTCTCCACCAGAAAATACTTTGGGCCATAAAGATCAAGAGCACGATGAGTACACTGACAGTCTCCTGCTAGTTCGCTGCCCACTGGAAGCCCTCTACCAGCCTGCACATCCATTGGCAAACTTCCTGAAACCCATCAGCAGCCATCCAACCACTTAAACAGGTGAATAATGCCCCCTAACAACCACATATTCTTTTCATCTTATATTCTTCCAATTCTCCCTCTTATATTTTCTACTTTTCTTCTTCATTTGTTCTATCCTCTCCTCTTCTTCTCATCATTTTTTTTGTTATTTTTTGATTCTCTTACTTTCACTTTTACATTTTTTCTTTCCTCAAACTTTTCTGTTGTTACACTCTTCTTATTTTTTGTTGAGTTTCACATTCCTTTTCGTTCCAATTCTTTCAATCCCTTTTTTCTCTAATTTTTCTCATTGCTATTGTTTTAATATTTTATTTCCAAATCCCCCTAGCCATTTCTTTTAAAAAAAGCTCTCAACATTATCTTCTATCCCTCATTCCTTTGTTAGGTTTCATCATCCTAGTCCAATTTTTTATTATCTTTTGTTTTTTGTTGTTTTTAGATTTCATAATAAATAAATGATGCATCAATGACAATGATGATTCATGTTCATTGTGTTGAATTGCTTATTTATTATGAACAAAATATCATTATTACCTGCTATATTGCACAATTTATTGAATTAAACTCAGCACACTAAATATATTCTGCAAGTGAAATCAACCCTCTGAGATCTCCAAGGAAGATTTAAAAGTAAGCCTGAATTCCTCCACTTTCATTTATCTAAGAGTTCAAAAAGAATTACAAGGAGCATTTTGTGATGACAACTTATCACCAGGCTGCCCATGATCAGACACACTAAAAATAACCACCTCAAATGACCACTTACAACCAAAAATGACTAATGCAGGTTGTCAAAAAACTCCTAATCTTATAATTAGTATAACACTTTTTTTTCTGAATAAAAATAAGTTCATGACATTCATCCCAATAATGATGAACTTATCTTCAACGATAAAGTGCACAAAAAAAGATGCAATTTCATGCCATGCCTTTGTTTCAATAAAATAAGCACACAATATTCCTCCCCCATAATCATGACCTTGTCTTCAAGGATAATTTGCACAAAAGATGCAATTGCCTCAGGATTTCTAGTCTTAGTTGCTTTTGATGACAAGAAAATTGATCTTCCCTTCTTTGCCTCCCATACAACAGGATGTTATCACAAAATTTTTGCACTCACAGGATATTTTAAGGATGATCAGAAAAAAAAACATGCTTTCTTATCATGGGAAGTACAAGGGACGAAATAGACAGATGGATCCAGAAAATTAGGACACCTGTATGATGCATCTTGGGTGAGTAAGCAATGTCCATTTCATCAGTTCCAGCATGAAGGAGACCATTGCCACCAAAATTTAGATCTTCCGGTTCAGAGTATCCACTTCCTCAAACAAAATATCAATTTTGTCCAATCCTTGACTACATTGTTGCTGTCCTTCCATCAATTCCCACTCAAGTGCCTTCATCATTCATAAATTATTGTTCATTGTTCCCCAGATCTCCAGTGATGTAGCTATAGAATTAATTCTGACAACGTGCATTATTCAAAAAGAGTATAACGTGTAAGATTCATTTGATGAAGGGCATGCAGTTCATCTAGTTCAATGTAGTTAAGTGGCTGGTTGGGGCATTTATTCGGTAGTGGGTCAGATCATGGGTGAAATGGTGACAAGTTCGCATCACATCATTATGTAATTCTAGTTAACATTTGTATCAATGAATATGGAGAAAGAGTTCAAATCAAGTACACTACAATAAAGCATTTGGACACGAGCTGCAGTGAAACATTCTCATTTCAAATCAAGCACCCTACAATAAAGCATGTGGAAGAGATCTTAGTGGACCTTATAAGCTTAAATACTTTTGTTTTGATTCTTTCTTTAACAATTTGGTTTTGCTTTTTAACTCTTATCAGCAGATAACTGGATTTTTTTGACTTGATATACTGATATTTGATGACATCATGAGTTGGTATCAATCAGTTCTACCTCCTATCATGCTGCAATGCTTTATTTGGGTGTTTAGATGTATGATTTGGAAAAAAAAAAAAAAAAGGGAGGGGGGGGGACTGATGTATAGATAACCCACATCTCTAGGAGCTCCCAAGCACTGTCATGGTCGGCCGTCCCAACTGCTTGGGGACTGTCTGGCCACCTTGACAATCTTGAATCTTAATTCTTAACAAACTATATGACATATTATTTTTTTTTTATACAGCACAATTAGCAATCTACTATAAATTAAAGCGCCAATCTGGATATGTGGTGGAGAATTTAGATAGTCTTACAAAAGTGTCACTTTTACCTGTGGCATTGTCTCATCACATTGGGTTTTTTTATGGAGCATAACTTTAAGGATAGATGTTCCATGAGGATTACACAGTTATTTAGGACCAATTGTCAAATTGATGTTACCCCTCTAAAAATTATTGTTGTTCCTTTCTAAGGCAACTTGAGGAAGGAGGGGCGCCTGCAACTAAAACCATAAGATCAGCTCTAAGGGGGATATATCTAATTGGTCATAGACTTGTAGTTATACTCATATTAGTGCAGAGGAGATGAATAAGAAGATAGTGAAAAGGATGAACTCGCTACCTTGCTTTAGGATCCTAACATATCAATGTGAATACATTACACGCTCCTCATCTGTTCTGACACAAATTAACACACATTGCACTAAAACAGAGGATCTTTTATTTATGATAATGTGGTCAATCATATTGATCCTTGTGGATGTGATGTTTGTAGAATAGAATAATGTTTTAAGAAATAATGACTCAGACTGAAGTATTATGACGTGCAAATTAAATAGTTGGAACCAATGCCTAGGTTTTTGGTGAAAAGAAAAGCTTCACTCCACATTCAAATAGATATTCATCCATCCTTTAAGTTATTTAATTTGGAAAACATTAGCATGGATTATTTCATTCTTACCTCGACTGGAGTTGCAAGAACTAAAAGATATTGGATTGCTTCCAAAAAAATTCCAGGCTTTGGTCTGACAAGTCCTACAGCACAAATTGCATGATCCTCACCACTGTATTCACAGAATTCGCCATCCCTAACATGGATAAGACACTTTAGGTAAGAGAGATTCTGATGACAAAGCGCTTTAGGCATGAAATTCCTGGAATATAAGTCAGTGACCATGAACAAAGATACTGAGTCAAAAGGGTTAAACTATTTTACTGATAAAAATTTCAAACTGATAATGCAGCCCATTTTTTCAAATTGATAATCTTTTCTAAGGATGTAAACTGCATTGAGATTATAAAATGTCCTTTCAAGTATAGGTTCAAAATTTTTTAGGGAAATTTAATTTGAATGTTTTCAGTGGTGGTTTTTGAAAGAAAGTATCACAATGAACCTCCAGGAAATTCTCAAACTGCAGCAACATCGAACATATAAAAGTTATTGATTTATTACAAGGAAATGGCAGTCACCCTGGAATCCAGTTTGAAAGAGAACTACGGAGTAGCTGATATGATAGGATAGGATCAGCATCATTCATGCTGTAACCTCACCAGCTATCAAAGCGCCAAAGAAACAAAGAATTGTCAACTGATGCCCAAGCACGGTATATCTCGGGGAAAATTCCACATAATGCTGTTCCTTCACCGCCAGCTGCATTGTATCTTTCAATGAGCACAGGAGGTAATTCCCGAGTCTCAACAACCTCTAATTGAGGAGGCCACTACAGCACAATCATCAAACAATTATTAAAAATAAGTTACAAGAATATGAAGGCTGCTTAGCATGGGAACAAGCTGCCAAGCAACAAAGTACATATTATATACATATAAATTAAGAACAAAATTTTCCTACCTTTCAGGTCAAATCAAGCAGTTTAAAATTTCAAGAATTTAAATCAGGAGTCATAATGCAGGCAATTGAACTGTAAAAATAGACATTACTACCCCCCTCCCACAAAAAAAGGACCAGAAAAAGAAATGAATTAGAGGCACAATCTCCTCTGGTAATAATTCAACAACGATGTATAGTTTACATTTCCTCTGAAAGAGCTTCCTGTGCTAAATTTAGTAGAATGCGCACAACTTATGTTTGTGCAATTATTCAAGATCAATACAACAGGTAAAGGAAAACCAAGACCTGAGAGGTTGGGAATTATCATGGTTGAAAACAAATATACCCAGGAATATGAACTATATGGAGTAGAAGTCCAGGAGACAAGATTTTCCAGAACCCAGAATGTCTGCAAATGCTTCCACCTCAAAAACATGAATCACACAGATTACATTTCACCTTATATTTCAAACAGGTGAAGAATTTTCCAGATCCAAAGATCAACCATGTTAATTTTTCATATAATAGGTTCATGATTCAGCTTGGGCATTATATTTGCAACTAAAGAACTCGATAAAACGCTATCTGTATCATGTCCATTTATCAAACAGTTTTCATATAACAAACCTTTAGGACAGCCCTAATAATTTGATAAATAATTAGTTTTTATCAAACAGTTTTCACATAACAAACCTTTAAGACAGCCCTAATACTTTGATAAATAAATAGCTTTCTATGTATTCTTCAAAATCTAAATTTAGTACAACCTATCTAACAACGAACATGAAATGATGAAAGAATATTTTCTTTTTCATTCTTGGAAGCAGTAAAATGTTATGGTGAAAGAAGAATAAGGTAGTCACTAGCTGTAAGAATGACAGCTCAAGGACTTATAAAAAAGAAGTCTGCATGACTCGCAAAAACAAGGGAAAGGAAAAAAGATAGATCTACAGAAAGAGTACTATTGGAGCAGGATCCCCACAAGAACAAGAAAGAGTATGTGTAGTTGGGTTAATTCTAAATGGTGCAAGCAACCCAAGTTTAACCGAACAAGTCAGTCTAAGACCTGATGTTTAACAATGCGAAGCACCAAGAACTGTCCAATATGATTAGTCTTCTTAAAAATATATGATTTGCAGCTTCTGTACCTGTACCTCCCACCAAACAAAGTGTGGACTATGGTCCAAATTATGTAACCATCATTGTCAGAAATTCTAAACCGAAAGTAATCTCTCTCTACCTAGCAACTAAGAAAGAACAAACATTGCTAGGATGCAACACCACCAAAAATATCCTAATGTGGCAAAAGGAAAGAGTATATTTTTTCTTCAGTTTCATTTATCATCTAGTGCTATAGACAACTAACAAGACAAAATATGCCAATTAGAATTCCATATTTCTATGGTTGAATAATTTTAGCATGTTTCATCTCACTATCAAGTTAGACAATTATATTTCTATTGTAATTTTGTATCGGGTTTAATGCCCAATTGAATTGTCTTTAACATTTCACTCTAGATCAATCAACATGGCTCTCCATGCTTCTGAAAAAAAAAAAAAAAAATTGTCATCCCAACCAAGATATGCTTGGCTCAGCCAAATCAGAGTTCATACCAGCTTGTACTGATTGAAACCAATTAGGACCATGGTTCGCCAAACCAGACCGAACTGCTCGGTTTGGCCCGTACCAAGCAGATCCGAAGCAGAAATGGTCCAGTTTGGCCCTATTTTTCGAATCATGACCAAACCGGTCCAAACCGAGTGAACCACCCGATTCGGGGCTGAACCGACCAGTTCAGCCCTATTTCCATTTTTTTTTTTTAGTGTCGATGGGTGGGATTTTTTTTTTAATGTCAATATGGTACGGTACCATACCGACCGACTACCAGCATGCCGACCGGTACCGATTCAGCCTTCCTTGATCAAGACAATTAATTCATCTCATTCTTATGCTTTGAAAAAAATAAAAAGCATGAAATAATTGCTGTCATCATGATCATGATGGGCTTCATACCATCATTTTGTACCAGTCAATACTAAATGGGACGGCCCTTACATCTTAATTTTGCCTATTTTGGCAACCTAACACCCGATCTAGTGTTGTTTTCATGATGGAACAGTACAGTATCGATAATGTCATCCTATTTTATTGATATTTAATCCATTGGCACAATTTAAAAAATATTTTTTTCCTGTTCAAACAACTAAGATGCCAAATTTAAGCAATCCTTACTTTGTGTGGGTGATGCAAAACCAAAAGAAAAAGAAGAAGAAAAAAAATTAAAAGAAGAATCAAAACTCAAGAATTTAGTTCCCTCAATTTTTCAATCAATAATTCAGGTCTGTCTTTCTCCACACAGGTGGAGCCTTTAAATAAAGAAACAAAAACATAACCTAATAGGACCTAACAGATAACTTGAAACCCAATAGAACTCTTTTTACAGAGTCCTAACAAAATTAGAATTTCCAACAAAAATAAAATAACCTAAATTAAGCCCACAAAATTAAGGTTAGAGTTTAGCGACACTTCCTTCTGGAATACGTGCGTAATCCCTAATTCCTATCATTCCCTCCTAGCTAAAAAGAACTCGACTCTGGCGAGGAACTGATGTAATGTTCTAAAATATCTTGATTAATTCGTTGTAATTCTTCTTCAATGATTCATGTAGCATCTAAATCTGGACGTCCTTGCCATTTGATCAAAAATCTTCGAAATCCTCCATCAATAGAAGAAATAATTTCATCTATAAAAATGCATTCAGTTTGGTCTGATAAAGCCAGTGGAAGCGATGGAAGAACCAGAACTGGCACTGGAGGAGAAATATGATCCCTGCTGTCACCAGCATGCATAGTAGGAGGCTCGAATCTGCCTCAATAAGGTGGCAAGTCCTTAACATTGAAAATTAGACTAAATTTTAAATCAGAAGATAATACTACATAATATGCATTAGGCCCAAGTTTACGAAGGATGCGAAAAGGACCGATAGCTCAAGCATGTAACTTTTTGAATGAATTTCGTGGATAACATTCAGGACGAATACGAACCATAACATAATTACCTTCGCTAAATTCCAACTTTCTACGATGAGCATCAGTAGCAAGTTTATATTTTTCTGTATTTATGGCAATCTTTTATTTGATTTCAGCATGAATTTCATTAATGTGTTTAGAAAAAGAAGTCGCAGACTCAGAAGTACGGTTATTCATAGATAAGAAAACAAGATCAATAGGTTGATGGAGATTAAAACCATAAACAATTTCAAAAGGGCTTTTACCAGTAGACCTATTCATGGAGTTATTGTAAGCAAATTCTGCAATAGATAATGATAAATCCCACATCTCAAGTTTATCACCAACTAAACACCTAAGTAAATTACCAAGACTTCTATTTACAACCTCTGTTTGACCATCAGTTTGGGAATGAAAAGCTGAAGAAAATTTTAAAGTAGTCCCAAATAATTTCCATAGGGTTTTCCAAAAATAACTTACAAATTTGACATTACGATCTGATACTATTAAAGTAGGTAATCCATGAAGTCTAACAACTTTTTTAAAGAATAACTTAGCAACAGAAGAAGCATTAGAAGTCTTGTGACAAGGAATAAAATATGCCACTTTAGAAAATCTATCAACAACCACTAAAATTGAATCATGTCTCCTTGCAGTTCTAGGTAGTCCAAAAATAAAATCCATACTAAGATCTTCCATAAGGAATGAGGAATCGGTAAAGAAGTATATAATCCAGTGTTTTGTTTTCTAGCCTTGGCTAGCTGACACGTACGACACTGAGAGAGAATTCTAGCTACGTCTTCTTTAAGAGATGGCCAGTAAAATATATCCTCAACCATAGCTATAGTTTTATTTCGTCCAAAATGACCTGCTAATCCTCCTGCATGAAGTTCCCAAACAAGAAAATCTCATAGAGATGTCCAATGTATACAAAGATGACAACCTTTAAATAAGTAACCATCTCTAATCACAAAATCAACAAATTCTTGATGGTTTCCTTGGCTAACCTCTAGATAAATATCAAAAAAATTAGCATAATGCTAGTAATCATCTTTTACTCGCTCAAAACCAATTACCTCGGTATTCATGGATTGTAAGACAATAATTACTCTACTTAATGCATCAGCGGCCCTATTCTCAACATCAGCTTGATGTTTGAGAACAAAAGTATAATCTTGAAGAAACTCTACCCATTTAACATGCTTAACACTAAGCTTCTTTTGGAATTGAATGTATCTAAGGGATAGGTGATCAGAATATAAAACAAACTCTTTAAGTAAAAGATAATATCGCCAATACCTAAGGACTTGAACTACAGCGTAAAATTTTTGGTCATATGTAGAGTATTTTTGCTTAGCTTCATTAAGTTTTTCACTAAAATAGGCTATAGGATGACCCTCATGGCTAAGAACTCCAATTTCTATACATGATGCATCACCGGCTATTTCAAAAACTTTGAAAAAATCAAGATATATCGGTACTGATGTCTCAGTTATCCTAAGCTTTGTTTCAATAAAAGCTCTAGCAGCATTAATTGTCCAATGAAACTCACTTTTCTTTATGCAATTTGTGATAAAAGCCATGATGGTACTAAACTCTCTAATAAATCATCTATAGAAAGAAGCTAGACCGTGAAAACTACGAACCTCATAAAGGGATTTTGGTTCAGACCAATCTCTAATTGCTTTTATTTTCTTAGGATCAGCCATAATATCCTGGAAGGATACGATATATCCTAAAAATAGTACTTAACTCTGAAAAAATGAGCATTTTTTAAGATTAATATATAATCTAGCGGATCTAAGAGTGAAAAAAACTTTCCTAAGATGACCTAGGTGTTCTTCTCTAGACCTACTATAGACTAGAATATCATCAAAATAGACAATTAAGAATCTACCAATGAAAGATCTCAATAACTTAGTCATAAATCTCATAAATGTACTAGGAGCATTGGATAACCCAAATGGCATGATTAACCATTCATAAAATCCATCTTGAGTTTTAAAAGCAGTTTTCCATTCATCTCCATGTCGAATTCTAATCTGATGGTATCCACTACATAAATAAAATTTAAAATAAATTACAGAGCCAGCTAATTGATCAAGCATATCTTCAAGCCTTGGAATAGAAAATCTATACTTGACAGTAATCCTATTGATGGCTCTGCTGTCTACACACACCCTCCATGTACCATCTTTCTTTGGTGTCAAAAGGGCTAGTATGGCACATGGGCTAAGACTAGGACGAATGTGACCTTTTTATAGCATATCATCTATTTGTCTTCTCATTTCCTCACATTTCTTAGGATTCAACCTATAATATGGAAGATTAGATATTTGAGATCCTGGAACTAAATCAATAGCATGCTAAATTTCTCGTAAAGAAGGAAGACCATCTGATATTTTTTCTAGAGTTACATCCTTAAATTCTTCTAATAACTGTTCAATCTCAAGAGGTGGATTATCTTGGATGTCTGAGGTTAATCTAATTTCACCTTTAGGAATGACTGCTAACATAATCCCAATCTCTGAACTTTCTTCTTCAAATTTCTTATGAGTTAAAATATGATAGTTCTTTTGTTTAGGAGTTTGAAATGCATTCTTATTTTTTCTAGAAGATCGATACTCACTAGGTTTAGCAGGATTTAATCTAATTTTCTTATCTTTATGCATAAACACAGGTATTTTCTCTACCAAAATTATGGGCATCTACGTCATAAATCCATGGCCGACCTAATAAGACATTAGCTACTTCTATGGATAAAACATCACATATAATCTCAGCAGAATAAGCTCCCATTTTAATTGGTACTAGACAACATTCATTAATTGGAAGGGAAGTTTTGTCTACCCATGCAACTCTATAGGGATGAGGATGAGATTGAGATTTCAGTTTCAGTCGATTAACGACAGACTTAGATACTACATTCATAGAACTATCACCATCAATGACTAGTTTACATACCTTATCCCCACACTGTGCGTATGTATGAAAAATACTAATGCATTTTTAGACTTCAGAATCTGCAGGGGTGGTGACTATACAACGCATAACATTAACCTAACCTCCTAACACTTCATATTCTTCTTCGTACTCTTCAAAATTAGCTGGTTCTAGAGGATTAAAATTTTTTAGTGCATTTTCAGCTAGAATTGCTTCCTCATATTCTGGTTCTATGGTCAAGATACGAGGTGAACATCTAGCAGCTATGTGACCTTTTTTATGATAATAATGACACTATGTTTGACGAACTAGCTGATTAGAATATTTTTGGTACAGGTTCTCTAGTCCTAGTATCTATGGGATTTGATCCTGGATGGAAAGGAGCTATTTGTGATACACTTCTAGTACGACTGCTAGGGATAGGTTTAGACTGCCCAGTTTCAGTAGAAAAAAAAGCTCTTCTTTGCGATGAAGTTTTATGAAATTTCTTGATTTCTAGGGTTTTATGATAAGCTTCTCCTACAGAATCAGGTAAATACAAAAAACCTTTTCTTTTCAAATCATTTCTCAAACCACTAACGAATTTAGAAACTAGTTTCCATGAATCCTCAAATATATCATATCTCAACTGTAGATCTTCAAAATGAGTTATGTAGTCAGTTACGCAAGTATTTCCCAGTCTAAGAGTGTACCATTGATCTAATAATTGACTTTTGTAATATATGGAAACATATTTCTCACGCAGCTTAAATTTTATTTCTTTTCAAAGTACTATAGGAGGATGTCCTACCCGCTTTAAATCTCTTTCAACAGTTTGCCAATACCGCTTGACAGATCCTATCAGTTTCATTTTTTTGAAGTGGATGCGAGAGACATCTGACATGTGATACCACTCAAAATAGAATTCTAGATCTAATAACCAGTCATGGAAGGCTTTTGAATCCAATATACCGTCATAAGAAGCAACTTCTACTTTAACCCCTTTTAGTGGTTCTTCTAAATCTTCATATCTGTGCGGATATGCTCTATATTATTGTTCTTAGGGTCTAAAGTGTCCAGGATTTCGTGCATACCTAATAGGCTGTGTAGGATTCCTAAGTGTGGGATTTGGCGGCTGCACTTCTCCTTCATAGCCTTCTCTATCATATTCATCTACCCTAAGATAATGATAACCCTCAAAATTGTTTGTGGAGTGATGGATAATCGGAGGAACTGTTGTATAGATCGGGGGTGCCTGAAAAGACTCACTAGTATGTATGACATGACTCTAACTACTAATAGGCTTAAGATTTCATGAAGAGGATCAATGAATAGATTGAATACTAAGGAAATCATTTTCTACAAGTTGTTTGCCTATTCTCGACTATCTTAGGGATAATTGGTATTCTATCTATTGACCTATAAGATTTGCCATGTCTACGCAGCTATTTACTTGGATAGCACGAAGCTCACTAATGTCAGAGTGAATTTAGTCTAAAGAATGACGGATCTAGTTTAAAGATTCTTAGAAGATTGATTGAATTTTTTTGACAGTTTCTAGTTTCTTTTCCATTATAGTTTGTGCATCTTTTAAGTTACCAATAGCCATAATAAGAAAAAAAATTTAAATTTTATATGTATTTAAAATTTTTAATTATGATGCTCACAGTAAAAATTATAGAGTCCAACTTAATGTATATATTTCTGGTTCGTATAATAGTAAGATATGTGAGTGTTTGATGTGAAAAATAGCAAATATGTGAAAAAATAAAGACAAAATCAGAGCTTAAGCAATTTTAAATTATCTAAAGATTTTTAAAAAATTCAAATTTAATGGAGGGATAGTACCTTTTTTCTTATGATGCTTGCAGGTTGAAGAGCAAATTTTTTTTGGTCTATGGACCCGATCTATAGACAGCTGTCTATACGCAGTCTGTGGACCACATGGATTCATTCAGCAAGCGGGTCTCCCGCGAGTGGCTAGGGCAGGGAAGGGAACGGCGGCCTTCGACCGATCCACGAGGCAACGACAGGTGGCGATGACAATGGGGCGACAATGACGATGGTCCAGCGATGATGGAGCGACGAGAGGTAGTGTCGAAGATGAAGGGGCATTCTGAGCCTTTCACCCGATTGGGATTCCTACGGGAGGCCGGATGGGAGGGTAACACCGGTGACGGAGACGGAGATGAAGACAGACGGCAGAGAGGGAGGAAATTGGGGATGCTCGCGGTCGGACAGTCGACAGCAAGAGGGGGTTGATGGCGCCAGGGCTCAATCGATCGATGGAGGCTTGTGTTGTCGATGGTGGGGCAAGTGTCGACAACTTTCGGCAATGGACGAGGGAGCGACGGTTGTCGCAATGGGTGCGGAACGACGGTCGGAGGCCTCGAGGGAGGGGAGGAAGGAGAAAGGCCAGCCAATCAGGCGATGGTGGCTTTGGCGCAGTCGTCTCAATTGTCAGTCAAGGCGGTGGATGACAGCGAGAGGCTATGTAGTGGCGAGGGGACGATTGATCGACGGCCGATTGGGCAATAGGAAGACGGCATTGTAGTGGCCTCCTTCTTCGGCCGCTCCAAGCCTCCTACCCGATCGGTAATCTGGAGGAGATCCGAAAGGATGATGATCGCTGGCGATGATGTAACGTGTTAGCGATGGTGGTCGGCCAGCGATGGGTATCTACTCCCATCCGATTCGATGGGTCCGCAAGCTCTGCAGCCAGTCACGGTGAGAGTTCTGCTTCCACTCGATTCGTCAGGTCCAGGAGCTCTGTGGCTGGTCGCGGCGACTGCGGGTGGTCCGGTGGTGGAGCGATGGCGACACGGGGCGTCGGGAAGAACAAGCCGTTCGGCGTGGAACAGAAAGAGAGAGAGAGAGAAAGAAAGAGAGAGAGAGAGAGCTGGAAAAAGAAGAATCAAAGGAGAGGAGAAGAACTGCGATGCGACAGAAAGAGAGAGACGAGGAGGAAAAATCACCGTGGAACGAAAAAATGCTAATCTTTTGGCTCTGATACCAAATTGATGCAAAACCAAAAGAAAAAGAAGAAGAAAAAAATTAAAAGAAGAATCAAAACTCAAGAATTTAGTTTTCTCAATTTTTCAATCAAAATTCAAATCTATCTTTCTCCACACAGGTGGAGCCTTTAAATAGAGAAACAAAAACATTAACCTAATAGGATTCTAATTGATGACTTGAAACCCAATAGAACTCTTTTTACAGAGTCCTAACAAAATTAAGATTTCCAACAAAAATAAAATAATCTAAATTAAGCCCATAAAAATTAGGATTAGGATTTAGCAACGCTTCCTTCTAGAATACGTGCATAATCCCTGATTCCTATCATCCCTGATTCCTATCAGTGGGTCCTTTCATTCTCAAAGGTCAAACAACTTCACCCTTTTCCTCAATCCTTCCCTTCTTCATGCTATTTCATCTCCATGGATGGAAAAGAGAAAATTGTCTTGTTGCCCACGTTGTGTCTAATTGTACCCTCACAATGAAGGGATTCAAGACTCTCCTAGGACATCTGTAACTCATTTCACCCATTCTATTAGCTGAAAACACACCCATCTCTCCATCTCACTCTCCACAACCAAAGGTGAGCCCCCTCCATAATATATGTTTGCATGCATGCATGCACGTACGCGTGTATGTATGCAGAAACACACGTACATGCATCGTGGCCTGTGGAGCTAGGTTTAGTGCTTAAAGTTAGGCTTCTGGACACTTCAATAAGAGAAAATGAAGTGGTAAGCAGAGAAAGGAGAGACATAACACATAATAAAAAAGAGGTAGTGGCAATGGGCAAATAGAGATTGGGATGGAAGGCATCCATTGTAGGCATTCACCATGGGGACCAACCCACCTGAACATGTAGATCTCATCCAAATAAAATGTAATTTATACACATGCTTGACTAGTTGACCTCGTGATGAACCAATGCACTTAGACCAGTGAATTGGAATGGTTAGTTAAAGGCATCAGTTGTTTTGGTGGTGCATTGAGCCCTTAATTTTATCCTTAGTGGCTTTCAAACATACATAGAGACGGGGAGTTGAAGAGTGAGAAAGAGAGGGGGAAAGCTACCAAGCTGGGCAGAGGGGTCAGGGAGGTCAGGAGAAGAGAGGTACTCTCTACTCCACTTTCAACCAAGCATGATAACTTCTTCATGTGGCATCCAAGGTATGCAGAAATAGATCCATCCACCGATATGACACTTCATCATAGATTTGATTGAATAGGGACTGCCTTGACACATTTTGGATCAATCTGTCCCTAAAAATCCTCTCGAGATTCAAACCAGCTCATGAAACACTCTCGAGGCTTCGGTCCATGAATTGCACAAAAAGCTGCAAGGACTTTCTATCTGTGGTGCAATCTAAAGTTGAACATGCTATCCTCAATGCAGGAAGGAAGATATATTTACTTTCACATCATGAATTCCTCCCTTATCATAAAGCCAAGGTCACCCATGTAGGATAAGGTTGGCTATCATTAGTGCTACATCACATAAAACTCAATCAACAAAAGCTTCATCCCATGGAAAAATGTGACAAAGCATTGTTTCATGATAGCCGGGTTCTTTTTAGCATTTAAATCAACCAAATAATAAGGCCAAGATCCAATTTGGGTTTTTAAGATGAACACTTGAACCAATCCATTAGAGATGATGTTTGTAGTGCTAGCATTATTAAATGACAAGATTATAAGGGAAAGTGTTTGTACATCTCTATCTTGAATAAGGTTTTACGTCCTGGCAGGACGGGAGGCATCCCGATCATCCTATCCTATTCCTGTAAGAAAATAGGACAAGGAGGGGGTTGGGACTCCGAAATCTATCCATGCAAAGAGAGAAAAAGAAAGAGGAAAGAAAGAAAGGAAGATGACAATGGAAAAACTGAAAGGAAAGAAAATGAAAAATGAAAGAAAGAAAGGAAGGGAGAAGGAAAAGAAAGGAAGGAAAGAAGGAAGAAATTAATGAGAAAGAAGAAGAAAAGGAAAAAAAAGTAAGAAAGGAAGGGAAAAGAAAAAGAAGGCCAAAGAAAGGGAAAAAAAGGAAGATAGAAGAAAAAGAAAGAAAAGACGAAAGAAAAGAAAAGAAAGAAAGAAAGGAAAGAAAAAGAGAAGAAAGACGGAGGATATCTACCACGATGCATGACCGGAAAAGCTGGTGGGATAGAACAGGATAGTGGGGTGTCCCGTTCCATAGAGATGCTGGGACACCTTCATCCCACAGGATTTAAAACCTTGCCTTGAATATCATAGGGCAGAACCATATTAAGGGACTCTCCATCTCCTCATGTAATTGGGACATCATTATCTTCAAAGGCATTTGGATCTTGTAAGAGAACTCCAATGCTTCTTTTGTTAAATTTACAAATATTTTGGGACATGATGATGCAATGTGGCCCAACTGCTTGTATTTCAAACATCAATTAGTATACTTTCCTTTTTTATCATCAAAATCAATAGCACAAATATAACATGGATGATAATTCATAGCAAGCATATTTTTATTCAACAAGACGTGGCATATGATATGACTCATGAACTTTCCAAAAACGATAATACAACATCTTATCATGTCTCTGGTAGCCATCATGACAACAAACACATAGGATTTCTTCGAGTTTCATGGTCTCAATACAAGTAGTGAGGTTTTAAACTTTCTTATGCATTAGATGATTGATCTTGTTGAACAAGATTATAGGACTACATGTGAAAAGATTGAATGCGGTTTGTGGGAATGAAAATGGTTAGAAGCAATCATTCCACCTCCAATGATATGCTAGTTTCTCCACTAGATCATATGTTTAGCTCTCCCTGGCATTGTTGTAAAATTTGAGGAAAAACCAATGAGTTTGTCCAGAACAAATTTAATTGTTGACTCTTGGTCAATTGATGCCAATCGGAAAAAAAAAAAAGCTCAAAGCATGAAATCCAATCTAAATGTCTAAGGTTCAGGATGATTGTTGCATCCATAAGCATTAATAGGTCTTTTAATCATAGGGATTCCAAGAACAAAAGGAAAGCATGCGGAAGGACTAGAGAGGAATTTGGAGGATGAGCTGTCACAGTATAGTTGTTTCTCCACTAGCACCTTACTCTAAAGCTGATCTTGATATCATAGTGAATGAACAACTGAGTGATGGCCTGGCACTTGAAGAAGTTTTATCTATCATAAGTTGAAATAGCAGGACTTGAAGTTGCTCAAACCGATTTTTGTGTTCTTTCAATCCTTCATCGCCCTTCTTTCTCAAATGTTTGTCATGTTAACAAAGTGACTCCTTGTGATGCTGAAGAATTTTAATATGCTCATTATTGTTGCGAAGCATGATCTGAGAAAGGAGATGCCTTTTGAAGAGGAGAATAAGAGAAAATATGTGCCACTGAATTGATGCACTAATAGCAGCTAAGGACAAAAATAGGCATTTAATACAAAAGGAAGAGAAGATTGAGAAAGAGAAGAAAGTGGAAGCACGATATTAAGCAGAATCCACCACTAGATTCCAGTAAACATACTTAAACTTACAAATTCTCATGGACTTCTTTCTCTAATACATGACTCTATCAAAGGTTTAAATACCAGTATTGAGCCCCATACCAATTTTGTCCTGAAATAATATGGTATGGGAACATGTATGGCTTTCAGTCATGGTTATTGAAGAGACGCATGGCACGAGGCTGACCAAGGCAAAACATATTGCCTTGCTTGCCCTAAGGCCATGCAATTTCACTCAGGCATAGAAAAGCATGCCTTTTTTGCACCTCGAAGTAAAGCCCAAGTGCGCAAAAAGAGCACCTCTGTTACTTTTATCTTGGTTATCCATTATATTCTTGTGATCATGGGCAAGGAAGCACGGATATGGCAAAATGGCTGCCGTACAAGTATCGAACACGTTTCCGATACGGGGACACCGGGGACACGGGTGCGATACGTACCCATCGTGTGTCCGGCTGTTTTCCCTCTTTTCTAGTTTTTCTGGCATCGGATACAGCTGGGTATGACTACGAAACGGCTAGGAGATGAGATTGCAACTATTAATGTTTATGAGCATAGGATAGGATAAATGCTCTTGATGCTGACTTTTCAAACATTGGTGTTTTTATGCTAATCTTTTAGGATTTTTGCTTGTAATGACTATGCATTAATGATGCTAACTTTTCAAACATAGGTGCTCTTGAGTTATGATTTGTGTTTATATGTTAAATTTATCTTGAATATTTATGCTTCTATATCAATATTATATTAATTTTATATTTTTTAATATACCGTATCCCAACCATGTCATATCTTATATTTTTTAAGAATTTGTCATATCCGTATCATACCGTACCTGTGTCCCATATCATATCTGTGCTTCCTAGATCATAGGCCTTAAACGAACAAATGCGAGAATGACAATAAAGATCAATCACAGAAAAGAGAAATAAGCAAACAAAAAAGAAAGAAAGAGCCAGATCCAAGGTTCCGACTAGGACAGCAAGCCTTCCTCTTGCACCACCAATAAGGACCCGTATCCTACCTCATCTACTTTTTATTCTTCTACTACTGGTGTTGTTGTTTGCTAGTCCATCAGAATCAGGGGAGGCCCAGCAACTTCTTCTTCCTCCTGCTAGTGCTACAGTTTGCTGGTACATTAAAAACAAGGGATGACCTAACAACTACTACTAATTCTTCTTCTTCTGTTGCTTCTCCATCTTCTGTACTCATTGCTTTTGATGCTACCTGTAGTGCTACCATAACTCTTCATTTTCTTCTGTTGTTGCTGCTACAGCTACAACTACGACTACATTTTATCCCATCAAAAGCAAAACAAAAATAGAACAGAGCATCTTCTTCCACTTCCTCTTCACTGTTAAATATGTCTAATTTTATGTATTCATTAATATAATATATATGTGTGTGTGTTCATATACACAGTTATGTGCCTCACTTCACCAAGGCACAAGCCTCACTTTGCGCCTGCACCCATGTACCTTGAGCCTTAGACAACTTTGGTTTCAATAAAATTAAAAAAATATGCACAAATATAGGTGAAAATATCACCTGTCAATCATATTAAGTACAATAGAACCATGACTTTAAGTGAAATAACATCCAAGTCACTTTTACACGGAATGTCTGCAGGTCTTCTAAACATCTACGTCTTCTCTTTTTTGGCCAAATTAGTGCCAGGGAAAAAGAAGAGTGAAGCCTTATTGGATGCATGAGGTTTCCAACATTGAGGAGGCCGGATTGTACTGAAGGCAAGTCAGATTTGCCCTCCTTCCCCTTCTTTCTCCTCTCCCTTCCACTCTCTTTTCCCTCTCTCTCTGTTTCTATCGACACACCCCCATGACTAAACCCACTGCTTTCTTTCTCTTTTTTCAGGCAAAAAAACAACTTGGTCAGGTCATCCCATAATACTGGTCGAACCAGCTGGTCCCCACCTATTTCAACTAGGAGCAGCAGGATCATCCTAGCCCAATAACGGACTAGCGTCCTGTACATATCCGGGGTATTATTTCCACATCAAAACAATATGGTACCAGCGGGATGGGTCGATGGCACCAACAATGAAAACCTTGCTTTACATAAACATTATATGGCTATAAAATATCCCTTGCATTAATGCATCATAACACGTAATAACTACATTTATAAATTTTAGGAGACACATGCATGAACTATGACCAATAAAGCATGGAAACTTTCAAAGCCATATTCCACTTTTTTCATGAGCACAAATTTAAAGCTTGACAGCAATTTATAAAAAACCTAATAAATATTATACATATTATTTTATTTGATTTTGACTGAAACTAAGATAAGGTCCATCATCTCAATACCAGGCCCCACATTGGTATCATGCTGGTACAATGTTTGTACACTCAGTATAGGAATTAGTTTAGCATACCAAAGTCGGTACATCTCTTATATCAAGCCTCACTTCAGTATCGGTATGATATCCGCCCACTATGGGGAGGTGCACACCATTATGACAAATCTTGAACTGAGATATATGCTATAAATGGCAGATTTACTGGTCATGTTGGCATTCGTCCTTCCCAAGTAATCCATTTTTCTCCTCCTCATGTTATCTACTTTCCTCCTCCCAAAGCCATCCAATGTTCCCCTCCAGAAGAAATCAAACTTCTTTTAGCCCAACTTGCCAACTTTCTTCCTCCTCTTTGTTATCACCTTTACTAACCCCTTGTTACCCGCTTTCTTCCTTCCAAGTTATTACTTCTCTTTCTGTCTGTTTTATCCATATGCGGTTAGCCTCAATTTAGTTCTTTCATTTGTAAGCTTTTTCTCTTTAACATCTTCCTCCTCCTATGGCTGTTGGAATTTTTTTTAATGCTATTCTTCAGTGTTCATGGTTAATGATATCTTATTCTGTTGTGACAGTCTAGGAATTTGGAAAACTTGTGACAAAGTTCATTGTGCATTCAATGATTCACAAAGACATGTTACAAAACCACAATGAGGTCTGTCCATTACCTTTAATCATTTCTCAACTTATCCTCTTTCTCTTTTCTATTACTTTTCCCTTCTAGCACCTGCTAATTTTTCTTGCTAGGTGAAGATTTCAACATAATAGTTCTAATTAGGCCTTTCATCCTCTACTATTGCTTGATTTCATTAGCATATTTAGTCCCTTATGACAAAAAAAATGTTGCATTGAAATTTCTTTGAAAATGGCTGACATTTCTTCGAAAATGGCCATCATTTCTTCCATATTTCCTATAACTTATATACTAATGATTTTTACTACTTACTTCTTATTCTAAATAGAGTTCCATATTTAAAGATATTTGCATACTAATTGAACTCTGCCCATTAAACCTGGCTAAGATTTGATTTATATATATGATCTTGTTGTTTGATAATGTCAATTAGTGGACAGAATGCTAGAAGCATGTTATATTCATTGTTTCATAATGTTAATTGGTGGACTGAATGATAGAAGCGCGTTATGTTTGTATCAAGTTCTTCCAAAAACTAAAATCATTTAGCTACCAAGGCTGCATTACTTAGCACTTATTAGGCTCCATAGCTCACTCAAGTAATCAATATCTTTTATTATTTCACACCTCACCTTGGTAATTGAACCCAAGATGCTTTTTTTATTCAATAAGTGATAGTCAATTTATCAAAAATAATGATAAATTTCATCGACTAATCTGGCAAGGTTTATCTTTTCACAAGTCATCTTCATTACATCACTGAATTTTCAGTTTAGTTACGTACAATATTTTCTAGCAGTACTCCAAACTCTTAGCGTCTCCCAAGACCTATAAATGGAAAGGACAACTGACAAAGGATGTCAGGAGGGCTATATTTCTTGAGCAAAAGTGCTACTGATTTGAATTATTATTCATCTGCCCTCCATATTAATGCAAGTTCCACATTTGGAACTGCTTCAAAAGCTTAGGAGCGTGGTGCATATTTCGACCCAAGAGCTAGCAAGCTAATGTGGCTGAGTTGTAAGCATCATAAAACTACTTTTCCACATAAAGAGAATAAGCATAATGTGTGCTTTTACATTTAACAAACTAATGAGTCTAAGATTCATGATGACCAAGAAGATCACAACTTTTAAAAACAGAGTGGTTAATGTGGCATTGGCATATGTCATAAATGTGATAAGAAAATTGAAAAATGACATGGCTTCCTTTTTAACAAGATCTCAGATGATGAATGGAGATAAATGACTTGATTAAGCTTTCAAGTGATTCCTTGCCCCTCACTCAAAAGGAAACATTGTTTGGCACTGTTACTTTAAATTCCCCTTTTAAGGTTATTGCTCCAGTTTAGCTCATGTGGAAACAAAGGCTCGCTCTCGGTATCCATTTTTCTATCCCCAAAGAACAGGACATGTCAAAAAATTCTGATGCATTTCTTATAAAACCACCCTTTAATTCTAGGCTCCAGACTTTGCAGGTTTATATGAAACTCCATCTCCCAAATGAGGGGGGAAAAACTTTAAAACTTCAAACTTCGCAAAGCTAATAAATGATATTGTGACACGATGCCTTAAAAGACTTTATTATGCTACCAGCAATAGCTACAAGCAAATTCCCGTGATGCTTGGATTTAGTGCACAATGGTTAATAAGAACTCGTCCCTTATGATTGTGATATTTATAGGGTAATAAGCACATTTCCTCTGTATTAAACAAAAGATCCTCTTATCTCTCTCTCATGGCGCTATTTAAAAGAGAGAGAAACAGTACTACATCTCACAAATACATTTTAATCTATCAATATTCATTAAAATAGAGTAGGCACGATGCTCGATCAAGCGTTAAAGCAAACCAAGCATCAGTTTTATCTACTAGTTCGATGAGACTCTTATGCTCTTCCAAAACAGTGAATCCTACTGATCAACAAAATCCACCATCCCTAATTGGGGAAATAGTAAAGAAATGCTAGTGCTGCGATGCTTCTGGATCTCTTTCTAATTGGGCAAGGAGGCAAGAAGAATACCTCTTTTGGATGGGAAGAGTAGGGGTGGCTGGCCAGTTTCGAAGCTTCGAGAGCATCTCGCAGGTCGACCTGGCCGGCGGCTTCCTTCTCGATGCGCTCGCTCACGAGGACACCGGCGGAAGCCACGTCCAATCCGACGATCTCGTCCTCCCACGCCATTGATTTCCCTCGGAGAGAGAGAGAGAGAGAATGTTGGGGAACAACGGAGAAGGAAGAGCTTTTGGTGATCTACCGCGATCCGCGAGGGAAGAGAGAGAAAGAGAGGCGCCAAGAGGGTTTTGGAGGGGTCTTGGCGGGGTTTTGGATCAATTTGGATATGACAACGGGATTAGGGCACGACCCCAGGACCAGGTTTTGGAACCAAGAAAGATTATATGTTGCCTGTGTTGCGGAGTGTTAATTTTTAACTTGAATTGATCATATTCATAGGTCGTTTGGGTCACTTCACTCGGGTCAATTATACTTTTTCTTGTGGTGGATCATATAATTATTTATCAGTCCAATCAAATTCATTTATTCAATATTTTTAATAATTTTATTAAAATAATTTTTATTTTAAAAAATTATAAAAATAATATTTTTATTAAATTATTTATTAAAATTTTATTTAATTTAAAATTATCTTTTTAAAAGATAACTTTATGTAAAAATCCGTTCTTCCAAAGAACGATTTTATATGTCGATCTATTAAAAAATAATTTAAAAAATTATAAAAAAAAAATCAAATTCTTTCTTCCTCTCTCTCTTTGTCCATCATTAAAAAAAAAAAAACTATCCCGCCCTCCTGTATTCGCTCCCTACATCCCCGCCATCACTGCTCCCCACCTCCCACCTCCCCCCTCCCCTGCACTCGCTTCTTGCATCTCCGCTGCCGCCGCTCTCCACGTCGCCGCCCTCCTAGCGCAGCTCCTTAATCCCCACGATGGTGGGGAGGAGGCGAGATGGAGGGAGGAGGAGAGCGATGATGAGAGGTGGCGACGGGGATGTAGAAAGCAGCGATGGGAACGAGGACGAGGCACAAGAGAGGGAGTGGGGGGATGCCGAGAGGGAGAGGGGCAGAGGGAACGATGAATTTTTTTTTATAATGAGAGAGAGAGGGAAGGAAAAAAAAAGAATTTAATTTTTTTTATAATTTAGATAATATTTTGATAAATAATTTAAGAAGAACATCATTTTTATATTTTTTTAAATAAATATTATTTTGATAAAATTATTTAATATTTTTTATTATTAATCGATTATATGCACTTAGTTTGTTGGGAATGAAGTATTGATTATTATTTAGCAACTTGTATTTGAGAAAGAGCTTTAATAAAAATAATTTTTTTTTGTTCATGGATTGAAAAAAATAAGTAAAAAAAGCAAAAAAAAAAAATGCCACGTATGTCATAGAAAGCTCAAGCTCCATACGTTTTGGCCATCATCATGCATAAGCATGTCAGAAAAGAATAAGTAGATGGTACCACTAAAACATCTTATTAAAAAAAAAAATATGCCATTAGTTAGTGCAAGGGCAATTTAGTTTTTAAGAAGCTAAATATGAATTGGATTGTTAAAAAAGGAAAAAAAATCTGATGTTTTCTTATAGAATCAAATATAAAATATATTATTTTTGTATGTACAGTTATAATCATAATAATTATATCTATTTTTTAAAATAATTATTTATATTGTTGAAGTAATAATTATTTTATTAATATACATTACTATTTAGTATACTAATTATTATTAAAATATTATGACAATAATTGCTATAGTAATTATATCACTATAGAAAAATGTATTATTGCAATAATTAGATATATTATTATATTTATAAATATATTTATGTTATGGTTTATTACAACAACTTTTTGTTATTATATAATAGAAAAATTATGATGTAATTATATTGTTCTTATATTAACAATCACAATAACAATGAATAAATAATTATATTATGATCATTATAATGATAGTTATATTATTACCATTATTTTAATAACTATTTAGTAATATAACATTATAAAATTATTTGTTGTTGTAATGATCAGTATATTATAATAATAAACTTATATTTATAATATATTTATATGAATAAATTATAGATATTAAATTTAAATTTTGAAGAGTAATGAGGGGATGCTTTTGATGGACATTGCTAATTGCAATGAATCCTGGTAATTGGAAATATGGCCGACATTTGTTGCAATTTCAGTTACAAGAAGCAGTTCTAATTACAAGACTTGAAATTCCAATCATCTACTTAGTTATTTTAAACACTTGCAATTTAACTACGACATCTACAATTGTGGCATGCCTAATTTTAGACAAATAAAGATCCTAATGCAATCACTTTCTTTGTGTCTCAAAGTAAAAATCCACTGGATGAGACTAATATTGCAATTTTTGTTGCTCTTTGTAGATCTTCGAAAACCCACACGCATCTGGTTTGTTAGAGTCAAATCTTTGAAAGCCTCTTACTTAGGATTTGAAGCCATGAGAGGTGTGATCTCACAAGTAAATGTTGACCCCATTCAAGTCTTGGTTCCATAAGTGATACACTTAACTTACCCAGAAACTTCGGCTAAGGCCTACAAGGGGCGGGATTGATGGTGGTAAGATAGCTTTAGCCTCCTCTCTTCAATAAAAAAAAAAAATAATAATAATAAAATAAATTAGTCAATGAGGTGGTGGGTTGGTTGTATATTATTGTACTGCAGAGTACTGTATCGCACTCAATGGACAGCCATCAAACAGTATATGCCGTCGTAAGGCCACCTTGTTTGTTGGTCACCCATATTTAGTGGTGCAGCACACTGTTATATAGACCGAGCACCATAGATGATCCAGGGTTGCTATCAAAGGTATGGGAAAGTATATGTTTATCGGGGCAAAACCAGTGAGTTTTTGGGTGCGCTTGCCATTTAAGAGTGGTTTACAAGCTTTTTCATTCTGCTGCCATCGGACACAAAATCCATCAAAAAAAAGGGCTCAGACTCAAATAGGGATTTGGATTTGGTTCAGAAGATAATTTTTTTGAAAACGAATCACGAACCAAACCGAACCACTTATTGATTTGATTTAAAAAATTCTAAAACCAAAATAAATCATCATAAATTATTTTAAATTTTTTAATAACTTAAATACTATTTAAAAAACTCTAATCCTAACTACTAACTAATAGCCAGTCCCAGCAATCTCCATTTTTACTTTTTTCTTCATCTCTCTTCATTCTTTTCTTCTGATCGTTGTCTTATATTAAAATTTAAAATTTAAACTAAATATCTTATATTTAAAATTTATCCAATTTTAATAATTTTATTTTATATTTTTTTAATTAATTTATGAAAATTTTATTTTAAATTTATTCTTTATATTCTTGATAAAAAAAGAAAAAAATAATATCCGAAACAATTTGATACAATTTGAAACCGCCGTTCAATTTTAATAGATAAAATAATTTGATTTAATTTGAAAAATTCTCAAACCATTTTAATAGATAAAATATTTTGATTTAGTTTGAAAAATTCTTAAAATGGAACGGTTTGGTTTGGCACCCCTAGACTTAAATCCCTTTGAAATCCATCCAACTTACACCCGCAGCATAGGAGACCACATGGTGCACAAAAGAGCAGACCTGATGAAGCTAACACAGGAGGGAAAATTTCTCGAAGGTCATGGCGATAAGCATGTTTATGAAGATCCATCAAGATGGCAAGGATCACCAACAGTTCCATTCTCAAAGCAACCACTTCTAACAATGAACATGTCTTTTTTTGTGAAAATTCAAGCTATAAACAACCAGGGTGAAGCCAGCAGTGCAGGCCTGCGGCTGATATTTGGTGGTCTCCACTCAGTGGCCACTTCTAAAACAACTTAAATGTTAAAAAATGAAAAAAGAAAAGAAAACAACTGCATAGAAGTTCACCATAACCAAAGTAATACTTTCATCAACAGCTTGAAACTTTAAAATGCCATTAGCTATTATGAAGAAATAAAGCTGGTAAAGGAAAAGTTGCTGCATGAAAATCCTTCTGATCTTCACTTGTGGAAGAGAAAAAAAAGGCAAAAGCTGTTACAAGATCGATACTTTTCAACAATGTAAAGCCAAGCCACATTTATACAAGACTCGATCTTCGAATCAAAACAACTGCACCAAACTTTCATCCACATTTTTAAGGAAACATCAGCTCACCATGCTAAGATAATGTGTGAAGTCCCAACAAGTCAGTTTTGGCGCCTTTAACTTCATCTACAAAAAACTGCACTTCTTCATTCTTTTTGCATTCTTATATACAGACAACGAGAGAGAGAGATCATGTTGATTTCAGTTCTTCAGTTCTTCAGAGAATATCGCTGCCCTTGAGAATGTTGTACTTGCAAAGAGGGCAGGTTGCATTGATCCGGAGCCATCGGACAATGCACGTGGAGTGGAAATGATGGTTGCATGGAAGCGCATGGAGTTCGGCTCCATCTTCATATGGTGTCAGACAAATGCAACACTCCTGAAAGGAGGGGAAAAAGTCAGATACAGCAAAAATCTACCTAAAATCACACCGTTTCAAGCATATCAGAGAATAATAGGACATTCCATCCACCAGGACTGCAACATTCTGCACCAGACTGGTGATAGTGTCCCAAACTCATTCAAGCAAAACCATGTTGCAATTAGTAGAATTTGGGCATACAAACTGATAGGATATATGGTCCACACATGATTATCTATCAGATTTAAGTCCTAACAACTCCTGTGGTGCACAAAATGCAATTATAGATGCATGAGCAAACGGTGTGGAGAGTTAATGCAAAGTCCAAGAGCCCACCAAATAAGCTCCAATACAAGAAAAAATGACCAAAGGGGACAAGACTCAGAATGTTTTGGAGTAAACATAACTGACCGAAAATGGAGGTTAGCAAAATAAAAACTGCAGATCAATATAAGAAACTTGGATATGAAAGGCAATTTGTGGCATATAATCAATTTTTGAATAATCGTAATAATCCAGAAGTCTGATGAATGGACATAAATATTCTGGTTTGAGTTACCAGAAAACTGTAGATTCATGACGAATCAGTCAAGATACCATGAATTACAATTGACAAGACAGACAAGCTTATGCAAGGGCCAATTCACAACTATTAGCGTTCTTAATCAAAGATTTAAGTAGCAGTGCCTACCGGTCCACAGCAGACATGCTGCATCACACGAGTAAGGTACTGCTAAATATATTGCACACCACCTTGTTTTTGCTGTACCAGCACTAAGAGGCATATTGTCTTCGCAAACTACCATACCATGCTAACAAGTTACTGCACGGGAATGGATACTTCAATTGTTTCTTCATTGCACATTCTCCCATGAGAAATAGAGAATGAGTTGCTTCTTTAAAAACCTCCCCCCCCCCCAACAAAATGAAGTCATTCTGACAGATATATCTTCTCAGTCATTCATTTCAGAATTTTAATACTTGATATTACAGAAAGAAAGCCAAAAGTTGGAAGAAATGATTGCAACTAAGTGTCCTGTATTTCCAATCTAATCTACACCTCACAACCAACCTCTGACTGTCAACCTCGGGGAGAAGAAATAAGAAATGTTTAATTGGAAAAATGGGAATTAAGTGACCAGACAGAAAAATTCATGGAAGTCCATCATTATCTACATTTGCACCTTCACTGATTCGATAGATTTTACTGTGAAACGGTAAGCCAGGGACAAAGTTCACATGGAAGAGGAAACTTGAGATTTGATACTAGTAGGATCAAGATAACATACAGCTAAATGCCTAAATCCATAATAAGACAACAACTTCACTCGCCAGAATGAACATTTTACAAGACGATCCTGCTAGACACAATGTCAACCATATTGGACTTTGGCTCTTTGCCATCACAAGCTCTTATATCAAGCTTGATCTTAATTGACCTTAATTGTGTTTTTCAGCCTCTGAAAGAGAAATATCTGAATGATAGATTAAAGTTACAAAGCAAATCACATGATTTACAAAATAAAATGGCTAAGCGAAGGCTGAGCTGACCATCCAAGCCCATATAGTCTAAGACAGACCCAGGCCTAAACCCACCAAACACCATGTTGAACCTACCAGAACTTGGCTCCTTGCCACCACAAGCTCTAAGACGAAGTGTGACCTTCGTTGGTGTTTTTCAACCTTCAAAAATGAAATGCTTGACTAAAGGTTTAGAGTTGTAAAGACAATTAAACTTCAAAAGTCACTTGAGTTAGCTAATAGAAATGCACAATTAAAACTAAGAATTTCTATTGGTTAATGCTAGATTAACTAATATCTCTTACACAAATATGTGAAAATTTGAAGATTCGACATTCTATGTTTTATGAATCAGATATGGAAGACTTGTTGGACCCAAACATCAACCTAATCTAACCTGAGCCAAATTGAATATGAATATTGGCTGCTATCTGGGAGCTTAATTTAACAAATTGAATTATTGGATCTTTTTCATCTGGTAGCAGAACTTGATGCGAGCAGTAAATATGACAGGTCATCCAAATTCTCAACCTGGATACAAAACATCAAAGTCCAAGTTGTGCCAGTATTAATCCTAACTTAGCCTTTTTCTAGCCTAATCTTGATACTCATTTGCTATACTAAGATCTGCAAAATCCATGTATCTGTTCTTCTGCTTTTTACATTAATTGATTGTACGTACAGATAACCTACGTGGTTAACAACTTTGTGTCTCTGGCATTAAAATAATCATTATTACTTGCGATGGTCATTATTTAACATTGCTTTCACACAACTTTATGAAGGATACAGGTCTAATTACTAGCTAATGGGCATGATTTTATTCACTATTTTAGGTGTTTGAATTATTTAGTTGTTCATGCATGGTGTGTAGTTTTTTTAAGTGATTCTCTAATTATTCCACAACCAGATCGAGCAAGAAAAAAGCCATCATGGCGAACTTAGTTTTCATTACTCTAATTACTCATGTCAATCTCTGTTTAGCATTTGGTAGGCTTGCAAGGATACCATCCTTACTTATGATGTGATTAGAAGAATTATCTCTACATACTTGATTATATTTTTACAGGTTTTGTTCCTCGAAGAGAGAAGCAAGAATCCTCATCTATCTTCATCTTTTGCTTGATTACTCAAACCTTATGGAAGAAAGCAATTAACAAGTACAGACTTAAAATCTGAAGAAACCAAATGAAATTAATTTCTTGGACTGGCCATGTAAAATGCAATTCTAAGGCGGGTACTGCCTGTTTTGACATCCTCTAAGCCTAGTTTGGGTAAAAAACTTCAGCTAAATAAAATGAACAAACTAATAGATGGCAATCAGTTAGAATTTAAGTTGAAAAATAGGAAAAATATCTATAAGTAATTATAAATATAATTCAATTAGGTGAGTATTATGACAACAGTAAATCTAGCTTTATGGAAATTATATGTTTTATTAAAGTAACATAGGTATGGATTTTATATATACTATGGTACCTTATGAAGACAAGTACATTAATTTAAATTCTAATTAAATAGTATCATAATTGGCATATATTACACTTATAATAAAGTCACTTAATAAATCAAATAACCTTGTATTTAAATTTCCTTACCGCATCCTCATGTACTAAAACACGTTCACTTGTTGAAACTCCACCATTATTTACAATGGGAACCATTAATCCTTCTTCAGTTGTCTTTTGCCCATTGTCAGCATATCGATATCTTGGAAGAATGCTAATATCTGCATCTGACGCACCTTCCTGTTGATTCACAACGAAATGAATGAAAATAAGTAGCCATAGTGAGCTCTTTTGAATCACTTCTTTCTTGGTTGACTATCGAATCCTCCTACTATTCTTACCTGGCCTGCCACAGCATAAAGAATTGCAATAATGCAAGGCAAGCAACAGCAAAGTGCAATCCCAATAATGCAGGCCAAAGCCACACAAAAGATCGCAAAGAAGACATCAAATGCTAGGAAAACTACAGTCAACCTGCAAAAGTCATAATGAAGAAAGATAGATTGTTAGGAAGTAATTGCATATACAAAGAAACCAATTTGTTTTTGACATGCAATCAGACCCTATTGATCACATTCAAAGGCCAGAAAATTCATTGACTAAAACTGAAGAGGGGTGAAGGGGGGGTTTTGGGGGTTTTTGTTGGGGTGGGGGTCGGGGGGCGGTGGGGGTGGTGTGTTGAGAGAACTCTAAGTCTAAGTGATCGATTAGTGGTGTTGAGTTGCATTTCTATTTAGGAGATTAAAAGCATTTTAATTATGGGGTGGGGGAGAGGGAGGAGAACTGGAAGTGATTGACTGGTGATACTGAGTTACCTTTTTATTTAGGAGATTATAAGCATCTTAATTATATTTGAAAGATTAAAATCTTTAAGTCAATCAAAATGAATTATTATACGAGGAATTGTGAGAAAAGTGCATATAACTTATTTCAGCCGATGGAAATTCAACACATGCCATCAACATAACGACATCCAAGATTCAGCATAAATTGAAAGAGAGACAATATGCTGGATCTTTGTTTTCAGAAATTCATCAAAAATGCAATCCCCATAAAGGTCACTCTGACAAAAGAATTAAAAAAATGGTCCTAATCATATAAAAAATTCAAAAAGTCTTAATTAACATCTCAAACAAAATTTATAAAGGTCACCGAGAAACTTTAAACCTTCAAGAAAATCAGCGCACTATAGGCAAAGGTTCAATACTTATGATAGAATAAGCTAAAATCAGCAGTGTAAAACAATCTTGAGCACATGCTCTTTCAATAACAGCGGCCACGAGGTGTCAATTTCTTCAGTCATCAGGCCATAAGGCTCAGGACCAGGGTCCTAGCAGTTGTCAATCAACATGCTAAAAGCTTAAGATATTGATGATAATCAGTGCATACACCAGACTATATAATCTATAATCCCACTTGGTATGTTCAAAAAGAAAACAAGAAGTATCTTCCAAGATAAACATTAAGCTTACCAGTAAAGCCTTGGAGCATTTTGCAAGAGAGTTTCACCACCAGAAATCAGCCAATAGAAGCCAACAATCCACCACAGAAAGGATGCCATGGTATTGAGAGATTCACATCGTTTTGCAGCACTGACATCAATCACCATCGCATATTAGAATTGTAATTTCTAAAGGCAAAGAACTAGCACATATCTGAAACACATGAAACCTAAAATATTTTGCTCAAACAAGAGGGGCAAATGAAATTAGAATAGTGACTGAGATTACAAAGAGATTTATTCTTTTGTTGATGGATAAAGTCGACAAAGAGGTACATCATTTTCTTCCAAGGGAAAGATCTAAACAATTCATGAAATTATAACATCATGAATATTAACATTTTCTTTTACTCCTCAGATTATAATGCCATGTGGAGAACGTTTAGTTTATCAATTGAGAACACATATTGCAGCATATCAATAGTTAATGGACACTTCTTTACATTCCTTACTTTCATTCTCAGGAATGTGCCTATGCCGTAACTGTTTGCAAGAATCAAATGTGTTCAGGGAGTTCAAGTTTTGTGTTTGTTTCGTTAAAATAAAAGTTCCGGTGAGTTCATATGTTTACATTTTTTTCTTTTGTTATGTAAAATTTTAGAATTATGTTATAATTTTATAAAATTATAATAATTTTAATAGTAGCAGTGGTGGAAGTAGAAATGGTTCAAATGCTTTGGCTTTGTTTAATGTTTTTGTGTGGCTAGTAATGCCCATATATAAGAAGAATATATTTATAAAAATATGTTTTTAAAGAGTTCATTAATAGATTCTCTTAAGAACATCGACATCATCAATCATTTTTCTTAAATCGGTCACATGCATCAGCAATATTTCTCCAAACCCAAACTCCCCTCACACAACTAACCACGAAAATAGAATTATCCTCCAAAAAAAGTATTGCCTCAAGATGACGATGCCCACAATTCTATACATCTTTGTTCATACTTGACCTCGTTAGTGTGATTTATCTACCCTTTGCCGAGCCTCAAGTACCCATTTTCTCATGAGGGAAGCTTTTTCTGTTTCAACAAACCAGAAGCAGGATACCTGCATTTGGATCATATACTAGGAAACTTCTAGTTAGGTTGCACAACTACTCCATAATATCTCAAGAAACTCACTCCCACATGAGCTTCTCAAGTGTTTCCTATTTTTTCCCCACGAGATCCCCTTACCTGCACCTGCACCAACTCTCCTTCCACATACTTCAGCTTCAGGTACTAAGATTTGGATAAACTCGTTGTAAAATCCTAATCAACAGAAATGAGTAGAAAAATAGGAACACAAAATATTCAGCCATTTGAGATCAACCTTCTGCACAGCCATGTCGGCAAGCTCTGAACAAGAGAAATCTAACTGGCATAATTAGTCACAATTTGACTGAAGCTCAGCCAGCGTTTCAGGTTGAACCATATTGCAAGCATATAATAAGTTTTGGAGGCATTACTTTATGATCAAAATTTGATTTACATTCAGCCGACTGCAAGTTTCAAGATTTTTCCAGGTTCTTCTAGTCATACTTATGGATATTAAACAAATCATCAGCTTTAGGCAGAAATTCCATTTAACAGACTTGAGTGGGCTAAGAAAACTTCCCTGACAAGCTAAGTGTCCTCCACGTTATCTTCTTGCCCTTTCATTCATTCTTACCTCTGCATATTCCTCTCATACATTTATCATAATCCCCCAACATTTGGGCCATGGCAAATGGATCCAGTTTGTGAAAGTATATCAGAAATCCCAAAACATATAGTTGCCATACTATGGGCAAAAATAAAAATATTATATTATAAGATAGCACTATAATGAAACACAAAATCCAATTCCTAACTGGTACACTTTCATCCAATACTATAAGACATTGTCCCAGCACAAGCTGCAGTCCTTGAAGCCAAATATAGATATTTCTCTCCTTTGCCACCTAACATTCTATCCTAACAAAATTGTTTTCTTCCTCAATAAGAAACTCAAGGGCAACCACAAATAAGTCCCCATTCTTTCTAATATATCAAGCACTTGACTGTTGGGCTGCTAAAGAACTCCTCACATGCTCCTATACTATATACAGCTGAACACATCCTAATCATCAAAAACCTCCCCATTAGTGCATCATAGTTCATCAAACCATCTCCCCCAAATTTCCAACCCTCAAAACCCAATCCCTACTAAGGAATTTGCCTATTCAAAAATTCTAAAGCCACGCATTCACATCATCATCTTTCCCTCTCTCCTCCTACAGATTAACATATTCCTCATGGCTCCAGATTGTTAACTGCATAATATCATTTAAAAAATAATAAATAAACATCACAGGAGAGCACAAAATTTAAACTCTCCTCCCCATTTAAGCCCTTTCTTACTTTGGAATAGGTTAGGGCTTAACACTAGAACCTAAGTACCAAAATTTCTCCCCTTCACCGCCTCAAGTCTAAATCTAACAACACAACTCTTTATCTCAATTAACAAAAAAAGGGAAAAGAAAAAAGTCAAGAAAAATCACTCAGACTTTCACATAAATCAAACAAACCTTGGCAATTTGAGATTACAATAATTTTCATATCATTGAAATTTAAAACAAAACCCTATAAACCCTAACCCTAAGTATAAAGAGGAAAAAAAAATCCCAACTTTCGTGAAAATTCGACAAGTTTTGGTCAAATATCGAACCTCACATACCTGGACTGCTGACTTCTCGCTGCTCCGCCCTCCTCCCCATCCTCCTCACTATCGCCGGCATCAGAGTCCGACCGCGCCCTCTCCCCGCCGCCCCCTCCCCCTTCCTCGACCCCGCGCGGCCGTGCACTCCGCCGCCGATACTCCGCCCAGACCAGTGCCACGTGGACAACGCACTGGACCGCGTACCCGGCGATCCAGATCCGGAGCGGCGTGTTGGGCCGCTCTCGGGTTGTGGCCCCCAGCACCGCAACGGACACCGCGGCGAAGGCCAGGTTCCAGGCGATGTCGAGCGCCACCACCGGCCGGGAGTAGGCCCAGTCGGCGCGCCGCTCTTCCAGCTGCCGTGCCGCGGTCTCGCGCACCAGCATCGAGGGGCCCCGCCGGCCCGCCGCCCGACCCAGAATGGCCGCCACCCGGCTCGGCCTAGCCGGCTGGCCCAGCGCCCGGGCCGGCCGTAGCAGTGGCTCCGGGGAGACCGTCGCGGTCGAAGCCCCTTCTTCCATACCCCCCCTCTCTCTCTCTCTCCTCTCTCAGGACTTTCCTTCTTTGCCGCACTAATAATAAGTAGAAAGAAGAGAGCCAAACCCATGAAAGAAAGTTCTCTCATTATTATATATATATATATATATATATATATATAATTTATTTATATTTTTTATTTTTATTATTTTAATGAGAGAAGAGCTCTGGAAGTTGCTATTATGGTTTTTTCCTTGGCTTTCTGGTGGGATGCGGGAAGAACGGTAGCTGTGATTTGGGTTAGGGATCATATTTTTTATGTGTAATTATCTCGACGAATATATATCGACGGATTTCTATGCTTCGTTTGAGATTGGTTTGTTGCGGATTTGATGTCAAACAAAATATGAAAGTTAGGATGTTTGTAGAGTTCGTTGTTACTAATTTGTTTTTGTTTTCGGGGTTTTTGACTTGTTGGTTTAGCAAGTTAGTTGAGCCTCGGCAGTGCATTTGAGATCAGCGAACAGCCTTTTCAACCAATGGATCTGTTGAATTTTGATACTCTTGGGCCCACATGAACTTAAGACATGCCAGATGGACATTAGTGGTGAGTGGAAGAAATTGTTTGCTGTGTATAAGAGGTTGGGGATCTATGTTTTTCCTTGATCTGTTGACATAAATAATATGAATGTTTTTGTTTCTTTTTTTTTCTTCTGATTGATAGGGAATATATAGATATATTGAGTCATTAACTATTAGGCAAGGTTTGTTTGGAATTGGCTGGGTAGATGTTAACGAGGCCAGCGGGCATCTACAGCAAGGACGGAAAGCTCGCTAAGCCTGCCAAAAGGCCCAATGCCCATGGATGGCAGCCGTAAGAACATATATATTAATCCGTACGATGCGCGAGATTTTTTTTTTTTTTAATAGAGTATGTTAACCCGTGCATCGCGCGAGATTTTTTTTTTTTGCCCCGACGCTTTGCAGGCCCATTCACAGCCACTGGACACGTAATTTTCTTAAACGAACGCTTTTAGGCGAGCGCGAAGAGACGGGAGATACCACGTGTCGAATGAAAGCTTTTTGATAAAAATTTTTTATTTTAATATATATATATATATATATATATATATATATATATATATATATATTAAATTTAATTTAATTTTATTTGATATATTTATTAAACAGATAATTCAATCAAATCTATATAATCTATATATTAAATAAATTAAATTAAATTAAATAAATTTAGTAGATTAAATAAATTAAATAAATTAGATTAAATAAGTTAGAAACAGATTAAATAGGTCTTAAAAAAAATTAAATGAATCGATTTATGACCCAATCCAATTATTAAACAAAATATACAAGTCAAATATGTAAACTTGAATCTAATCTATTTAACAAACATAACTAAATGGATTAATTAATTTATGTCAAAGATAAATATATTTAAAGTGGATTATTTATGGGTTCCATTGGGTCATAAATTACCATCTTAATAATAGGGATAATACTTTCTACACCATTTGCGGTGTAAAAATTCAGATGTAGAGTCCACCGTCTATTTTTATTGGTCCACCTGGCGTTCATGGTGTGACGTGATATATGCAATTTTCTATTCAGGCATCTGAAGGCTAAAGAATATGAAAGTAGGATGTTATTTCATCACTGAATACATTTAATGCACGTCATATTCTACTTTTCAATTATAACATGATGAAAATGCTTTTTTTTTTTTCAAGATGAGATATTTTTACTATTTGACAGTCGGGCTGAATATTTCAAATACTACTATTTTCTCTCTTTTTTCTCATTTTATTAAGCTTCTACTTAAATATCTAAATATCCAAGATTTAATCTGCAACAAGAAGAATGCATTCGAGTTTATTGGCTAGTATTCAGATAATATTATCCATTCAAGTAACATATTCCATTCATTAGATAAAAATTATTTATAGATTTATTATGGTATCCGTAGGTAAAACACATCTCAAATATATCTTTCAGTATTTTTTATAACATCTAATATCAAAATTATGATATTTAAAGTCAAAATTATAATATCATATATATATAATATATTTTGAATATAGTTTTGATAATATTATAACATAATAGGTCATAACTATCACATTATATATTAATATTATGACATCTTATAGGTAAAACACATCTTAAATATATTTTTTGATATTTTTATAGCATTCCTATATTAAAAATATGGCATCCTGTACATAAAACATCTCTCAAATATGCCTTCCAGCATTTTTATGATATCTAATATTAAAATTATGATATTTAAAATTAAAATTATAATATTTAAAATTAAAATTATGATATCCTACATGTAAAATATCTTTTGAAGATAGTTTTGATAATACTATAACATACTATATCACCACTATGATATTATATATTAATATTATGACATCTTGTAGGTAAAACACCTTTTAAATATAAAATCAAAATTATGATATCCTATATGTAAAATATATTTTAAAGATAGTTTTGACAATACTATAACATACTAAATCACAACTATAACATTATATATTAATATTATGACATCTTGTAGGTAAAATATTTTTTAAATATATTTTTAATATTTTTATATCAAAAATATGATATTCTATAGATAAAATATCTTTCAAATATATCTTTCAGCATTTTTATGATATTTAAAGTCAAAACTATTACATCATGCATGTAAAATATCTTTTAAAGATAATTTTGACAATAATGTAATAAACTAGATCATGACTATTGTTGGTGCAGATTTTGGTTGACGTCGAATTAAACTAAAGTGGAAGGAGATGAGATCGTCGTCGGTGATCTGCAAAATAAAATTTCGTCCGAAGTTGGTCGGAGTAGCTCTGGAAGGACCCTCTGACGATCAAGTTAGCCCTGACCAACAGAAATGGAATGCTGAGTGTGGAGTTCAATAGAATTTTGAGGAGAAGAGAAGAGTTTTTAGAACCTGGCCTAAGCGTATCTAGAGGATCCTTTTTATAGCCAGAGCTTGTTGTAACTGCCTTGCTTAATAACTGTCGTAACCGTTCTGATCAATGTCGATCGTTATTAACTTGATAAATGCCGATCGTTATTGACTTGATAAATATCGATCGTTATTGTCGTGTACTCATTTAGTAGTGAGATCGCCTGTAGGAGTTCGTCAACAGTCTATAAGAAGTTCGACTTCCATAGAAGTCCGACTAAAGGAGTCCGCAAAGAGTTCAGCTTCCATAGAAGCTCGACTGCTGAAAAAGTCCGCAAGAAGTTCGACTTCCATAGAAGCCCGACTGCTAGAGGAGTCCACAAGGAGTTTGACTTCCGTAAAAGCCCAATCGTTAGAGAAGTCCACAAGGAGTCTGGCTTCCGTAAAAGCCCGACTGCTGGAGGAGTCTGCAAGGAGTCCGGCTTCCATAGAAGCCCGACTGCTGGAGGAGTCTGGCTTTCATAGAAGTCTGACTGCTGGAGGAGTCCGCAAGGAGTCCGACTTTAGTAGAAGCCTGGCCGCTGGAGGAGTCCGTAAGGAGTTCGACTTTCATAGAAGCTCGGAAGACTAATGGAGTTCAACTAAGGTTCGTCTGCTGGGATCTTGAAAGAGCTCGACCGTTGAGGAGTTTGGCAAGATCCATCCGCTGAAGCTCTTCCATGGCTACCTGTTGCATTAGGCTAAGCATCGAACTGAACTTCGGCAGGAGCGGAGTTTATCCCCAATAATAGTCCTCCCACTTCTGAGTTTGAAACTCGAAGGAAGGAAGTGCAGAAAAGGCGACTGCCGATGTCCTCTTCTGGGTTCCGTGCTGATTCAGGTCGAAGCTCAGGGGAGATCTCATCTCCAGCCAAAGTTGAAGTAGATCTCGTCTCCTGTAATTGAGGTTAATACGGACGCTCGGGGTAGGTTTGATCTCTAGCCGAGGTTGACGCGGTCGCTTGGGAGAGATCTTATCTCTCGCCAAGGTTGCCCCAGGGGAGATCTTATCTCTTGCGTCCGAGGTTAAAGGTCTTTGACCTGCTCGTATTAGGATGAGGTTCGACTTTGCTCGCATTAGGACGAGGTTCTCCTCCTGTTTCTAACGGACTGTTAGGGCACATAAGGGCCATTGTCAGGGCCTCTCCCCCATCTCATCTAAAGTGAACGAGGCCTTCGACTTTTCTCATGTTAGGATGAGGTTTTTCTCCTATTTCTAATAGACTGTGGGGACACATAAGGACTGATGTTAGGGCCTCTCCCTCCATCTCGAATAAGATGAACGGGGCTTTCGATTTTGCTCACATTAGGATGAGGTTCTCCTCCTGTTCCTAACGGACTGTGGGGGCACATAAGGACCATTATCAGGGCCTCTTCCACATCTCATCTAAAGTGAATGAGGCCTTCGACTTTGCTCGCGTTAGGACGAGGTTCTCCACCTATTCCTAACGAGCTATGGAGGCACATAAGGGCTATTATGAGGGCCTTTCCCTCCATCCCATCCTAAATGAATGAGGCCTTCGACCTTGCTCGCGTTAGGATAAGGTTCTCCTTCTGTTCCTAACGAGTCACTTTCGCTCGTTTCTTTTCTGTCATCATGTAATTCTTGCACCAGAAAACAATAATGTTGAACGAAGGAGTCTTATTAAAGACAGTTTACTGATAATACATCCTTAGATTTTTTGAGTTCTAAAGTCAGAGAAGCACTATTCTTCCGAGCTCCTTCAAGCGATAAGTTTTAGGTTGGACGACCTCCATCACTTCATACAGACCTTCCTAATTTGGGGTGAGCTTTTCTTGGCTCTAAGACTGAGAGATAGTGGCTCGCCAAAGCACTAGGTCCCCACTCTGAACGTCTTACCTCTAACTCTAGAGTTGTAGTACCGGGCCACCTTCCGTCTGTAGGCTACCATTCAGATGCGGGCTTCCTCCCTTTTTTCTTCCAGCAGGTCGAGGTTAACTCTGAGGTCCTAGGGGTTAAGCTGCTTGTTGAAGTCCACAACTCGTGCAGATGGGAACTTAAGTTCGATTAGGATAACTGCCTCCGTGCCGAAGGCCAAGGCAAAAAATGTTTCCCCAGTCGGCACCCTTTGTGTAATTCGGTATGCCCAGAGGACGTGATAGAGTTCATCTATCCAGGCCCCCTTTGCACTATCGAGCCTTATCTTGATGCCTTGCAGCAAGGTCCGATTGGTCACCTCAGCTTCTCCATTGGCCTATGGGTGAGCCATCGATGTGAAACGATGGGAGATGTTTAGTCATTTGCAGAACTCGACGAACCTCGCCCCAGCGAACTGTCGCCCATTATCGATTATAAGGATTCGGAACAGACCAAACCGACAGACTAGTGACTTTTAGACGAAGTCCTAAACCTTGGCCTCGATAATCTTCACTAGTGGTTCGGCTTCGATCCACTTGGTGAAATAGTCGATTGCGATCAGGGAAAACTTTCGCTGCCCGAACGCCATCGGAAAGGGGCCAAGTATGTCCATTTTTCATTGCATAAATGGCCAAGGTGCACTTAGCAGAGTAAGCTCGAAGGTCGACTGTCTTTGTATGTTTGCGTTCTTCTGACAGCGGTCGCACTTCTTCACATACTCCACGAAATCACGAAATAAGGTCGGCCAATAGTATCCTTGCCGAAGTAGTCTTTGCGATAGGGACCTGGCTCCTATGTGACTTTCGCAAAGTCCTTCGTGTACCTCCCAGAGTGCGAGGTCGGCCTCTGAAGGTCGGAGACATCTCAGTAGTGGGAGGGAGTATAACCTCTTATACAATCTGCCTTCATGTAAAACGTAGTGGGGGGCCTGATTCCTGAGCTTTCGAGCTTCTTTCGGATCATGAGGAAGGACCCCCTCCTTGAGGTAGGCGACCAATGGGTCAATCCAGCTTGGCTCGAATTTCGTCTGCAGAATGACCTGGGGTTCCTCTATGGTTGGGCACTTCAGAGCCTCCAAGAATACTTCTTTGGGAAGCTCGGCTGGGGCTGAAGTGGCCAACTTGGAGAGAAGATTGGCTCTTACATTTTTTTGCCCTCGAAATTTATCGAATGCCGAAACTATTAAAGCCGGGGTCAAATCCCTCACCTTCCCAAGGTATCTCACCATACTGTCCTCCCGCGCCTCGTAGCTGCCATTAACTTGGCATACCACCAGCTGAAAATCATTGTAGATTTGAAGTCGATCTACTTTTAATTCCCTCGCTATTTTTAATCCGACGATCAATGCTTCATATTCGGCCCCATTGTTGGTCATAGGAAACTCAAAGCGTAGTGCATACTCGGCGACGACGCCCTTGGAGCTAATTAAGATCAGCCCCGCACCAGCTTCGACAGAGTTGGACGAGCCATCTACATGCAGAGCCCAAAAGCCTTCGGAAAGGTTCGGCTGTGATAGCAGGGCGCCGGTCTCATTCTGTTCAGGCTCGGCTTCGACTGGAATAGTACATTCTAACACAATCTACCAATATCTGGGTCTTGATCGATGGCCTGGGTCGGTAGTTGATGTCAAACTCTGTGAGCTCGATTGCTTATTTTGCAATTCTCTCAGAAGCGTCTGCTCGATGCAGAACTGCTTTTATTGGTTGGTTCGTGAGGATCATAATGGTGTGCTCCTGAAAATAAGATCGGAGTCTTAGGGCAGCAATTAGAAGAGAGTAGATCAGTTTTTCTAATCTTGAGTACCTAGTCTCTGCATCCCTCAAGACCCGGCTCACGTAGTAGATCGATCGCTGCATCTTCGCTTTCTCTTTGACCAGGACTGCCGTCAGGGCCATCGGAGAGACAGCTAGGTACAGGAATAATTCCTCGAATGCCTGTTGGCACTCCGCCATCTAACAAAAGTTTTTTGGTTGCCTGAGAACTTGGAATAAGGGCACACATCGTTCGACCGACCCTGAGACAAAATAATTTAGGGATGCCACCTTCCTGGTCAGGCGCTGAACTTCTTTGATCATTTTCGGGGTGGTCATCTTCTAAATGGCTTAGATTTTCTCGAGGTTTGCTTCAATCCTGCATCTTGACACCATGAACCCCAGAAACTTCTCTGAGGTCATGCCAAAGGCGCACTTGATCGGATTCAATTTCATCTTGTGCTTCCTGAGTGCACCAAAGGCCTCTTTAAGGTCGATGAGGTGGTCTGTTGAAGCTCGACTTTTGACGAGCATATCATCCACATACACCTCCATGTTGCGGTCGATCTGCTCCTTGAAAATTTTATTGACCAAATGCTGGTACGTTATCCCAATATTTTTGAACCCAAAGGGCATGTCCCTGTAACAATAAAGACCATGGTCAGTAATGAAAGCGGTCTTCTCTTCGTCCTTAGATGCCATCCAGATCTAGTTATAACCAGAGAAGGCATCCATGAAGGTGAGAAGCTCGTAGCCCAAAGTCGCATCCACTAGTTGATCAATTCTGGGTAGAGGGTAATTGTCTTTCGGGCAGGCCTTGTTCAGCTTTTTGAAGTCAATGCACATCCTCCACTTATTATTCGTATTTTTGATAAAGACCATATTTGAGACCCAGGTCGGATAATTAACCTTTCGGATGAATCCGACTTTGAGGAGCTTGTCTACTTCTTCGGCGATTATTTTCTGCCTCTCCGGGGCATGGTGGCACATCTTTTCTTTTATCGGTCGATGCCTCGAGTCGACGGTCAGTCGATGTTCCATGACCTCGACGTCAATCCCTGGCATATCTGCTGGGGTCCAAGCGAAGATGTCCGCATTTCTTCTGAGGAAGGTAACGAGTTGCTTCCAAACCTCGCCTGCCAAGTTGGAGTCGATCTGCACCGCATGCTCAACGTTTCCATCGTTTAAGGGCACAGAGATGAGGTCCTCCATAGGCTTGCCCCACTCCTCAGTGAGGTCGTCTCAGACATCCAATTCGTCAACAAGATAAGAGTCGAACTGCTCTCCCTTATGTAGGGCGATCGAGTAGCAGTGCCTCGCCAAAGCTTGGTCTCCCATGACCTCTCTGATCCCATGACTTGTCAGAAATTTTATTTTCAAATAATAGGTCGACACCACCGTCCGAAGTGCATTTAGACCAGATCGGCCAAGAATGGCATTGTAGGCCAACGGAGTTCTCACGACTAGAAAATTGACTTGCGCTTTGGCCAGTTTCGAGCGTTGCCCTGCTATCACAACCAAAGTTATTATGCCCTCAACTGGTACAGCGTTGCCAGTGAATCCTATCAGTGGAGAGTTCATAGGCCCCAATGGCCATCGAATATGGACATTTTTGAGAAGGCATCGTAAAACAACACATTGACCGAACTTTTATTGTCCACCAAAATGCGGCGTACATCATAATCGACAATGTTCAAAGAGATTACAACCACATCGTTGTGTGGAAATTGGACCCCCTGGGCGTCCACCTCGGTAAAGGTCACAGGTTCCTCGGTCCTCTGTTTCTTCACTGGTCCTTCAGATCCGCTGCCTCTTCTTATTGAAGTCCCCTCGAGATTGTATTGATGACACCAAAAGGTGGCCGATCTTCTTGGTCCTCCCCCCTCGGTGGTAGCGCTCTCAGCCGATCCTTTCGCCCTTCAGACCATCTCCATAGGAATCGGCCAAGTCTACCCTGCTTGACGAGCTCTTCGATCTCATCTTGGAGTTGGATGCACTCCTCAGTGTCATGGCCGTGGTCACGATGATAAAGGCAGAACTTAGTGGGATTATGTTTGCTGGAGTGGAAATGCATCCTCTCATATCTCGAAAGTTATTTCTTGATTTTCATCAGCATTTGGGTCTTTGGAGCGTTAAGGGGGGCGTAGTTATGAAATCTCCACTGGGGAGAACCTCGGTGTATCCTTCCATCGGGGCTTCCCCGCCTCCGGGCCTGAGGGGGAGTTCGAGCTCGCCTACGCCCAAAAGGAGTTCAGGAACGCATCCGAACTTTACTCAGCTTTCCTTCTTCGACGGACCTGCCCGGGTCACCGACTTGCCACTCACCATCGGCTTCATCGTCCTTGGTCTTGAAGGCCTCCTCAGCCCGAGTACAATCTTTAGCCCGAGCTAGCATGTCAGCAAAATTTCTGGAATATTTCTTTTTTAGGAAGAACAGCAAGTCATTTTTTTGAAGGTCGCTCTTGAGCACGGCCATCGTAATGGACTGGTCCAGGTCCCGGACCTCCAATGCCGCGGCGTTAAATCGGATGACATAAGCTTAGATGGATTTCTCTTATTTCTACTTGACATTCATTAGAAAATCCGAACTTCGGCACAGACGTCGACAACTAACGAAGTGGACTACGAACTGCTAGCTCATCTGATCAAACGATAAGATGGTACTCGGCTTAAGCACTGAGTACCAGTTTCTAGTGGCTTTCTTAAGGGTCAAGGGGAAAGCTCGGCACAAAATAGTGTCTGATACGCCATGGAGCAACATCATCGTTCGAAAGACTTTCAGATGGTCGATTGGATCGATGGTCCCATCGTAACTCTCGAACTATAGGAGTTTGAAGTTCGGCGGGACCGGTTCCTGCATAATTTTCTGCAAAAAGGGAGGGTCAGTACAAATGTCATTACCATGAGAGGAGGGATTGTGATGGAGTTCTTCGATCCGTTGGCTCATTTCTAAGAGCCTTTGATCTAAGAGATCTTCACGATCTTTGATCTCCAAGATTTTCTGGCAAAATAGGTGTGAAGCTTCCCCCTGGATCGAGTCGTGGTCCGAGCAAGGGCCTTCCCTCCTCTGCTTCTCCCTTCCGAGGATCGAAGGTCGGATAGCCCAAGTCGGCCATTTCTGGATCGGATCACAAGGCTTTGAAGAATCTTGCATCAGTTGAGCCAGTGCCGGGGTCTGCTGGTGCATGGCCTACACTGTCTGCATCACCTCCGTAAGGCCACAAACCTGCTGGACGAGTAGGTTGAACTGCTCCGCATCCACCGCAACTACAGATGGAACCTAGGTTGCCGGGGCTGGAGTAGGAGCGGACAAATCTGAGTGGGATCGGGCCGCAGAGGCCGTTAATCGTCGGGTCGAAGCTTTCCTGGGAGGCATTTTTATTAGGATGAACTTTAAATCACTGCTGAGCACTCTTTTAAGATCGAGGAAACCTCAAGAACAGAGGGCCCTTCCTCTAGTACCAAATCTGTTGGTATAGATTTTAGTTGACGCCGAATTGAACTGGAGTGGAAGGGGACGAGGTCGCCGTCGGTGACCTGCAAAACAAAGTCCCATCTGGAGCCAATGGGATAGCTCCGAAAGGATCCTCCGACGGTCAAGTTAGCTCTAGCCAACAGAAATGAAATGCTCGGTGTGGAGTTCGGCAGAGTTTTAAGAAGGAGAGAAGAGTTTTTAGAACCTGATCTAAGCATATCTGAAGGATCCTTTTTATAGGCGGAGCTTGTTGTAACTATCTTGCTTAATGACTGTCGTAACTATCCTGATAAATGTCGATCGTTATTGACTTGATAAATGCCGATCGTTATTGTCGTGTAACCGTTTAGTAATGGGATCGTCTGTAGGAGTCCGTCAACAGTCTGTAAGGAGTTCAGCTTCCATAGAAGTCCGACTGATGGAGTTCGCAAGAAGTTCAGCTTCCATAGAAGTCCAACTGCTGGAGAAGTCCATAAGGAGTTCGACTTCCATAGAAGTCCGACTGTTGGAGGAGTTTGCAAGAAGTTTGGCTTCCGTAGAAGCCCGACCACTAAAGGAGTTCGCAAGGAGTCTGGCTCCCGTAGAAGCTTGGCTGCTGGAGGAGTCCGCAAGGGGTCCGACTTCTGTAGAAGTTCGGCTGCTGGAGGAGTCCACAAGGAGTCCGACTTCCGTAGAAGCTCGATCGTTGGAGGAGTCCGCAAGGAGTCTGACTCCCATAGAAGCCCGACTGCTGGAGGAGTCCGCAAGAAGTTCGGCTTTCGTAGAAGTTCGACTGCTGGAGAAGTCCGCAAGGAGTCTGGCTTCCGTAAAAGCTCGACCGTTGAAGAAGTCCACAAGGAGTTCGACTTTCATAGAAGCTTGAAAGACTGATGGAGTTTGGCTAAGGTTCGTCCGCTGGGATCTTGAAAGAGCTCGGTCGCTGAGGAGTTCGACCAAGATCCGTCCATTAAAGCTCTTCCATGGCTACCTATTGCATTAGACTAAGCATCGAACCGAACTTTGGCAGGAGCAGAATTTATCCCCAACAACTATGATATTAGATTTAATATTATGATATCTCATAGGTAACATACCTTTCAAATATATTTTTGATATTTTTATAGTATTTTTATATAAAAAATATGGCATCCTATAGATAAAATATTTCTCAAATATATCTTCCAGCATTTTATGACATCTAATATCAAAATTATGATATTTAAAATTAAAATTATAATATTTAAAGTTAAAATTATAACATTCTGCATGAAAAATATCTTTCGAAAGTAATTTTGACAATACTATAATATACTAGATCATAACTATGGCATTATATATTAATATTATGATATCTTATAAGTAAAATACCTTCTAAATATATTTTTTAATATTTTTATAGCATTTCTACGTAAAAAATATGGCATCATTTAGATAAAATGGGTACTTTATATTTTTTATATATATTTTTTGATTTCTTAATATTATAACATGGTGTAGATATGATATTTTAAAATAGGTATTTTATGTTTTATATATGCATTTTTTGACTTAAAATAACCTTCTATATATCTTTTGTATATCTTCTATAGAGATTTTTGCAAATGATTAGTTGGATGAGGCTTCATGAGATGGTTGTCTTAAGAATCCACGTTCTTTTAGTGCATCAATAATAATTTATGGCAAGAAGAGAAGTACAGAAGGAACGAGAAAGAAGATTGTCAAGGATGAAATGTTATAATTTTTTTATTATTTATTATAATTTATAAATTAAATATTTTAATTTCATCAAAATATGAAATATATTGTAGCAGATATTTGAAAGAACTATTATTTTAATAAAACATCATCTTAAATTTCTATAAATATTACGTTCAAGAATATTTCTGCTTCAGGATATCATAATTTTGATCCTTAATATCATAATTTTGATACAGAATGTCATAATTCTGCATTCGTGAATATTTTTGTTCTAAGATATTATAATTTTGATCCTTAATATCATAATTTTGACACAGAATATCATAATTTTGTATTAGAAAATATTTTTGTTCCAAGATGTCATAATTTTAACATTTAATATCATAATTCTAACATAGGATGTCACAGGATATCATAATTTTGCATCTGGAGATGTTTCTATTCTAGGATGTTATAATTTTGATCTTTAATATCATAATTTTAACACAGAATATCAAGGATGTCATAATTCTGTATTCGAAATATTTTTGTTTTAGGATGTCATAATTCTGACTCTTAATGTTATAATTTTAACACAAAATATCATAATTCTACATTTAAAAATATTTTTTATTTTAGGATGTTATAATTTTGATCTTTAATATCATAATTCTACATTCGGAGATGTTTCTATTATAGAATGTTATAATTTTGACTCTTAATATCATAATTTTAACATAGAATGTCATAATTTTATATTCGAAGATATTTCTGTTTCAGAATATCATAATTTTGATTCTTAATATCATAATTTTGATACAAGATATCATAATTTTACTTTCGAGGATATTTTTATTTTAGAATGTCATAATTTTGATCCTTAATATCATAATTTTGATCAGGATATCACAAGATGTCATAATTTTGCATTCGAAGATATTTTTGCTTTAGTATGTCATAATTTTAATGAAAGATGTCATAATTCTACATTAGAGGATGTTTCTATTTCGGATGTCATAATTTTGATATTTAATATCATAATTTTAATATAAGATGTCATAATTTTGCATTCAAGAATATTTTTATTCTAGGATGTCATAATTTTGATTTTTAATTTCATAATTTTGACATAGGATGTCACAAGATATCATAATTCTATATTAGAGAGATGTTTCTATTCTATGATGTCATAATTTTTATCCTTAATATCATAATTTTAATTTTTAAGAATCAAAATTTTAACATCCTAAAATAGAAATATCTTCGAATACAGAATTATAATATTCTGTATCAAAATTATGATATTAAGAGTAAAAATTATGACATTCTGGAGTAGAAATATCCCTGAATATAGAATTATGACATCTTATGATATTTTGTATCAAAATTATAATATTAAGGATTAAAATTATGACATCCTAGAATAGAAATATTTTTGAACGTAGAATTATGACATGATATGTCAAGATTATGACATTAAGAATTAAAATTATGACATTCTGGAATAGAAACATCTCTGAATGTAAAATTATGACATCATGTGTTAAAATTATGATATTAAGAATCAAAATTATGATATCCTAGAATAAAAATATCTCTGAATGCAGAATTATAACATCCTGTGATATCCTATGTCAAAATTATGATATTTTGGAGCAGAAATATCTCCGAACATAGAATTATAATATTATGTAACATCTTGTGTCAAAATTATGATATTAAGGATTAAAATTATGATATCTTAGAATAAAAATATCTCCGAATGCAGAATTATGATATGATATGTCAAGATTATGATATTAAGCATCAAAATTATGACATCTTGAAATAGAAATATCTTCGAATGCAAAATTATGATATTCTACATTAAAATTATGACATTAAGGATCAAGATTATCTTTCTCACGAAACTTGAAGAAAGCCTTTAGATCTAAACCTTACTGCTGGACTCTGCTGAAATTTGATCTTCTTCCTCCTCCATGCTCAATCAGGCTCTAATACCACTTGTTGGATCCTGGTACATCTCTGATACTAATTATTGGAGAGAAGAAGAATAAAGTAGATGGCCGGCATTTAGGACTTAAAGTTGAAACCAGAAAGAGAAGAGTAGAAAATTTTTTTAGGAAGAAAAGCTCAATTATATTCCACTCTATTGTAAAGATATAATACCTGAGTTTATATATCCTAGAATTTTTGCTATATCATATGAACCCTAATAAATCCAAACCCTAGTTGAAAAATTTTCTTAGGCTAATACAATACATGAAAACACTCATCGAGCCCATGTATATATGTCTCACATGCTCTCATCCCCGTGAACTCATACATGAATTAGCCTCCTTGAGATCTTATTGGTCCAGGCTTTAAGACCCTAGGATAAAAGCCTATCCTAGATCCAAACAGAAAACCTCATATGTTCTGTACGCCACCATCGAGCTGAATCTATTAGGAGTCAAGCTGGCTCGGCTGCATCTCGTCCGAACCCTGTTTGCTTGAGACAGCTGGCTCGATCTCAGTTCGAGCTGGCTCGATTGCATATCTGAGCCAGCTCGCTTGTGTGTCAGCCTCTTATCTTGGCTGATTCTTCTTCTGGCTTTGGTCTTTTGCTCCATCTTATATTCCAGATCTCTGAAGCACCTACCAAGCCCCTCAAGGTCCTCACACCTGAATCTTGAGTCCGTGTAGGATTACATGCTGTCTTCATTTAGGACAACTTCTGTCCTAGTCCTAGGACTCACATCCATTCTAGTCTTCCGGAGCCAATACCCTAGCTCCTCCTGTGGCCTCCCAAGGCTTGGGAGCACCATATCAAATCCTACAATCTGCACCTTGGTGCGCCCAAACTTTGGCACACCTGGCAATGTTCTCCTGCATGAACCTACTATCAATGCACGTCCTGATAGCTCTTTGTGCACACCTTACCACCGCCATTTTTCTTCAGCTATTGAGCTTTCTTTGAGGCCTTTGAGATGACCGTCTCCATCGCTGAAGATCTTGGCTTGCTTCTATACACCATCCTTGGAGTTGTAAACATCCTTCTATTTGGCAGTCGCATCAACTGTCCTGAGCTTTTTTGGAGAATTTGCAGCAATCCTATGCCGGCACCTACTGCATATCCGAACACGATCTCCTCAAAATTTTGTCTGTCCTTTTGCACGTACTGCTCCACCTAGAACTATGCATCTTCGATGTTAATGCTATGATATTAGTCCTCCTGCACTCCTCCACTCTGAACTCATGTCACATCTCTCTCCATCTGTGAAGCTATCTCTGTCGGATGCTCCATCTGAAACCAAAGTCTCCTTGATGCTGCAGAAGTCGACTCTATAATCAAGTCTCCTGAGGATAACTACTCAATGCTATACTGCTGAGCCTACTGCTGCACCTCGAACACCATCGCTGTCCCTTTGGATCCTCCGTACTCTGTAGACCTATTCGAAATCATCTCAGATACACCACACTCTGTGGGCTCCTTCGAAACCATCAAGAGCTCATCCGACTCTTCACTTACAGTGATTGAACTAAAAAAATTCAAATTTTCTCCTCCCTTGCACTTCTTCCAAAGTGGACATTCTCACTTAAAGTGCCCTACTTTACCATACTTGAAGCATCTCTTGGACTCCTTGCTGTCCCTTTGTTGATCCTTCTTCTTTTCTTGTCTGGGCCTCTCTGAAACCATGAGATCCTTCTGAAAGATCTCCCTCTTCGTCATCCATTTTCGCTGCTCATTGGACCTTAGCATTGATACGATCTTCTTGTACATCAGTATCTTCTTACCATATAGCAACGTCATCACTAATGGATCGAAGCTCCCGGATAGCGAACATAGCAGCAATAAACTTTTGTCCTTCTCTTTGAGATCTATTCTAACGTTGAGCAAATTTATGCTCATCCGATCAAACCGCTGAATACGTCCCACAACATCCTTGCCCTCTTGCATCCAAAGGCTGTACAGTTACTTTTTTAGCACCAACTTATTACACATGTTCTTTTTTATGTACAACTGATGTAACCTTGACCACAAACCCTTGGATGTCTTCTCTTCCAATATGCCATATAGTACCTTATCTGCCATACAAGCCCTAATCATGGCACATGTCCTTTTCTCCAAGAACATCCACTTCTTATTTGTCATCTCCTCCAGCCTATCTTTCAAGATCGAATCCAGTCTCATCTGAACCAGCAGATTCTTCATCCAAACCTTCCATATTATGGAACTTTTCTTTCCATCAAATTTTTCAAATCCTACCTTCAACCCACTATTCTTCATGATCGTACGAATCAAAAACAACAAACAAGTAGATCTAAAAAAATATCTTTGACTAGGAACGATGGACAACAGTTCTGTGATCTTTTTCTTCCTCACGAAGTCTGAAGAAAGTCTTTAGATCTAAACATCGCTGTTGGTCTCTACTGAAATCTGATCTTCCTCCTCCTCCATGCTCAACCAAACTCTGATACCACTTGTTGGATCTTGGTACCTCTCTGATATCAATTATTAAAGAGAAGAAGAACAGAATAGATGGCTGGCACCTAGGGCTTAAAGTTGAAACTAGAGAGAGAAGAGTAGAGAGTTTTTAGGAAGAAAAGCTCAATTATATTCCACTCTATTGTAAAGATACAAATCTAGATTTATATATCCTAGAATTTCTGTTATACCACATGAATCCTAATAAACCCAAATTCTAACTAAAAAACTCTCCTAGGCTAATCCAATACATGAAAGCACTCACCTAGCTTATGTATATATGTCTCACATGCTCTCATCTCTCTGGATCTAAACCTAACCCATACATAAATTAGTCCTCTTAAGATTTTATTGGTCTAGATCTTAAAATCCTAGGATAAAAGTCTATCCTAGATCCAAACAGAAAATTTTATATGTTCTGTACGCCACCATCGAGCTGGTTCTATTAGGAACCGAGCTGGCTCGACTACATCTTGCTCGAACTCTATCTTCTGTCTACTTGAGATAGTTGACTCGACTGCACCTCGAGCCGACTCGATCTCAATTCGAGCTGGCTCGACTGCATATCCGAGCCAGCTTACCTGTGTGTCAGTCCCTTATCTTGACTGATTCTTCTTCTGACTTTGGTTCTTTGCTTCATCTTATATTTCAGATCTTTGGAGCACCTACCAAGCTCCTCAAGATTCTCAAATCTGAACCTTGAGTCCGTACAGGGATATATGCTACCTTCACCTAGGATAATTTCTATCCTAATCCTAGAACTCACACTCATCCTAGTCTTTCGAAGTCAACACCCTGGCTCCTCCTATGGCCTCCCAAGACTTGGAAGCACCACATCAAATTCTACAATAAAAGTACTGGAAGGTATATTTAAGAGATATTTTACCTACAGGATGCCATATTTTTGATATAATAATACTATAAAAATATTAAAAAATATATTTGAAAGATATATTACCTACAAGATGTCATAATATTAATATATAATATCATAGTTATGATCTAGTATGTTATAATATTATCAAAACTATCTTCAAAGGACGTTTTACATGTATGATGTCATAAATTTGACTTTAAATATTATAATTTTGATATTAGATATCATAAAAATATTGAAAGATATATTTGAGAGATATTTTATTTATATGATGTCGTATTTTTTATATAAAAATACTATAAAAATATCAAAAAATATATTTGAAAGGTATTTTATCTATAAGATATCATAATATTAACATATAATGTCATAGTTATGATCTGGTATATTATAGTATTATTAAAACTATCTTCAAAAAATATTTTACATGAAGGATGTCATAATTTTAACTTTAAATATCATAAATTTGACTTTAAATATCATAATTTTGATATTAGATATCATAAAAATACTGTAAGATATATTTGAAAGGTGTCTTATCTATAGAATACCTATTTTTAATATAAAAATATTAAAAAATATATTTAAAATATATTTTATCTATAAGATATCATAATTTTAACATATAATATCATAGTTATGATCTAGTATGTTATAGTATTATCAAAATTACTTTTAAAAGATTTTTTATATACAAGATGTCATAGTTTTAACTTTAAATATCATAATTTTAACTTTAAATATTATAATTTTAATATTAGATATAATAAAAATATTGAAAGATATATTTGAGAGGTATTTTACCTACATGATACCATATTTTTGACATAAGAATGCTATAAAAATATCAAAAAATATATTTAAAAGATATTTTATCTATAAGATGTTATAATATTAACATATAATATCATAGTTATGATCTAGTATATTATAATATTATTAAAACTATCTTCAAAAGATATTTTACATGTAGGATATTATAATTTTAATTTTAAATATTATAATTTTGATATTAGATATCATAAAAATATTGAAAGATATATTTAGAAGATATTTTACCTACAAAATACCATATTTTTTATATAAAAATATCATAAAAATATTAAAAAATATATTTAAAAGATGTTTTACCTATATATATCATAATGGATCTACAGATGATATTTTATCTGATGAATGAAATATATTGCCTAAATGGATAATATTATTTGGATGCTTGCCAACAAACTTGAGTGCATCCTTCTTGCTGCAAACTAAATCTCAGACACCTAGACACTTAAGTAGAAGCTCAACAAAATGAGAAAAAAAGGAAGAGAAGAGTAGCATTTGAAATATTCAAGCTGACTACCAAATAGTAAAAATATCCCATCTTGGAGAAAAAGGATATTTTCATCATGTTATAGTTGAAAAGCAAAATATGACATACATTAAATATATTCAGTGATCGAATAGCATCTTACTTTCATTTTCTTTAGTCTTCAGATGCTTACCTAGATGGAAAATGATATATATCATATCATGCCACGAAAGTGCTAGGTGGACGAATGAAAATAGATGGTGCACTCTATATTTGAATTTTTACATCACAGGCAATGTAGAAAGTATTATCCTAATAATAGATTGATCGGGTGTTTGTTGGTAGTCTTGTTTATAGGCCAGGCTTTGCCCATAAGTCAGTAATTTACTTAGACTCGAGCTCAATCCAACCCAACCTTCTAGGCCTTTCCCTACCAAGCCTAAACTTAGCCCTTAATTAGATTTCAGACTTTAGATTGAGCATCAAGCTTCGTGACATTTTTCTTTTATTTTTTAAAAATAATTAAAATAATTTACTAATACTTAATTTGAATAAATGTTGCCAACAATCTACAAGATATATGTTACATCCAAATTTATTTAAAATTGTTTGCCACATATCGACCGTCGAAAGATAGGTTAAATATAGGCCATTTCACTTATTCTCCACCTTCAAGCTTGAGCAATTTTTTCGAACATAGATGAAGAAAGTAGATTAGCCAACTAAAGGTGGTCAATATGCAAATTTGGCTGGTCTGGACCATTGAAACTTTTTTATTTTGAAGGTTACAAGAATCAGCTTTTTATGCTAAGAGTTATTTAGGTTGGCTCTATAATCTATATGAGGTTGGCTTGTTGGCCCATGCGACATCAACTTGTTAACTTAGGTTAATTTTAAAGGCTTATTGATTTTGCTCGTACCTTATTATGTTGCCATCTTGTTGATGTTGAGATCGGCATGTTAAGACTAGAGTGCCTAGTAGTTAAGTCTTTTTTATTATTATTATTATTATTATTATTATTATTATTATTATTATTATTATTATAATATAGCAATAATTGGTTGTCATTAAAATATATAACATATATAAAAGCATAGCCTGTCTTTTCTTAAAGGTGAACAACTGCCAAATATTGGCGTTCATGCTTGTCCATCCAATAAAAATTATCGGATTAGGAAAACTTAAATACTTTACCATATCTTATTATGAATTATTCCTATAAATCCACCAACCCAGGAGCTTCACCATAAATAAAGTTTTTGTTAACGTTGAACCCTCAAACATGAAGGCATCTCCTGTTATTCTCCTGATTGTGTTTGCATTTCTTATATCCAGTGGTAAGAAATTTATCCCTTATTTACTTCCTCTCTTTTTATTTTAAGTGATTAAGTAATACAAACTCCTTCCCCCCAATATCAAGCATTCCTTAATTTTTTTGTTTCATTTTTTAGGCAAATAAGTAGGGAAATTATTAGTTGAGGATGTTATCCTTTTTCTTTTTCTTTTCTTTTTTTTTTTAAGGATGACAAAATATTGAACCTTCGCATTTTTCCTAATGAATGGCTTGGCCAATATTAATATATGATTTGACATAAGATACACAATTCAAATATGTATCCAATAACTGAATTAAATCTATGAATCCTAAGTTTTCTTTTTTTTTTTATAAATCTTATTCTAGATTAAGCTCCACTCATCTTATTGATATGTTTCCTCATGCACCTATCAAAATATATACAATAGAATATTCTTTCCCTTCACAAGAACATGAACTAGAATAATCAATTAATTAGGAAGCAAGCTATTTCTAATTTTACATTCAAGTATTGTGTTTAGCATTTCAAATGAGAATCTTATTGCTTAGTTTAGTTGCATTCATCAATTATATGAGGAAGAAGTGATGCCCAACCTTTTGTTCCCACCATCAACTCATAGGTCAAAAGTTCTTGTCAATTAGAAAAATCAAATGACTTTGTTAATTAGAACAAATAAAGATGGACTAATCAGTGATCTTTTGGCAGATCTTTTAATAACAGCAAATGAACAATATTCTTGTTATCGGCAAGAGAAGCTCCAGGATTGCTCCAATGCGAAGTGCATGAATCTTTGTACTAAAATGTATGGCAAAGATGTTGATGCATTTTGCGAAGCTGCTAATCTTTGTCATTGTGATATACCTTGTTGAATGTTCACCAATAAATAAAGAATAAGTGGGATTGGAGATTTAGTGCAATATCATTTTGTGTTGTTTTGCCAATAACACAGTTTACCATTTAATCTCTCCTTCTTTCTCTTAAAAGATCATACTTATATCAATCTAGAATCTTTTAATGAGAAAATGATAATTTTGTTGAACCCTAATGCAATATTTTAGTTTGTTATTATAAAAAGAATGGGTATTCTCCAAGTATACTGATCAAATAAGCATTTTTGGTTGAAAGATGTGCAAATTGATTTTCTTCCCTATTTATATGTTAAATGTCAAGCTTGAAAATCTTGTCAATTAAGCTTAATATTTTTGGTGATTGCTTTTATGTGAGAGAGATCGACTTGATGCTTTTCATTTATAGTTGGTATTGTTGTGAGAAACATTGCAGTCAATACTTCTTAGGCTACATGTACAAAATGAAGAGATTCTCTAGTTTCTGGTGTTTCATTATGTATGCATAATAGAGTAATTCTAATTTTTTTGACATATTTTCATGAACTCCTACTTATAATTTCAAAAAATAATTTTTGGATTTACAAGTATTTCCTATATGAAAATATGGATGGGAGAGAGTTCACTTTGTCAAAATGAGATAGTAGCATTTATTACTAGATAAGTCAAATACCATTCAAAGGAATAAATGATGATGATGATGGTGATACTTAGAAGTAAATAAAATAGATAAGTCAAATTCTCCATGAAGCATGTGTTTCTCTTACATTTGGACCATAGGCATTCCTTACCTATTTAATAGAGAAAAAAATTATTAAAAAAAAACTATTTCACAATCCTCCTCTAGTTTAAAATTTTTCAAATAGCTCCCTTAACTTCATTAAATGATAAAATATAATGCTAAGTCATCTTCTAAATTACAAAAATATTCTTGTGATTATTTTAAAATTATTAATAAATTAACCATGCTTAGGATAAGTTTAACTATGATTATAAAATAACCTCTTATGAACTCTTTTTTACACTCTAAAATCCACCTCGAGTCTAGCAACCCAATTGTGACAAATCTTCCTGTGGTGGTATTTGAATATCCCTATATGGCAATATCTGCATCCTTCCTTGAATTAACATGTAATAACTTAAATATGGCAATTTGTCATATAATTTGAAAGTTATAGTAGATTATAAAAAATGATACCAACAATATACTAAGAAGGAAAAATATTTTTAATTTAGTTATGTATATTTGTTTTCTTAATTGTGCAATAGAAGGTAGTTGTATTTATCAATATTGGCATTGAAATTAACATAAATGTGAAATCATGTGGTGGAAACATAGGATGATGCATGACAAAAGTTTATGACAGTAAATTGATTGCTAAATTTACATGAAATTTCAAATTTATGTTAGGTAGCCTCATAATAAATTAAAAATACCTTTTGACTCTTATTTTCTGCATCCTAAAATCTTTTCTTGGTTCTCATGACTATTTGATCCCAATATATTTCCTTTTTAAATTATAAATTTAGAAGTTTTTATGAAATAAGATGTTGCCATTGGACTTTGCATATACTTGTTTCAATTTGCCTATGTATATCTTTTTATTGATAGAGAGTATCAGGTTTCTTACTTTTTGAGATGAAGAGATTATTTTGCATTTATTTAAGTTGCTTCTATTTCCTATACTAAATTATGATATATAATTTGACCTTTAAATTGCTGAAGTTATATATTTTTATAAATACTTGCCATATGCTATATATATTTCAAAATATATAAAGATAAATTAAAATTAAATTTTATAAAAATATATCCTTTTATATATAAATTGTTATAAAATATACTATTAAATAACATATGATGATGGAAGTTTGATTATTATAGACTTAAAAATGGAAACATTTTTGTATAGATATGTAGATTCTAAATTGATAACTTAACAATCAAAAATTTTAATTTAAACATTAATTAATGGTAAATAATTTAATTGGTTTGCAACCAAAAGAGGTAAGGAATCAAATGATTAAATTAGGAAAGAAAAATAAAAGAAAGAAAATAAATTTATTTCCATTATTATCTTGGAAAACTAAAAGTTGTTGTTGAGTGGATTTTTGTTTTTATTAGATCTAGCTACTTGAAAAAGGACTAATAATTTTGAAAGTGAATAAACATATTTTTTTAAAAAATCAATAAATAAAATTCATAATGGGATATTTCAAAATTTAAAGCTTCTTTGTTATAATTTAAATTATTCCGCTCTTGTTGATATTTTTCTTTATTAAGCTAAAGGATGTTCTATAGCTTTTTTCTTTTGTCATATTTTAAATTAGTTGGAGAAGTAATTGAGAAATCAGAGGCTTTTGCCTTTGAGCTTTGAGTTCTTTCTCCCTCCTCCCACATTTCTCAGATTGAGGGGTGAAGTCTTAGATCAAATTATAATAAATAAATTATGCTGGACTTTGTTATTTTGTTTGATAGATATTGGTTCAAAAAATATGTAGCATAAGTTGTAAGTTCACCAAATTTTTTGGCCGGTAGATATTGGTTCAAAAATCATATGGTATAAGTTGTAAGTTTACCTAGCCACGATTTAGACACCAAACCCAATTAGCTAAATGGCAATATAACAAGATAAATACCCTAAATTTAATAATTTAGTATTAATAAAATGTATCGGATTATGAAATATAAAGCTATAACATGTAATTATGTGTTCATGCCTTGCAATAAATAAACATGCATGATATATAAACTTTTAATAGGATCTGAATGTGGTTAGAACATATAATACAAAAACATAACCATCAACTATGTGTCTCATGCATTGCCAACAAATCATAGAAAATGAATTTAATAATTTGAATGCATAAATTGGATTTGTTGATAGCATGGGCATATACATTTGATCATCCTCTAGAACAAATAGTCATGCCTCAAACATAAAGATTTCTTTGAATTTAAATACACCCTCAAACATAAAAGCATCTGGTGCCTTGCCTTGGTTGTATTTTTGCCACTCATTTCTAATCATAAGTACTCCATCCCTTACTGTTTATTCTCTTTTTAGATGATTAAGTGATGTTGCTTTCAGTATATTCAAAAAGTTAAAAAGGAAAGAAATGATGTTATGTTCTATTCTTATTATTCTTTCCATGGACTGTGTTTTAATCTTTTTTTTTTGTTCATTTTTTATTTGTTTAAATGACTTGAATAAGAAAAATAACTAGTTGACGATGTTTATTTTATTTTATTTCATTTCATTTTGGCTTTGATATAAATGTAACTTGGGCATCGATACATGGCCAAGCTAAAATACTTTAAACTTAATATCTTTTATAAATTTTACTTTAGCTTAAGATCTATTAATCTTAAATTTTCTCATTGGCATACCTAATATGGTATGAATTGAGAGTCATGCACCTTGAAGCATCTTCAAGAACAAACATACAATAAAGCATGGCATTGAGAATTCTTAGAACTAGATCAATTTAATTTGGCATAATATACTTCTGCATATATTTGATCTATGTGGACTGTTTTTTTTCCTCCAAATAAAAATTTGTTGCTTAGGTTCTTTAATTATCAATCCCATGATTAAAAAGTAAGGGTCAAGTTAATACTCTCTACCACCAACTTCCATCTCTAGTGCTCCAAAGGTTTTTCGTTATTTACTTATAAAAATTTTATTATTTATGAGACATACTAATTAGAAACTTTGGTAATTAAGATGGATTTGAAATCATACAATATACATGTGAGGGTTCGAAGATGCCATGACGAAGATTTTGATAATATACAAAGGATCCAATAGAAGTTGCAATGATGATTTTGGCACTTACACCGCTCCTATATTTGCTAAAGCAAAGAATTTTTAGTGCATCAGTGTAAAAGAATATGTTATATTGGAGCTTCAATCTAATATTATTTTTTTGTATACTCGGCTATAAATATAATACAAGTTGACTACATTTAAGTCAATATAATAAAAGCTAGATATCATCTATCTTTAGGTAGTGAAAGGTTTGCCACCTCTATCCTTTTGTTGAGGCAATTATTGAGTTCAAGCCTTAAATGATGCATCCATATATAAGTATCCAAAGAACCTTGATAATTTGCATTGGGTGGATATTTCCTTAATTTCTTCCTTACTAAAAATATTTAGAAAGTTATGAATAGCAAATGATAGTTTTTGGACTAATGAAAAAGTTTTATATGTTTGACAAATATTCTCTAATCTTTACTATTAGCAAACAATTGGAGTGGTTCATCTCTCAAGTATCAACTCTATATATATATATTTTTAAGTGTTTACCTTTAAAGCTTGCTCCTAAATTTATTATATATTTCATTATACTTTCTCTTTTTCCTTGTGGAGTGCAACTCAACATCTATATGAATTTTAGAAAAATCTATTTTACAAATCTCTACTCATGGACAAACATTTTTTCGACAACCAAGCCATTCCAATGAACATAAAATTGCTCTTTATGACAACATTTTAATGGTGTTGGATGCTCGATGGAATTCAAAATCATATTGAACCACTAAACCAAAAATAAAATTGGCAAAATATCCAAATAAGGCTTTTTAAATAAATAATATCTATTTTTTAAAAAATTATGAAAATAATGTTTCTTTCAAACTATTTACCAAAATACTACCCAACATAAATTCATCCTTTCAAAGGGCGACTTTATTTGCTGATTCATCTAAAAAAGTACTATCCAAATCTTCTTACATGCCACATGGGAGCCACCTTAAACAATCAACCTATAATAAGGTGCCTCTATAAGTCACCCTACTATAGGATGGCTTTATAAGTCGTCCTTTCAAAGAATGCCTCTATAAGTCATCCTACTATAGAGTAATTTTGATACGCTACCCTAATATAGTACCCTTTTTAGGAAAGATGTTTCAAGAGATTTCTCAAACTGAAGGTACTTATGCATTTGTAAACCAATGAGATACTATTTTATGAAAAAAGATCTAATTTTAAGAATTATGTCCATCTGATAGAAGACTAGCCAAATACCTAGCTTTAACCATGTCTAATTAGTACATTAGTTCATATCACAAAAAATGCTTGTCTATATTATATCAGTTTGAATATCAGAAGAAAAGCACTAGTATTAATACTAATTGCATGTAACAAGATACCAGCAGTTCAAGAAATTGGCTCATTACTTCTTTGCATTCATTGATGCAATTCTTAATCATTTGGATCTCAACAAGTCTACATTCATCATCACAGCAAAGGTGGTTGGTGAAGAGGTCTCGAATAAACGAGTATGACTATTTCATCTAGGGTAAAGATGAATAATTATCTTAGTTGATTATTATAGCAATAAAATATATAGGATGTGCAATCAGACTAAAAAAATTATAATATTAATTTTAAAATAATATAAATTAGTAGTTGGTTATTATAATATCTGTTATAAAAAAATACAGATCGTATAACTATCAAAAGGCGTATATGCTAAGGTACTATGGTCTCCTACGCGTCTACCTCTCATAGACGTGCATCACCTCTAACAGGCAGTAGGATGGCTCTGGCGCAGTATCGATCGATGTAAAGAAAGATGCTGTCATACTAGACCTATTAGTATGTGTGTGACATCTACCTCAAGAGGCCCTTAATCTATCCCTATCCCTGGCCCTTTCATGTGGATAGATGTGCTACTCATTGGATCGATATGATGGCTCTCCAGGCTCAATCATCCTCTATGACATGGATGCATCATCTACGGAGAGATCAAAATTGGAGATGTTATGTAATGACGTACTCGGATCATCCGTCGATAGTGTAGTGTTAAGTCGTCCATCCTCAGAGATAACTCATATAGTATCGATGAGACTGTCTGCTCGGTCCTTACACCCAATAGTGACTGAATGAAAGCCACTCCTTGCTTGATGGTATAGTGCTATGATTCTCTGAAACTATGAGTATCAAGCAAAAAATAGATATTATTTAATAAGTATAAAAGAAAAAAATATATAATAAAATAAGATTAAAAAATAAAATAAAATAAAAAATAAAATATACTTATGATAATGTCCAATAAGCTACTCGAAGGATGGAACCTCATCTCTGACCGCTTAGTCGTAACTAGTGCGATGAATCGCTTAGTGATGCTCCTATACCACATGAGATATTGATCATAATAATTCATCGATCTCGGATGCATAGGTGGAGCAGCCACAACCAAATCCTCCTATCACTCCCATCCTCAATATGCTTTCGATGCTCTTAGACTCAATTATGTCGATGCCGTCCTTGTTGATCTAGAGTATGGAGCCTGTCTTGAGTGTTGCATTATGAGGGAACGTTCTAATGCATGCTAAACTATCATATCATGCACTTTGGATAATAGATCTCCATGATGTCGAAGCAGATGAGAGGTATGCATGTCCTCTATATGTGCTGATCTGATTGGCATATCTTAGGCAATGCAATCAATATCTTGGATGTATAAGGCATCCATAGCATCTGATCGTCATGCTATTGGTCCAGCCGATCCTTATAGTATATAACTATGTGCAGCTTAGGACTGCTAGCACATGTCAGTCGAGTCCTCCACCTATCAAAAGTAAAATTAATATTAATTATGATAAAATATATAGTTATTTATGATAGAAATGTTAGTACTACTAGTTACATACTTGCATCCCAATGGATCAGTTTGGTCATGCTATATCCCGCCAAATGGATCCTAAATAGCAGCATCATGAATATCTAATGGTTCATGTCCTATAGCAGCATCTCGCGGCACTGGCTGATAGGCTTCTACATTGAGGAGCATCCTATCTGGCCGTCCGACGTGCGAACACTTCTATGTCCAAAACTGTAATAATACCAATGGCCCAACTATCTCACGAGCATCCGTGTTGGTGGCCCTGCATAGCTTGTAATATAGAAAGGCTAAAATGGTGCTGCCCCAACTCAACTGCCCACATGCATAGAGATCATGTAGTAGGGATAAGTACAATAGTTGCATGTGAGATTTGGACTTATTGATGAATAAATTACCATCAATAAGATATATAATGAATGCTCGAGCATGCCACCACATAGTCTCATCATTTGCATTATCCGATAAATGCTGGAACGTATGTCGAAGCTACTTAAGCCTCAGTGAAGATTCTGACAATATCGTCTCTGGTGGTATAATCCCGAACAACTCCTCCAAAGATCCAGCTAGGTAATGTGTATAGTATCGGTGATTGCAGGCCCATGCACCTATAATCTTAAGAGAACTATAATATCCTGTAATATGATCATCACCTCCCGAATACGCAGATGGAATGTGTGAGTCTTCTAATGCCATTGCTCTATCATGGCTATGATGAGGGCCCAATCAAGCTGCACGTCGCATACTCTATATACACCAAAAAATCTGCCATATGAAGATACTCTATGATCCTCTCACGTGGCCGCCAGGCACGCATGGCTATAGAACCTCTGTGCCTACAATGTACGGGCTCCGTGTTCTCTCCAGAATATATACGGTCACTATGGTGACATGTCTGGAGATATAGGATAGTAGGATCTATCGATCTTGATGCAAGTCAGAGTTTGAACCTACCATATCGTGTTAACTGTAGATGCCAACAATAATAACTTCTCAAATTTAACAATAATACATTCTTGTACCAACAACAACCAATAAAGGATAATAAGAAATATCAAAGATGGTAAGAAATAACATTGATGATAAATAGCCAACATATACAACACAAGCTTTGATTACACGATATGATTACATAACCAAAATAGTTAAAAAAAATACAAGCTTTACATAAAAAAAATCTACAAGTCACATGAAAAAAAAGATAAATCAGCACCGTTGGGGATATTTTGTAAGAATCTAGTATCGCTCTTATATCAATTGTTGGGTGATATCAACTGCTATGATACCATTTGTTAAGGATCTAGTACCAGATTATTATGATAGAAAGAAAGAAAAAAATAAAAATAAGAAAATAATCAAGTACGTAGATCAGTCTAAAGGTTTGCCTCCATGGGGCATGCAAATGCTTTACTATGAAAGAAAAAAAATAAGTACAAGAGGAGAACATCCTCTTAACTTACTGTACATAAATCTCTCTCAACTAGAAGCTATCCTTAGAAAAGCTCTTTCAGAATTCTAAGAAAACCCTCAGAAGCTACAAGATGCTCTACCCTCACGATCTTAGTAGTGCTGAATGCTATGCACCTATTGCTTCTCTCTCTCACAGGCTGTATGTAGTTGATGCTCTGCTAAGCTCCTCTTGGTGGTTGTCTGAGCCGCTCTACGTGCTTCTCATACCACATGAGCTACACCATGCTACTCCTTGTTCCACAGTACCTCAAGCTTTTAAATAGGATGAGAATCCTCTTCTCAGCAGTCCACAGGAGTCCTAACATGGCTCTTTCTCCTCATATGAGTCGAACATGATCTTGATGGAGTCTTGAAATATTTTTTAACCTTCAGATTATGATCGTAGCCCTCCATGGCTGCTGGATCCTATAGTCCATACATAACTCTCGTAAACCTCTTTGATTAATTACAATTCGAATCTAAACAGAAAACTCCATCTTGTTCTGTTCGCCTTCATTGAGCTAGCTTGATTGCATCTTGCCCGAACACCTACTTTTTGTCTGCATAAGAGGGCCGACTCAACTATGATTCAAGCCAGCTCGACCTATATTTAAGCCAGCCTGACTGCTTACTAATATTAATTTTCTTCTACTGTGGGTCGAATTCAAGATGTCAAATCCTAATAATCTTCATTTCAAGTTGACATTCGATCTCCACCTGACTTTGAGATCCTATGATCCATCTTGCCCCCATGTCCTGGGGCATGCCTGCTAATCATGGATGGGCAAACGTGGGAGTCGAGCAAGGCTGCTCAATCCTACCTCCATCAATGACTGTGATCCTTCTGACCTGAGATTTGCTCGAGATATATTTTTGCAATAATAGAAACTTCACCTTATGACATTGCATGTCGTCCTCCTAAGTCTCTTATCTCATGCCCAATCCATCTCCACCTACAGCTCCAACTTGCACTGAGATCCCTACCATGAGATAATATCCTTCATACTTTCTTTCTCTTAACACCATCCTACTGCCGTGCGTGACCTTCAGAAATCTTCCATCAGCTTTTCATTTAAAGCCAGTCGAATTCAGTTTGCTCAGTGAGATTAGATTCTTCTTAAAGCTGGATATGTATTGGACCTCACCCAACTTCTTCACTATTCCATCATGGAGCTTCATACTGATCGTTCCGCTGTCCTTGATCTTATAGCTCGATTTATCTGGCAGGAACACAGTACCCTCACTGATCTTCAAGAAGTCAAACATCTTCTCTATGCAATATATATGATGGAAATAAGTAGAATTCATAATTCACTATGAGAAAAAAAATAGATACCTCATTAATAACCAAAAAGACACCATCATTGCCTTTTGTATCACTACTGACCATCGCTACAGTAGCCCTCATTTGATCTTTGAGTTATGGGCAATTCTTGATTCGATGTCCCAACTTATCGCATTAGTAGCATCTGATCTTACTCTAGTCCCTTATCTTAGACCTGAATCATCCTCCTCGTGATCCTTTGTCATTCCGTCTACTGTCTCCTACTCCATCAAAAATCGTCAAAGCTGAGCTGCTACCATCTGAGCTCGAAGCTAGATTCTTCCACCTGAGAATCTTATTCTGGAGAATCGCTGTAGTGACTTTGTTCATCTTGATGGTGCTCTTTCTCACTAAAAGAGCAATCATCAAGGACTCATACGAAGAAGAAAGTGATGCTAGCAAGACCAACTTTCTGATTTTCTTCTCAACTTGTTCGTCAATGCTGAGGAGGTCGGTGAGAATCTTTTAAAAGTTGGATAGATGCTCTTGCATGCTCTGATCTTTATCCATCCATAGCTAGTAGAATTGCCTCCAAAGAAATAGCATGTTGGTGAGTGACTTTGCCATGTACAACTTCTTAAGCTTTGACCACAGCATCATCTAGAAAGTCTCATCAAGTACATGGATCATGACATCATCCATTAGGTACAAGCAAATCGTACTCACCATCTGCATATGTATCCACTTTTAATCTTTCACCTTCATGGTGGCTAGCATCTCATCGTATAAGAGAGTGTCTATCAAATTCTGTTGGATGAGGACATGCTTTATCCTTGCTTGACATAAGAAAAAATTATTTTTTTCATCGAATCTATTGATCTCTATCTTGATTGCGCTTATTTTTTTTATATTCTTCAATCTTTAACATTACTACTGCAATCTATGCTTTGGTATTGCCTGACTATGATACCAGTTGTAAGAATCCGGTATCGCTCTGATACCAATTATCGGATGATATCAACTCCTATGATATCACTTGTTAAGGATCTAGTACTAGATTATTGCAGCAGAAAAAAAGAAGAAAATAAAAATAAGAAAATAATCAAGTACGTCGATCAGTCTAAAGGCTCGCCTCCATGGGACATGCAAATACTTCATTATGAAAGAAAAAATTAAGTATAAGAAGAGAACATCCTCTTTCAACTTACTGTATATAAATCTCTCTCAACTAGAAGATATCCTCATAAAAACTCTCTCAGAATTTCAAGAAGACCCTCAAAAGATACAAGATGCTCTGCCCTCACGACCTCAGTATCGGATGCTATGCACCTATTGCTTCTCTCTCTCGTAGGTTGCTCGTACTCGATGCTTTGCCAAGCTTCTCTTGATGACTGCCTGAGCCTCTCTACATGCTTCTCATGCCACATGAGCCACACCATGCTACTCCTTGTTCTATAGTACCTCAAGCCTTTAAATAGGATGAGAATCCTCTTCTCAGTAGTTCACAGAAGTTTTAATAGGAATCTTTTTCTTAATATGAGTCGAACATGATCTTGATGGAGTCTTAAAATATTTTTTAACCTTCAGATTATGACTGCAGCCCTCTATGGCCGCTGGATCCTGTGGTCCATGTGCAACTCTCATAAAATTTTTTGATTAATCATAATTTGAATCCAAATAAAAAATTTTATCATGTTCTGCTTGCCTCCTCGAGCTGACTTTATTAGCAGTCGAGTTGGCTCGACTGCATCTTATCCAAACACTTGCTTTCTATCTACTAGAGAGGACCAACTTTGTTGGGGTATCAGCTACTTTGATACCACTTGTTAATGATCTAGTACCGACATATTACGATAGAAAGAAAAAAAAAATTAAGAAAGCAATCAAGTACGTGAATCAGTCCAAGGGCTAGCCTCTATGGGGCATGCAAAGCTTCACTATAAGAGAGAAAATCAAACAATACAAGAGAAATTTATCACTCAATCTTTGTACAAGAGTATCTCAATAAGAAGTCCCATATTCTTATAAAAGCTCTCTGAAATCTCTCAAGAAGCCTCTCAGCACCTCTGAGATATTGCCAATTTTTCAATACAATAAACGGTTTGTCAATCAGAGTTATATAGACTCCAAAAACTTAAAAATAATATTCTAGTAGGAAATCTAGTCCTAAATACACTCGAGAGCGATCCTAGACTGTCCGATCATGAACGACTCTCTCTTGGGCCATCGGATCATGCACTAGTAGTCCTAGATCAGCTCAGATTGATCTCGGACCATCAGATCATGATTGGGAGCTCTTTTGACCGTTGGATCATGCAAAACAATGCTCCATCATACCTTATCAAAACCAGATCAAATCCCAGCCATTCGATCATGATCAACTCGAAATAGAGCCATCGAATCACGATCGATTCATGGAACAGTACCGTGGACTATGAGAATCGACTGAAAAATGGGGTAAGAGGTCCATGTAGGTGCCCATGAGCCGACAGTCCATCATGGACCGCGCTCCGAAGCGTGGGCTGGGCACCCACATAGCCTGCTTCCGCGCGGCTCGCACATGATTGGCCTGACATGTGGCTAGCCCAGCTCCATCGTGTGTGGCTAATTTGGGCTATGCTGCCACCATCAAGTGCTGTCTGTGGGCCCCTTCGATGGCCTCGAGGTAGGCTACCCCATTCCAAATATTTTCGCATGTATCTTTTTCGTCTGAACTCTATTTGGACTGTTCTTGGGCTCGTTGGACTCCATTGGTCATCTTGGACCTTGCTGTGGGCTTATTATGAAAGAATTCAAAGTGCTTTTCTCAACAATCTCCATCTTAACTTGATATTTGATCTTCATCTATCTTTGAGAGCCTGTGATCCATCTTGCACCAATGCCTTGGGACGTGGATGGACAAACATGAGAGTCAAGCCAGACCGCTTAATTCCACCTCCATCATGAGCTGTATCCACTCTGATCAAAGATCTGCTCAAAAAAATTTCTTATAGCAATAGAAACTTTACTCTACGATGTCGCCTCTCGTCCTTTCGAGTCTCCCATCTTGTGCCCGACCACCTCCACCTGGAGCTCCACCTCATACTGATCTCCCTCTAGCTCCTGAAGCTCCACCTCGTACTAACTTCTTACTAGATAGTAATATCCTCTCATCCTCTTTTTTTCTTTAATATTATCCTATCGTCGTGTATGACCTTCAAGATTCCATCACCAGCTATCCATCTATAGCCATTTGAATCTAGTCTGCTTAGTCAGATAAGATTCTGTCTGAAATTAGATATATATCGGACCTCCTCCAATCTTCTTACTGTACCATCATGTATCCTCCAACTGATCATTTCGATGTCTTTGATCACACAGCTTCCGATAGATAAACAGTGCCCTCACTATTCTCTAAGGAGTTAAACTGCTACTCTATACAACAAACATGATATGTGCATGCAGAATTTAAAATTTACTATTGAAAAGAAGTAGATACCTCATCAGATATCTCCAGAACATCATTCTCTGACTCGCTACTAGTCATCGCTACAGTAGCCCTTATCCAATCCTTGAGTCATGGACAATCTTTGACTCGATGCCCAAACTCGTCGCACCTATAGCATTTGATCTTGCTTTGATCCCTCATCTTCAATCTGAAACGTCCTCCTCATGATCCTCTGCCGCTCCATCTACTACCTCCCGCTCTTCCAAAAATTATCAAAGCTGAGCTGCCGCCATCTGAGCTTGAAGCTGAATTTTTTCTCTTGAGAATCTCATTTTGGAGTATTGCAGCAGTGACCTCGTCCATCTTGACGGTGCTCTTTTCCACTAGAAGAGAAGTCCAAGAACTTATATAAAGGAGAAAGCGATGCTAGCAAGACCAACGTCCTGATCTTCTTCTCAATTTTTTTGCTAACATTAAGGAGATCGATATGGATCTTCTAAAAGTTGGATAGATGCTCCCGCACGTTCTAGCCTTTATCCATGCATAGCTGATAGAACTGTCTCTAAAGAAATAGCATGTTTGTGAGCGACTTCGCCATGTATAACTTCTCGAGCTTCAACCACAGCATCGTCGAAAAAGTCTCACTAAGCACATGGATCATGACATCATCCACTAGGTACAAATGGATAATGCTCACCACCTGCATCTAAATCCGCTTCCAATCCTTCATCTCAATGATAGGTGGCATCTCGTCGATCAACCCATATTGGATGAGGATATCCTTTATCCTTACTTGCCACAAGAACAAATTATCCTTTCCATCAAACTTGTTGATCTTCATCTTGATTGCACTTGTCTTCTTCATATGCTTCAATCTCTATCCACTACTGCAATCTATACTCTGATGCTGTTTGGCTTTGATATCAATCTATTTGGATATCAGCTACTCTGATACCATTTGTTAAGAATCTAATACCGGCATATTATGATAGAAAGAAAGAAAAAAATAAAATAAGAAAGTAATTAAGTACATGGATTAGCCCAAGAGCTCGCCTCCATGGGGCATGCAAAGCTTCACTATGAGAGAGAAAATCAAACAATATAAGAAAAATTTATCACTCAATTCTTATACAAGAGTCTCTTAATAAGAAGCCCTAAACTCTTATAAAAGCTCTCTAAAATATCTTAAGAAGTTTTTCAACATCTCCAAGACGTCGCCAGCTTTCCAACGTAATAAATGATTCATCAATCGGACTTATATAGACTCCAGAAACTCAAAAATAGTGTTCCAATAGAAAATCCAGTCCTAAACACATTCAAGATCGATTTTGGACTGTTCGATCATGACCAGCTCTCTTCTGGGCCATCGGATCATGCACTAGTAGTCCTAGATCAGCTCAGATCGATCTAAAACTATCAGATCGCGATTGGGAGCTCTCTTGGCCATTGGATCATGCAAAACAGCACTCCATCATGCCTTAACAAAGCTAGATCAAATCCCAGACGTCCGATCGTGATCGGCTCGAACCAGAGCCATTGGATCATAATCGATCCATGAAATAGTACCATGGGCTATGAGAATCGACTGGAAAATGGGTTGAGAGGTTCACGCGGGTGCCCATGAGCCGACGATCCACCATGGACTGTGCTCCATCGCATGGGTTGGGCGCCCACGTGGCTTGCTTCTGCATGGCCTGCGTGCGCCCCCGGCACGTGCTCGCATGCCTGGTCAGCCTAGCACTGCCATGCACAATTGGTTTGGACTGCACTACCTGTGGGCCCCTACGATGGGCCTGAGTCCAGCTACCTCGCTCCAAATGTTTTTCGTGGGTATCTTCTTCATCTAGACTACATTTGAACTGTTCTTAAGCTCGTTGGGCTCCATTCGTCGTCCTAGACCTCGCTGTGGGTTTATTGTTGGAGAATTCGAGATGCTTTTCTCAATAGACTCAACTGCGGTTCAAGCCAGCTCGATCTATATTCGAACCAGTCCGATTACTTGCTGATACTGATTCTCCTCTACTGTGGATCAAATTTAAGACTTCAAATCCTAACATTCTCCATCTTGACTCGATATTTGACCTCCATCTGATTTTGAGAGCCTATGATCCATTTTGCCCCCATGCCCTGGGGTATGCCTGCTGATCATGGATAGGCAAACGTGGGAGTCGAGCTAGGCTACTCAATTCTACCTCTGTCAATGGCTGTGATCCTCTTGACCTGAGATCTGCTCGGGATAGCCTCCTGCAGCAATAGAAACTTCACCTTGCGACGTCACATATCGTCCTCTCGAGTCTCTCATCTCATGTCCAATCCATCTCCACCTGGAGCTCTACCTCGCACTGGACTCCCTACTATAAGATAATGTCCTCCATACTTTCTTCCTCGTAACACTATTATACTGTCATGCATGACCTTTAGGATTCCTCCATCAGCTTTTCATCTAAAGTCAGTCGAATTTAGTCTGCTCAGTGAGATTAAATTCTTCTTAAAATTAGATATATATTGGACCTCATCCAACTTCTTCACTATTCCATTATGGAGCTTCATGCTGACCGTTCTACTATCCTTGATCTCACAGCTCGATCCGTCTGGTAGGAACACGGTACCCTCACTGATTTTCAGGAAGTCAAACATCTTCTCTGTGTAATATATATGATGGAAACAAGCAGAATCCATAATCTACTAAGAGAAAAAAATAGATACCTCATCAATAACCAGAAGGACATCATCACTGCCTTTCGTATCACTACTGGCCATCGCCAGAGTAGTTCTCGTTCGATCTTTGAGTTATGGGCAATCCTTGACTCGATGACCCAACTCGTCGCATTGGTAGCATCTGATCTTACTCTGATCCGTTGTTTTAGGTTTGGATGATCCTCCTCATGATCCTTTGTCGCTCCGTCTATTGCCTCCTGCTCCTCTAAAAATCATCAAAGCTTAGTTGCTACCATCTGAGCTCGAAACTAGGTTCTCCCTCTTGAGAATCTCATTCTGGAGAATCGCTGCAGTGACTTCGTTTATCTTGATGGTGCTCTTTTCAACTAAAAAAGTAGTCACTAAGGACTTATACGAAGGAGGAAGCGATGCTAGCAAGATCAACATTCTGGTTTTCTTCTAAACTTTTTTGTCAATACTGAGGAGGTCGATGAGAATCTTCTGAAAGTTAGATAGATGCTCCTACACGCTCTGAAATTTATCCATCCACAGCTGGTAGAACTATCTCCAAAGGAATAACATGTTGGTGAGTGATTTTGTCATGTATAATTTCTCAAGCTTCGATCACAGCACCATCGAAAAAGTCTCACTAAGTACATAGGTCACGACATTATCCGCTAGATATAAATGGATCGTGCTCACCACCTGCATTTGGATTCACTTCCAATCTTTCACCTTCATGGTGGCTGGCATTTCATCGTACAAGATAATGTCTATCAAATTCTGTTGAATAAGGACATCCTTTATCCTTATTTGCCATAAGGAGAAATTATCCTTTCCATCGAACCTGTTGATCTCCATCTTAATTGCGCTTGTTTTTTTTATATTCTTTAATCTTGAACACCACTATTACAATCTACGCTCTGGTATTGCTTGGCTCTAATACCAATTGTAAGAATCCGGTATTGCTCTGATATCAATTATTGGGTGATATGAACTTCTATGATACTACTTATTGAGTATCTAGTACCGGATTATTATAACAGGAAGAAAGAAGAAAATAAAAATAAAAAAATAATTAAGCACATGGATCAACCTAAAGGCTCGTCTTCATGGGGTATACAAATGCTTCACTATAAAAGAAAAAAATAAGTATAAGAGGAGAACATCCTCTCTTAACTCACTGTACACAAATCTATCTCAACTAGAAGCTACCCTCACAAAAGCTCTCTCAAAATTCTAAGAAGATCCTCAGAAGCTACAAGATGCTCTGCTCTCATGGCCTCAACGTCAGATGCTATGCACCTATTGCTTTTCTATCTTGTAGGCTGCATGTACTCGATGCTCTGCCAAGCTTCTCTTGGCGGCTGCCTGAGCTTCTTTATGTGCCTCTCATGCTACATACGCCATACCATGCTACTCCTTATTCCACAACACCTTAGGCCTTTAAATAGGATGAGAATCCTCTTCTCAGTAGTTTATAAGAGAGTCATAACAGAACTTTTTCTCTTAATATGAGTCAAACATGTATGATCTTGATGGAGTCTTAGAATATTTTTTAACCTTCAGATCATGATCGCAGCCCTCCGTAGCCATTGGATCCTGTGGTCCATGCATAACTTCCATAGATCTCTTTGATTAATCATAATGCAAATCCAAATAGAAAATTTCGTTCTGTTCTGTTCGTCTCCATCAAGCTAGCTCTGTCAACAGTCGAGTTGGCTCGGCTGCATCTTGTCCGAACCCTGCTTTTTGTTTATTTGAGAGGGTCAGCTCGACTATAGTTTGAGCCGGCTTGATCTCAACCCGAGATGGCTTGACCTATATTCGAGCCAGTCCGATTGCTTGCTGATACTGATTCATCTCTATTATGGGTTGAATTCGATGTGTCAAATCCTAACACATCTACGCCATTGTGCCCCATCTATTTGCACAATCCATAATGAACCATATTTTGGATCTCCATAGCATCCATATCATTTTGGATCCTCCTCGATTATGGATGTTCCTTTCCATGTCATCTTATGGATGGATGCGGTGTGAGTCTATGTTCAGTCCATGTAGGCCAATAATGAGGATGCTTTGGAGGGTAGAAAGTAGATGCATAGGACTGCTCATAATGGGCAATAGTGTAACAGTCATCAACAAATTACTTTCAATCTAGATTTTCACTAGCACATGCAACGAATAAATGGAAGCACGGATAGTATAGTAACTACCACTTCCGACACGTGCATGTGTTTGCCTCTAAATTGACTGTTTTTATGTAATCAGGTTCATCGGGGCTATAATGCATGCATCTCAACCGAATCTCATACAAACCTGATTGGTTATTTTACTTAATCACACCATGCTTCTTAGACTTTAGCTGGCATTCATTTAACTTACATATAATTTTATCAATGAATATCCTGCCAGCCTTCCTCCTCCATGCTGCTATTGCATGTTGCACATTAAACTACTTTGACAAGCATTCAAAGAAAAGATGGACAAGTGCAGTAACTGGTAATGAGCGAGCCCCCTTCAATACCTTATTAAAACTTATAGATATATTTGTATTTATTATCTCATACCTATATCCACCCATGTCGACCATTTATTCAGATCATCAAGTGAATTTTTTTAGAGGTATTAGAAGCAATTGGGCCATGTTTTCTTAATATGTTGCATGCTACAATCAAACTTGCAAGGCTGATTTTGCTCTATAGTTTGATGAAAATAAGCCAAAAATATCGCATCATGGAATCAAACGTTTAGGTTTGCCTCAATATATCTTAGGCATAATCTATGATACCTATATGATACTGTCCACCCAATAGATTCGTCTAAAACAACAGCTAATATTCTCTTATGCCAGTTTGAGACTATGCTGATCCCTATTTGATCACGTGCTACATAATAGTGCAAATGCCATAAAAACCACAACCAGCTATCATGGTTCTCGCCTTCACAAATGACAAATACTAGAGAATAGATACTTCCATTTTCATCCCTCTCCACAGCTATCATGAATGTACTCTTATATCGATTGTACATATGCGTTACATCAATACTAATTAGTGGGCGATAAGACTGGAAGCCCCGAATGCATAGCTTAAATGCCCAAAAAACTTGGTGGAATACCTTGGTATTCGGCTTTATCAAAGAAAATTTATAAAAAAACTATCAGTCCCCTTATTGGCACGATAAACTGCAAGTAGCCAAGGACCTAATGCGTTATAGAACTCGAGCCAATCTCCAAATAGCTCATCGATAATAAGTTGTTTAGCTATCAATATCTTTCCGTAAGATGCCTCGCATTGTCATATATCACGTACATAAGCCCAATAGGCTGATATGATATAGATGTCTTTGCTCTACTGGTCCTCTAATGATATTGATAATTATGCATGCATTAAGCTGTGGACGATCTCGCATTACATCTGCATTCAAGCATGTATATGGCTCTTTATATACCATAATCTCCCATCACGGTGCCTTGATCTGATAGTATGCCTGAAAATGCGAGTTGGAACTCTCTAACTATTTACAGACGATGCTCCATTTAATTTTATCTAACTCAACGACTTTGAAAGGATGGTAGGTGCGAATGACATATTATTTCACGGTATGTTGGACTTCCTTCTTTGACCTGAATATCATTTTCTTTATATAACTAGAATCGGCCCCCATATTATCAAATATGGTGTTATATGGATATTGATATGCAGACTCTATACCTACTATTAACTATGAACTATCAGTTACCGATGCTGTTGGTTCACCAATGGTATATACGGGGATGCCTTAATACTCATACTCAGATTCATCGACCATTGGAGCTACATCAAATAGAGATCTCCCCATTTTTGACTACGTAAATGGGGCAGATACATCTTAAGACACACTCACATGCTATTCACCACCATCAGAAAATCCTACCACTACCAGCTCAATAAAAATCTCCACCACTCAAAAAACCCTTATGATGAGATATCCAAGACGGTGTTCATGTTCTAATCATCTTCAATAGGTACATCCAAATACTATGAAGTAGTATTGATCGAAAATCTACATATTAAAAAAACTCCATAGTGATTGGGGTTCCATCCAGTGACAACATAGTAGACTTGCACAAGTTCTTGGTATGTTGTATTATGGTCCACCATAGTTATCTAGATCCTTCCACCATCATAACATGCATTGTTAGCACCATGACTGATCCTCCCATCCTAATGGAAAATAACAGTGATATGACTTGGATCCATTTTATTAAAAATTATTGTAAGAAGTAACTGTATAAATATATGAACATATATTTACTATGAGAAAGTACTTAATATTTAAAATAACTTACATGATAAATGCATCCTATCACCAACTAATAGGTAAAATTAGGTTCTATTCAATTCAGGAATTATATTAATTCTATAGATAATTACAGTAATCAAACGATACATAATACGATTAAAAAAAATTTTGGCAGCATTTTTTCTTAGGTTGCATTTGATAGTTAGCAATCTATTCAGATTACTGATAATTTAAAAGAATCCTACCAGATTATCATATTTGGTATATATTTTAAGTTGGTAATTTAGATTGCCAGATAATCCAGATTACCTCTCATGAGATAACCTGAATTATAAAGAGAAGGGATGGCTATCCAGATTATCAAATATTTGATAATCTGATAATGACATGTTTGAACGAAAATATCCTCATAAAAAAATAATATAATATAATATTATATTATAATATAATATTATTATAATATTATTAATATAATAATATATTATAATAATATATTATAATAGATTATAAATATAATATATATTATAATAATATATTATAATATAATATTATTATAACATAATATAATATTAATAATATTATATAATATTATATAATAATAATAATAATAATATAATATTAATATATGATAAGATAATAATAATATATTATAATAAATTTCATAAATATAAATATATATTAGAATATAATATAATATATAATATATAATATATATTTATATAATAAATATAAATATAATATAATATAATAATAATATTATTTAATAATATGATAATATTATGTTATAATATAATAATAATAATATAATATTATATTATATTATATAATCTTATAATAATATATTAATATAATAATATATTATAATAATATTATATAATATTTTATTAGACATTATAAATATAAATATATATTAGAATATAATATATTATATGTAATATATATTATAATATAATATATATATATATATATGTATATATATATATTATAATATATATTTATATTTTATGTATGGTGTGTGATTTTTAATAAATTTGATTTGAGGATATTTTAGAAATTTAATATTGCATTACTAGTAATCTGATTGTCATACTAAATATGTTAATCAATGTTTTTAGTAATTTTACTATAATATTATCTATATATACCAAATACTATAATTAACATTACTGACAATCTATTCAGATTATAGATAATCTAGATTATTAGATAATCTAGATTACCACTATCTAGTAATGCACCAAATGTAATCTTAGTTCTCCCCATACGGTTGAAGATGTATGAGAAGAACTAAAAAAAAATACTATCTAAAATTTTTCTCGAATCCTCTGCATATCGTTTGATTACTATAATTATTTATATAATTAATTATAATTTTTAAACTGTCTAAACTGGACAATCAATTAATCAATATACATAATTTTTTTATCCATATAAAAATATATAAATATATAGATGCGGTAGAATATGTATATTAATCAAAAGACGGATCTATGATTTTATGTAATGTAAAATTTTTAAAAACAAGCGATTGAGTATATGCATCAAATAATTTAGCAATACTTAAAATTTTAAGTTACCTAATTGCCACCTAGACATCTATCTTAGCTAAGTAATTTTACTGCATTCCATATTTAAATAATAATAAAAAATATTATGAGAACTAACTGTATAAACATATGCACGTCGTATTAGTCTCAAAATATCTATTCATCTTTTTAAGAAACTAAGTACCTATTATCTTCCTTATATCTCATTATTGTTATCTTTGTGTCCTCCATGGAGGAGTTTTATCTTTTGTAATTAAGGATGGAAAAGAAGCTCAAAGACAAGCTAAGTTAGGCTTAGCTTAAGCTCGGCTTGTACATGATACAGCCAAGTTTAAGCTGCTCATAGGCAACTTGTTTGCAAGATCTTGTTAAAAGATCCAAGATTCGATACTTGACCAAGTTGTATAAGATTGCTCATACCATTTTTACTGAAAATCTGATAATTCAAATGCTAAGTTTTTTCAAATTATAGATTTTTTGGGGATTAAAAAATTTAAAAAAAAAATATTGCTCCAAGTCCATATGCAATATCTTAGAAGTAGCCCTCGCAAACATGCTTGAATAGTAGCGGGTAATCCCTTGAAGGAAATATTAGTAGCAACAGAGAGAACAGGGACAAGCGACCTTTATCGTCGTGGCCTTCCCCACCATTTGTTTTAGTTAATAAGAAGGAGACGAGACATATTTTACTTGTATTTCTCTAATTTTAGTTGAGAAAAAAAAAGCCAAACAGCAAGTTCGAATGAGAAAAAAAAAAAAGCCAAAAAATAAATTATAGGGTGTGAAACTTAAACAACTTACTTGAAACCCAAAAATAGAAATAGAAAATAAATGAGTATAAAGTTAGAAGCAACAACATTATGCTACAAAAGGCAAGAAAGGAGACTTATCAAGTTTTAATGCAAACCCCATAACAAGAACAAAGAGTAGAAGCATCACCAGTATCAGTGCCGGGGTTCAAACGCTCCTAGTAGCAAACAAAAGAAGATGTCCGCTTCCTAACCAGTGGAGAGAGTTAAGGGCCAAAAAGGAATCGAGAGGGAGATGGTGGGGGTGCATGGGGAGGGGCAGCGTGGGGCAGCGTCCCACAGTAAGAGAGAGAGGCTACGAGAGAGAGGCATCATGGATTGAGAGGGAGAGGAAGAAAGAGGAGGTGTCTCATATTGAAAATTGAGAGGAAGGTTGGGGGGTGGATGGGGAAGGACGGCGGGGACCTAGAGAATTTGGGAGAAATGGAAGAGAAGGGAGAGAAGATTTGAATTTTTTTTTCAAGTAACGAAAAAAGTAGAGATAGAGTTTTAGAGATGAGTAAGATGCTCTATGATAGGCGATTCTATAAAATTTTAGAGATGAATAAGATGCTCTATAATAGAATGACTCATAGAGCTGTTTTGAGTCTCTTTCATCCATTAATGATCTTTCTTAGATAGCTTTAGAAAAAAATTAATCTCAAATTGATAAATAAAATCATTCTTTCGAAGGTCATCTTTATGCTATATAATATTTTTATAAATATTTAAAAAAATATTATTTTTATATATTTTTAAAATAGATATTATTTTGATAAAATTATTTTCAAATATTTTTTTTTATTATATATTTTATAAATTTTATTTATTTATTTCACGAGTGTAATGCTATTAATCAAATCAAATCAGATCAAACTCCCGGGCAACGCCATGCACGCTGAAGCGAGAAGGCCTACCCCCAACCTCCCACCTTCGCTCTCCGTCCTCGACCTCCACTCGAAACCCTTCTCCACCTCTTCCTCCAAGCCTTCCCCATGGTTCTCCCCTCCCTCTCCCCAACCCTCCGACCCCCTCCTCCTCACCATCTCCCGGGCCATCGCCGACTCCAACAAAACCCCCTTCGACTCCTCCCTCAAATCCCTCCTCCCCTCCCTCACCCCCTCCCCTCTTCGTCTCCCTCCTCTCCCACTCCCCTCTCCCTCCCCCTTCCTCCTCCCTATCCTTCTTTCACTGGCTCTCCTCCCCGCCCCCCTTTCTCCACACCCCCCCTCTCCTATCTCGCCATGGCCCCCCTCCTCCACCGCCGCCGCCTCCCCTCCCTCGCCCGCCCTCTCCTCCGCCTCCTTGTCGCCCGCCGCGGCCGCCACTCCGCCCCCGCCCTCTTCTCCGCCGCCCTCCAGGCCCGCCGCCCCCCGCCCCCTCACCCTTCGCTCCTCGACGCCCTCGCCCTCGAGTACGCCGACTCCGGCCTCGTCTCCGACGCCATCCACTGCCTCCGCCTTGCTCTCCGGCACCGCCTCCCCCTCCCCTTCCGCTCCTCCGTACACCTCCTCCACCGGCTCATGAGGTCCGACTCCCCCGCCGCCGCCTGGGCCTTCTACTCGGAGATCCTCGCCGCCGGATTCCCTCCCAAGCTGCAAACTTTCAACGTGCTGATGCACTCTCTCTGCAAGGAGGGTAAGGTCAGGGAGGCCCATTTGATTTTCGATGAGATTCGGAGGTTTAAAGCTGAGCCCAGTGCCGTCAGCTTCAACACTCTCATCAATGGGTACTGTAAAGTTGGCGATTTGGACGCGGGATTTGATTTGAAGAGACGGATGATGGAAGCTGGGGTCCATCCTGATGTTTTTACCTACAGTGTTTTGATCAGGGGGTTGTGTAAAGCCAACAGATTGGAGGATGCCAACCAGTTGTTCGATGAAATGTGCTCTGGAGGGTTGGTTCCCAATGCCGTTACATTCACCACGTTGATTGATGGGCACTGTAAAGATGGCAAGGTTGTGGCTGGGATGGAGATTTATAGGGAGATGCGTAGGAAAGGTATTCAACCGGATTTGGTTACTTTTAATGCTCTTGTGAATGGCCTCTGCAAGGCCGGGGATTTGAGGGAGGCAAAGCGGGTTGTGGAGGAAATGAGGGGAAGAGGTTTGAAGCCTGACAAAGTGACTTACACTACTCTAATTGATGGGTGTTGCAAGGAGGGACATCTGGAGTTGGCAATTGAGGTTAAAAGGAGAATGATGGCTGAAGGGGTCGAGTTAGATGATGTGACCTACACAGCGCTAATTTCAGGGTTGAGTAGAGAAGGGTGGGTGGTGGATGCAGAAATGACACTACATGAGATGGTGAGGGCTGGTATGGTCCCCGACAAGGCGACATATACTATGGTAATTGATGCATTTTGTAAGAAGGGGGAAGTTAAGGCAGGTTTTAAGTTGTTAAGGGAGATGCAGAGTAAGGGTCATAAGCCAGGGGTCATCACATATAATGTGATCATGAATGGGCTTTGCAAGCTTGGACAGATGAAGAATGCTAACATGCTCTTGAATGCCATGCTTAATCTAAGAGTTCCCCCGGATGATGTCACTTACAATATTCTTTTAGAGGGGCATTGCAAGCATGGAGAAGTTGAGAATCATGAAGAGTTAAGGGGTGAAAAGGGAATGGTTTCAGATTTTGCAGTTTATACCTCATTGATCAATGAATTAGTCAGAAAACCTGGGAGCCATCAAAGTAAATAGTGACATGATGATATATTAGGCACTAACCTTCTTAAAGGTGTTCTTACTCTTGAAAATTTTCATTTGTTATCTCTTCATGGCTTTTGAAATTGCGTATGAATTGGAGTCTCTTTGTAACTTATGGACATCAATTTATCATTTCTGTGATGTCCATATATAAGAGACTGGACAATCTAGACTTCCATCTGGCACATCTTCTTGTGATCTTCCCTCACCATTCGGTTCATTTAGTTCCAAGTGCCATGTCCATGATTCTGTGCAAGTCCTTTTACTTTTTAATTTCTGAATGAACAATTCAATCAAGATGTTGACTGACTGCATTTGTTTCTCCATCATTATTTGTTGATTAACGTCTTTGATCCATATATTGCCTTTTTCTAGGATATGTAGGCTTGTTTTGTATACTATTTATTCTTTCAGAACACTTGAGCTTAGAATTTGTACCTGTACTTAGGTATTTCTTCTTGTTTACTGGTCATTTCCATGCAAACCAACTCTTTTACCTAATACTTTGGCTTGAAAAGTGGAAGCAATGTAGATAGGGTTGACACTTATCGGAAAATACCCTTAGATGTGGATCATAGTTATTTCCATAAAGGTAGCAGCTAATTGATAGGATAAATCTTGCAACTCGCAACCCGAGGTTAAGGTAATGGATTCACCCTGCATATTTTGAAATCTCTTCCATGGATGATTATTCTTAACTTATGACCTTTCACTACCACTATGTGATGTATAAAAAGTGTGCCATCATTTTATGAGAGAAACATTTTCTAATTTTTAAGTTGTCTAGATTGTCATGAAATATGTGGAACATTGAACTGCAAACACCATGTATGTACGTTTTTGTTCTCCTTTGAAATAAATTTTGGGGATATTACGAGTTTTAACACCAAAAGGAGTATAGGATAACATTTGCTGGTGCATACAAAAAAATATCTTTTTCTATGTAAAATCATTGTCTTGAGCCAGTGCGATAAAACAACTTTGCTAAGGAAAGAATGAGTGAGCAAATTATCATCTACACCTCTGGGATGTTGGGCATGCTTTTGTGTCAGACATGATAGTCATTGAAATATGAAATACAGTGAAACAAACTATTGATGAAGTGCACTAATTCAGAGATCAAAGTTAGGGATGATGGAACCATCCACTCATTTTAGAGGATCTATTGATGTGCAAAGTGTCTGACCAATGAAAACCAAAGTTTTATGTCACTTGGTTGGTTTTTTGTATATTAAATATGTGCAATATTTTGTGTGCTATTTGACTTTTTGCATAAAGCATAGGTTGCTTTGAGGTCTATGGTATCAGCAAGAAGCCTATCTCATTTTAAAAATTCATGGTGTTGAGTCTCAAATTAATCATCGATCTTGAATTCGTTTGAGATAAAATATGAAAATTTAATTTCTCTGGAAATTGTGATAAAACATGTTGAGCTTTATTAGATATGGAAATTTAAGGTGCTTTTTTTTTTTTTGATGTTTTAGTTTGAATTTTTCTAGATTGAAGTTATCTGGCCATTGTTATATACAACTATAGGTATCTTCAATGCCGAAACCAGATATTTGCACCAAGAAATTATTGACATCCCCAGTGATTGATATCTGATTGTTTCTATTGGTTATTTTGAGGTGGTGATTAATAGGAATACCAGTTCTAGAAAGAATGAGTTTACCAAGCATTTTGGTATCATATACATCCATTGTATATTTTGTATTTCGCTAAAATCTGTGACTTGCTTGGTGTTCTTAGTGTTATATATTGTAAATATTTGTTTCTGCAGTCATTGCCTACATGAAGATGGAAATGAAGTGAATGGCTTGTCTTCCTCAAACATGAAAAATGGTAAAGTACGAACTACATCTCAAGTTGGTCATTTGCTCATGATCATGTGGAAAATCTAGGTTGTTTCTGTATGAAATGTTTGATTTACTTCTATCTTTCCTTTAAATTCATTTCAGGTTTTAGAATTGGTGCTTTTCTCTGGATTAAATGAACTTCAGTAAGATGATTCTCTGAAGCTGGAGATCATTGTGTTGTATTGTCAATAATGGCACTTAGCGCTTTTATTTTACAAGGTGCAGCATGTTGTTAGTTTTGTTTATTTCTGAATAAAACTACTGTTCATTTTGATTATGTTAATATTGAGCTCACAATTGCTGCCTGCCTACATTTTCAACCATAAGCATTGTCCAAAATAAACTTCATCAGACCATATTACTGGCACGTTGCTACCTTTTTTCCATCACATGAATGGGATGTTTCAGTAGATATTTTTGGACTTGTTCTCATCTCTAGTTTGTTTTTGTAATCCATTTTATTAATCTACAGGCCAATTTAGAGAACAAACAAAATCACTCATTATGTTTTATACTTGTACACAACGATTGTCGCATAAAATACAAGAATGCAGGATTTTCTTTTTTTCTTTTCTATTGATGAAATGAGAAATTTACAAGCTATCTATATGTCAGATAACTGTTTATGATCGATTCCTGGTTGTTGTTTTTTCTAGCAAATTCCAAAAAAAACAATTTATGTTGTCTTCCAACATTTATTTCACATTGCATCTTTTTTCTCTCCTCTCGAATGCAATGTCTTTACCCTCTACCAGCTGTCATTTTACAATAAGGATCATAAGGTATGCACAAACAAACCTATTTCTTTTGAATACAGAATATCTCTCTTTCTAGCCATGTATATGGCACGTCTATCATGGCAATAATACATTAATGAACAATCCTGAAACTATATGGTTGAACTAGAACATCACCATCCAACATCAAAATTTTGATAGCATATTAGAGTATCCCCTGTTAACAAGAAGAAAAAATTGAACCTCTTTTCCAGGCTACAGGCATCCTTACGTTCTAACTTCAGGATCTTATCTTCATCATGATGCTACTTTTTTTATAAATATTTTTGTTTGCTATTCTCCCAGCATTTCTCCATTAAATTTAACATTTATTTTTTGTCTTCTCCTCATCAATCAACACTTTCATATGCTGGTAGCATACACAACTATACATCTCTTTGTATTTTAACACAAGTATGTCAATGGTTTGTGCAATAATTTGGATGGATCTCTCAAATGAATAAAGTCTTCCAGCATTTTAATCCTGGTTTGCACAAGTTCCAATTATGAGAAGCATGTAGAATTATATAACTCATTTGTGCGAAGTTTCCTTGCTTCCCTGATGCTATGATCATGATCGAGAGCGCAAATTTGCCATCTAGTATCATATATTCTGAGTGCAATATAGTCGTATACTTATAATTATTTCTTTAACTTGATACATCCACAGACCATTTCACTGTGAAAGGATCATTTTTTGGTGCATAAAAAAACAGTGAGAATCAGCAACTAGGAAAGGTATATCAGCTCAACACAAGAGATTCATACATAATTTACAGTCAAAAGCTCAACACATCTGTATCAATGTTACCATGCACTCATATGCAGTTCAAGTTAGAAAATTCTACACAAACCAGCAGAAGCAAAGTTTGAAGCAAACTAAATATGGAAGAGAGAGTTGTGGACTAAAGTGGCTCATCGGTTGAAAGCAACCTTCAAATGCAAATTCCAAGCATAATTGCACCCCTTTATGTGGACAAACAACACTGTCAACTGTATGGTGCAGATCTGGAACATCAACAACTGATAAGACACAGATGTCACCAGGGTTGAGGCAGGGGTTTTTGGCAACACCAACTTTCCCCTTCAATACAACAGTACAGTGGTCTGATTCATTTCGACCGAAAGAGACCATTATTGTGGAAATGCATTTTTCCAGTTCAAGAAGCTTGAAAAAATAGCTGCCCATATTCCAAAGTCTCCATTTCATCCATGCATCCCGTCATTTCTCTGCCTTCTGGAACAAATATCCTTGACTTTATTCTGAGTTACAACAGCCTTGATGCCCTAAATGTTTGGAGCTGCACTGAAAGGAAAGGTTCAGCATTATGCTTGTAACCACAGTAGAAATTCTTTGAGAATGTTGGTTGTTTCTCATGGGGACATAAATTCTCCCTGTGCCCTTTCTGGATCAGTTAAAATGTTGTCCAATTAATTTATAGCTTCTTCTTGCTTCACATATAAATTCTGTCCCTAACTCTCAATGTTGAAGGAAGAATAGGCGAAACAGGGCTGATACTTGTTGCATGCAAGGGCATCCAGTTTTATGTTATGGATCCATGCTTGCACATGCTTTCTTGCATATATATGTTCTTCGATGATGTTGGATCAACAGCAACCACACATTATAACTCACTATATCTATTTCTGAAGGCAGATGAGGTAGGATTCTTTGAGTCACATTTTACTGCTACTCTCCTTGCAAATTCAGCAGATATTTTCCCAATTCCATCAGAAAATATATATGCATATATTCTATTTTTGATATCAGGAAATTTCATCAACTTCATGCTTGTGCACCATTAAAAGTTTATTGATGGAACTGAAAGATTGGCCCAGCCTAGCAGCATGTTTAGCCATATTCATATGCATTTTATTGCCTCAAGGACAACATTGCATTTGCAACCTGTTGAATTAATTTTCCTCCAATTCTCATTGATGAACATGAATAAATTTATCTACATCTTCAGAAAAATGCCAGAGCATGCCATCTTTGCATGTGCAATGCATGTTAAAAAAGAACCAGTGCAAATAAAAGTTAATTTAAGGATCTTGTTAAATATAAGATTTATTGGTGCAGAATCTGATCGATGTCGGATCGAGCTGGAGCTGAGGAGGAAGAGGTCGTCGTCGGTGACCTACAAAATAAAGTTCCGTCCGAGGTTGAAGGAGATCTTATCTCCTGTTGAGGTTGACGTTGACGTTGAAGCTCGGAGGAGATCTTATCTCCAACTGAGGTTGAAGGAGATCCTATCTTCTGTTGACGTTGACGTTGAAACTCGGAGAATATCTTATCTCCTGTTGACGTTGAAGCTCGGGGGAGATCTTATTTTCAACCGAGGTTGAAGGAGATCTTATCTCTTGTTGACGTCGACGTTGAAGTCTGGAGGAGATCTTATCTTCAGTCGAGGTTGAAGGAGATCTTATCTCCTGTTGATGTTGAAGTTGAAGCTCGAGGAAGATCTTATCTCCAGTCGAGGTTGAAGAAGATCTTATTTCCTGTTGACGTTGAAGCTCGGGGGAGATCTTATATTCAGTCGAGGTTGAAGGAGATCTTATTTCCTATTGAGGTTGACGTTGAAGCTCGGAAGAGATTTTTTCTCCAACCGAGATTGAAGGAGATCTTATTTTCTATTGAGGTTGATGTTGATGCTCGGAGGAGATCTTTTCTCCAACCGAGGTCGAAGGAGATCTTATCTTCTATTGAGATTGAAGTTCGGAGAAGAGTTTCGATCTTGAATTTTCGCGCTTGTTGTTTGTTGCGGATGTCGAGCTTATTGTGGACGTCGGGCCTGTTGTGGACGTCGAACTAGGATTTCTCTTACAAATCAGGATAAGGTTCTGTCTTTCGCATTTGACGTAGTCAAGTTATCGTGAAAAAATACGTGTTAGGATTCTCCACCAAGCTTCTTTCTTCTCCACGTCTTTGGCCTATGAGGTTCTGACTTTTGCTCATGTTAGGATGAGGTTCTCCTCCCATTCCTAACAGACGGTAGGGACATATTAGGGCTATTGTCGGAGTCTCTCTTCTCACTTCATCTAAAATGAATGAGGTCTTCGACTTTGCTCACGTTAGGACGAGGTTCTCCTCCTATTCCTAATCGGGCTGTAGGGGCATATTAGGATCGTTGTCAGGGCCTCTCTTCTCACCTCATCTAAAATGAATGAGGCCTCCGACTTTGCTCACGTTAGGACGAGATTCTCCTCCTATTTCTAACAGATTATAGGGGCACATTAGGACTATTGTATGGGCCTCTCCCCTCCTTCTGTCTTAAATAATCGGAGGTCTTCGACTTGCTCATGTTAGGACGAGGTTCTTCTTCTATTCTTAACATGGCAATAGAGGCACAGATGGGCCGTTGAATGGGCCTCTTCTTTCCTCTTGTTTTAAATAACCACAGGTCTTCGACTTGCTCATGTTAGGACGAGGTTCTCCTCCCATTCCTAACATGACAATAGGGACACAGATGGGCCGTTAAATGGGCCTCTTTCCTCCTCCTATCTTAAATAATCGAAGGTCTTCGACTTGCTCATGTTAGGACGAGATTTTCCTCTTGTTCCTAACATGGCAATAGGGGCACAAATGGGCCGTTGAATGGGCCTCTTCCCTCCTCTTGTCTTAAATAATCGGACGTCTTTTACTTGCTTATGTTAAGATGAGGTTCTCCTCCTATTCCTAATATGGCAATAGGGGCATAGATGGATCGTTGAATGGGCCTCTCCCCTCCTCTTATCTTAAATAACCGGAGGTCTTCGACTTGCTCATGTTAGGACGAGGTTCTCCTCTTATTCCTAATATGGCAATAGGGGCACAGATGGACCGTTGAAAGGATCTCTCCCTTTCTCCTATCTTAAATAATCGGAGGTCTTCGACTTGCTTATGTTAGGACGAGGTTCTCCTCCTGTTCCTAATATGGCAATAGGGGCACACATAGATCGTTAAATGAGCTTCTCCCCTTCTTCTATCTTAAATAATTGGAGGTCTTCGACTTGCTCATATTAGGATGAGGTTTTCCTTCTGTTCCTAATATGATCATTCTTGATCGCTTCTTTCCTGTCATCAAATAGTTTTTGCACAAAGAAACAATAATGTTGACATGGAGTTTTATTGGAGGAAAATTATTGATAGTACATTCTCAAATTTTTTGAATTCTAAGGTCGTGGGAGTGTTGTTCCTCCGAGCTCTTTCAGGTGATAAGTTTCGGACCGCACAATCTCTACTTCATATGGGCCTTCCCAATGTGAAGCAAGCTTTCCTTGGCTCTGAGGCTAAGAGATAGCAGCTTGTCGAAGCACTAAGTCTTCCACTTTGAACGTTTTATCTCTGACTCTGGAGTTATGGTATCGGGCCATCCTTCGTCTGTAGGCCGTCATCCGAATCTGGACTTTCTCTCTTTTTTCTTCCAGCAGGTCGAGGTTGACTCTGAGGTCCAGTGAGCTACGCTGCTCATCGAAGGCCACGATCCATGCTGATGGGAGCTTAAGCTCGATTGGGATGACTACCTCCGTTCGAAAGGCCAAGGCGAACGGTGTTTCTTTGGTTGGTAGCCTTTGAGTAGTTCGGTACGTGTAGAGGACGTAGTAGAGTTCGTTCGCTCAGGCCTCCTTTGCTCTGTCGAGTCTTATCTTGATGCATTGCAGCAGGATCCGGTTGGTCACTTCAGCTTTTTTATTTGCCTGTGGGTGAGCTACCGACGTGAAGTGATGAAAGATGTTTAGATCTTCGCAGAATTCAGTGAACCTCATCCTAAGGAACTATCGTCCGTTATCTATTATAAGGGTTCGGGGCAAATCGAACCGATAGACGATTGACTTCCAAACGAAGTTCTGTACTTTGGCCTCGATAATTTTTGCTAGTAGTTCAGCTTCAATTCATTTGGTGAAGTAGTCGATCGTAACCAGAAGGAACTTTCGTTGTCCAGATGCCGTTGGAAAAGGGCCAAGTATATTCATTCCCCACTGCGCAAATGACCAAGGTGTGCTTAGTGGAGTAAGCTTGGAGGTCGGCTGTCTTTGTATATTTACATTTTTTTGACAGCAGTCACATTTCTTGACACACTCCATAGAATCATGGTACAAGATCGGTCAATAGTATCCTTGCCGAAGTAGTTTTTGCGACAGAGACCTAGCTCCTATATGACTTCCATAAATTTTCTCGTGCACTTTCCATAATGCGAAGTCGACCTCTGAAGGTCAAAGACATCTCAGCAGCGGTAGCGAATACGACCTCTTATACAACTTGTCCTCGTACAAAATATATCGAAAGGTTTGATTTATGAGTTTTCGAGCTTCTTTCAGATTACGAGGAAGAACTCCCTCTTTGAGATAGACAACTAACGGATCAATGCAGCTCGGCTCGAGCTCCGTCTGCATAACGAACTGTGATTCCTCTGAGCTTGGACATTTTAGAGTTTCAAAAAATACTTCTTTGGATAGTTCGACTAGGACTGAAGTTACCAATTTAGAAAGAAGGTTGGCTCTTGTATTTTTTGTCCTTGGAATCTATCGAATGCCAAAACTATCGAAGGCCAGAGTCAAATCCTTTATCTCTTCAAGGTATTTCATCATACTTTCTTTCCATGCTTTATATTTACCACTAACTTGGCCGACCACTAATTGGGAATCACTATAGACTTGAAGCCGATATACTTTTAGCTATTTTTAATCCGGCGATCAGTACTTCATATTCGATCCCATTATTAATTGTAGAAAATTTGAAGCGTAGCACATACTCGACGACGACTTCTTGGGGTTGACTAAGACTAACCCCATATTTGCTCCAGCGGAGTTGGACGAATCATCCACGTATAGGATCCAAAAACCTTCGAAAAGGTCGGCACTTTCTTCGGGAAGGCTCGATTGTGACAATAGGACGCCGGTCTCATTCTGTTCAAGCTCGGCATCATCTAGAATGGTACATTCTACTATAAAATCTATCAATATCTGGGCTTTGATCAATGGCTAGGGTCGATAATTGATGTCAAACTTCGTAAGCTCGATTGTCCATTTTGCGATTCTTCTGAAAGCATCCGTTCGATGAAGGACCGCTTTTATTGGTTGATCCATGAGAATCGTTATGGTGTGCCCCTGAAAGTAAGGTCGGAGTCTCCTGGCAGTAATTAGAAGAGAGTAAGTCAATTTTTCTAGCTTTGAGTATCTGATCTCTGCATCCCTCAGGATCCGATTTACGTAGTAGATCGGTCGCTGCATCTTTGCTTCCTTCTTGACTAGGACCGCTACCAAGACCGTTGGGGAGACTGCTAGGTACAAGAACAATTCTTCTCCGAATTTGGGCTTTACCAGTAGTTGGGGTGAACCGAGGTAGTTTTTGAGCTTCTCAAACATCCGTTGGCACTCCATCATCCAGCAGAAGTTCTTTAGTTGCTTGAGAACTTAGAAGAAAGGCATGCATCGCTCGATCGATCTCGAGATGAAGCAATTTAGGGATGCCACTTTTTCAATCAGGCGCTGAATTTTTTTGATTGATTTTGAAGAAGTCATCTTCTGAATAGCTCAAATTTTCTCTGAATTTGCTTCAATCTCACGCCTTGACACCATAAACTCTAGAAATTTTTCTGAGGTCACATCGAAGGCGCACTTGATTGAGTTCAGCTTCATCTTATACTTCTCGAGTGCACTGAAGGTCTCTTCGAGGTCGGCGAGGTAGTTTATAGAAGCTCGACTTTTGACGAGCATGTCATCCACATATACCTCCATGTTGCAGTCGATCTGCTCCTTGAAGATCTGTTGACCAGACGTTGGTACATTATCCCTGCATTTTTGAGTCCAAAGGGTATAACCCTGTAACAGTAAAGACCACGATCAGTAATAAAAGTAGTTTTCTCCTCATCCTCCGGCGCCATCCGTATCTGATTATAGCCGAAGAAAGCATCCATGAAGGTGAGAAGCTCGTGGTCCGAGATTGCGTCTATCAGTTAATCAATCTTGGATAGAGGGTAGCTATCTTTTGGATAGGCTTTGTTCAGCTTTTTGAAGTTTATACACATCCTTCACTTGTTGTTTGCCTTTTTGACGAGGACCATGTTTGAGATTCAGGTCGGATAGTTAACTTCTCGGATGAATCCAGCTTTGAGGAGCTTGCCTACTTCTTCTGCGATTGCTTTCTGCCTCTTCGGGGCATGGTTGCGCATCTTCTCTTTTACCGGTCGATACTTAGGATCAATGGCCAGCCGATGTTCCATGATTTTGGCGTCAATTCCTAGTATATCTGTTAGGGCCTAGGCGAAGACGTCCGCATTCTTCCTGAGGAAGGTAACGAGTTGCTCCCGAACCTCGTCCCCCAAGTTGGAGTCGATTTGTACAGCATGCTCGCGTTCCCGTCATTTAAGGGCATAGATATGAGGTCCTTCATAGGCTTGTCCCGTTCCTCGGTGAGGTCGTCATGGACATCCAGCCCATCAATAGGGCAAAGGTCAAATTGGACGTTTTTCTACAAGGCAATGGAGTAATAGCATCTCGTCAATGCTTGATCTCTCCAATTTCGTAGCTCGTTGGGAACTTCACCTTTAGATAATAAGTTGACACTACTGCTCGGAGCGCGTTCAACTCAGGTCGACCGAAAATTGTATTATAGGCAGATGGAGCCTTTATGACTAAAAAATTAACTTATGCCTTAACCAGCTTCGGACATTGTCCTGCAGTCATAGTCCAAGTTATTATGCCCTCAACTGGCATGGCATCGCCAATGAAGCCTACCAACGGAAAGTTCATAGGTCCCAAGTGGTTATTGAGTAAAGACATTTTTGAGAAAGCATCATAAAATAAAACATCAGCCGAGTTTTTATTATCTACCAAAACGTGGCATACATCATAGTCGGCAATGTTTAAAGAGATTACAACCGCGTCATTGTGCGCAAATTGGACTTCTTGAGCATCCTCGTCGGTGAAAGCGATAGGCTCTTCAGTTCTCCGCCTCTTCATTGGTCCCTTAGATCCGCTGGCCTCTTCATGTCAAAGTCCTCCAGAGATAGTGTTGATGATGTCGAAAGGCGGCTGATCTCCTTGTTGTTCCTCCATCCTTGATGGTTCTGGCTGTGGCAGTGCTCTCGGTCGATCTTTTCTTGCTTCAGGCCAGCATCTGAGGAATCGACCCAGCCGACCTCTCCTGATGAGCTCCTCAATCTCGTCTTGGAGCTGAATGCATTCTTCATTATCGTGGTCATGATTACGATGGTAAAGACAGTATTTGCTAGGATTACGCTTGTCGGGGTGAGTGTGCATTCTTTTAGGCCTCGGCAGTTGCTCCTTGATCTCCATGAATACTTGCATTTTTGGAGTATTGAGGGGGGCGTAGTCGTGAAACCTTCTGGGGGGAGAACTTCTTCGTGCCCTTCTATCAGGGCTTCTTTGACGATGAGCTCGAGGAGTTCGGGCTCACTTGCACTCGAAGAAAGTCTGTGAGCGTGGCCGAGCTTCATTCGGCCCTCCATCAGCTGCGGGTTTATTAGACTTGTCCGTCCGCCGCTCTCCTGCGGTTTCCTCATCTTTCAATTTGAAGGCTTCTTCCATTCGGACATATCTAGCAGATCGGCAAAGTCCCTGGGGTACTTCTTCTCGAGGGAGAACAACAAATAGTTCTTCTGAAGACCGTCATTGAGTGCGGCTATTGCAACAGACTGATCCAGATTTTGGATCTCTAATGCAACAGCATTAAATCGGATGACATAAGATCGGATAGATTCTCCCTCCTTCTGTTTGATATTCATCAGAAAATTCGAACCTCGGCGCGGACGTTGGCGGCTGACGAAGTGAGCCGCAAACTGATGACCGCAAACTGATAACTCATTTGGTCAAAGAAGAAGATTGTATCCGGTCTCAATGTCGAGTACCAGTTTTTTGCTGCTCTCTTTAAGGTAGATGAAAAAGCTTGACATAAGATGGTGTCTGGTGTGCCATAAGCAGCATCATGGTCCAGAAGGCCTCTAGGTGATCGATCGGATCAGAGATTTGATTGTAGCTTTCAAATTGGAGGAGCTTGAAGATCGGCGAAATGGGCTCTTGCATAATTTAGGAAGAGAAAGGGGGATCGGTGCAGACGTCGTCATGGAGGGCCGGGGCGATGTGGCGGAGTTCTTCAATCCGTCGGTCCATCTTTTGTAGTTTTTGATCGAGGACGTCACCTCGATCGTAGATCTTGGAAGGCTTTCGGCTATAGATGAGGAGGATCTCTTCCGGAGAAGAATCATGATCCGAACGAGGATCCTCCGCTCTCTATTTTTTCTTCGCAGGGGCGACGGGTATGCTAGCCTACGTGCTCCTCCTTGGGATCGATTCCTGACATCTCAATGGCGGATTTTCTGACAGAATCGCCATCAAGGATTGCTGCATGGTCTGCACCATTTCGGTGAGGTTCTGAACCTGCTACATCAGTAGGTTACACTGCTTTGGATCTATCGTTACCGTTGATGGAGGAGGAAGTTGAAGCGCCGATGATGGAGCAGGAATGGATGGATCTGCCTCAGATCTGACGACAAAAATGGTAGATCTTCGAGCAGTCATCTTTTTTAGAGGTATTTCTTGGGATTGAGGAAGAGGATGGAGATGAATCTTGAAGAAGAAGATCCACAGGATCGACTGAGCATTCCTTTAAGAATAAGGGTACCTCAGAAACAGAGGGCCCTTCCTCTAGCGCCAATCCTGTTGGTGCAGAATTTGGTCGACGTCGGATCGAGCTGGAGCTGAGGAAGAGGTCGCCGTTGGTGATCTGCAAAATAAAGTTCTGTTCGGAGTCGGTGGTGGTGGCTCCAGCAGGATCCTCCGACGATCAAGTCAGCTCTTCTGGCCAACAGAAATGAAGTGCTCAGGAAAGGATTCAGCAGAATTTTTGGGAAGAAGAAGAGAGCTTAGAAAAAATGTATCTGGAGGATCCTTTTTTATAGATGGAGCCTGTAGCAGACTGATAGTGACAGCCATAACCGTCTGGTAGTGGACCGCTCGGGGCCGCATGAGGTTCGATTATGGAGAGAGAGAGTGTTGCCTGGTAGTGGCGACTGATAGTTTGGTAGCGCCATACCGTCCGGTAGTGCGCATAGGTTTGTTATGGAGAGAGAGGTGTCGCCTGTAGCAAACTGATAGTGACATCCATAACCGTCCGGTAGTGGGCCGCTCGGAATCGCGTGGGGTTTGTTACGGAGAGAGAGGTGTCGTCTATCGTAATGTGCCCGTTCGTCGAGATTTAATAGTCGAAGTTCGGAGGAAGCAGGCGTTGGTTGATGAAGAACTTTGACATATATCAATTTCAGAGGAGTTTGAACTTTTAAAGGGAATACGGCTAGAAGGGATCATTCAAGAGGAATGCTAGCTGAAATCTGAAAGTAATCCATTGGAGGAATTCGACTGAAGGAGAAGTCCAAAAAATATTCGGCTCCTATAAGAATCCGATTGAAGAAGAAGTCCGGAAGGAGTTTGGCTTCTGAAGGAATCCGACTGAAGGAGAAGTCCGAAAGGAGTTCGGCTCCTGGAGGAATTCAATTGAAGAAGAAGTCCGAAAGGGGAATCCGACTGAAGGAGAAGTCCGGAAAGAATTCGATCTTGGAGAAATCCGATTGAAGGAGAAGTTCGGAAGGAGTTCGGCTCTTGGAGAAATCCGACTGAAGAAGAAGTCCGAAAGAAGTTCGACTGATGGAGAAGTCTAGATGGAGTTCGGCCGTTGTAGGAGTTTGAAAGGGGTTCGATCGCTGGAGGAGTTCGGAAGGAGTTCGATCGCTGGAGGAGTTCGACTGCTTGAAGGAGTTCGGCTAGAGTTCGGTCGTTGTCGAGAGTTCGAGAGGGGTTCGGCTACTGAAGAAATTCGACTGGAGTTCAACTGCTGGAGGAAGAATTTTCGATTGAAGCTCTTCCGTGATTATCTATTGCATTAGGCTAAGCATCAGACTGAACTTCGATGGGAGCGAGGTTTATCCCTAATAAAATTAATAAATCTAAATTAGGGCATGTGAAATACACATCTCTAGAATAAGAGCAAGTGAACTACATGCCTTCAAGGAACCAATAAAGAAATTAAGAATAATATTTCAAGTTCTTGAGGTACTGCAACTAAAAATAGATAAACTGAATGCATGAGAGAAGGATTCTCAAGAATTTAAGTAGCAATAAAGGAAGTTGAGTCATTTAGTTGCGGTATTTTGTGGGTAAAAGACTCCAATTAATTTTAAGCCTTTGACTTGATAAATACTCTTAACTAAATGTAAATTATTCAAACTAATTATTGTTTTTGAACTGCACATGAAAGAAAAGTAATTTTTTATGGAATCTAAATGTAAATTACTGGATGATTAATAAGACTATTTTGACAATGAAATTGTATGCATAGAATGTATCAAGGAATTTACCAAAATATTGAACTCTATTTTTATATACGGCGTAGATAATTCAATGTGATTAATAAACAAAAATTTCTTCAAAATCCAACTAGAGAGGGATTCTAGCTACATAAATATACTCTGGCACTGAGAGCACCAACCTGGCAACCATCTCTTCTATCAAATTGTTCTCCATTCAAAATTCATCCCAACCTTTTACTTTTATCAGCTCTTCAACAAACATCATTAACTCGATTAAGAAGCCGTCTTACAGATAAAACCATTATTTTAGTTGGAAGAGAGTTTGTTTAAAAACTTGTTCATCAGGAACTCTGTTAGAGCTGATACTCTCCTTAGGATATTAAGAAACCATGATTAGCTTTTAGATTAGCAACCCAAGGTCTTACTGTAGATCACAAATTTCCATAATTTTATAACAATTTTGATTAATTAGACTTCTTACAAAGGAATAGCTCTGTACTTGAAATGGTTGCCTTTGATTGTCTATTGCCAAATATAGATTAATTATTTGATATAATGTAAATGTTTAAAAGAAAATAAATTATAGTAAGTTGCTGTCTTGACACTTCCATAATATGCATTCTATGTAATAATAGATTGACCTTAAGTTCTACTCTCAGAAAAAAAGAAAGAAAGAAAGAAAGAAATCTTATGATTTTCTTTCTTTTTTTTTTTTGGCACGTCGAAACTTGGAACCTGGTACCTGATATATAAAGAGGGATAGAACTTTTCCAAGTATAATTAGGTTATTTGGTTTTTTTTTTTTTCAAATGGAAGGAGATCATTATTAAATTATTTTTACTTGTTAAATTAAAAAATTGTACAAGGGATGAATAGTAGAAACTAGACACCATGGTCACAAGCTTGGTGTCTAGAATAGGAACAATGTAATTAGATTGGACGTCAGGGAAAAAAAAAATTAGCAAATTTGTCAAAAGTTTTCAAAAAAAAAAATTCACAACCAAAGAATAGTATCAAAATAAGAATCTTATTTTTTTTTTTGAAATACATGCATATTTATTTACTTTAAAATAAGTTTAAGAGACATATCTAATATATATATATATATATATGTATATAAATAAAGGCCAAGGTAGAGCATCATGTGTACGTAGTTTTTATTTGAAATTTTTTGATTGCATAATTAATCAAAAGTTATGGCATTTAAAAGACTAATTTTATATTAATTAAATGTTATGACATTTAAGAGATTATTTTCATATTAATCAAAAATTGTGGCATTTAAAAGGTTGTTTCCACTCAATGGAAATAAGAGGATGAAGTGGATCCACCTCAAATACTACAAAATGATTATTAAATTTTTGATATATATTCCATTAGTCCAAAGGCAATTTAATGCAAGCTAACAGAATTATGAGATTACCACTATAATATTTGTAATTATTAATAATATTTTTAAATATCAATAATATTTAATAATGTATTAATGCATTAATGAAAGACTATTTTAATAAAAACTAATAAAATTATATATTAATAAAAAAATATTTTATATATTAATAAAATATATTACTACATAATTAAATAAAAATATTTTAAATTTGATATATTTTTAAATAAAAGATATATTCCACGTATTGTATGGGTTATATGCTAGTAAATAATGGATATTAAAAATACATCAACAATAATACATGATATTCCTACTTTATATCGCAACAAATATTTCTATTAAATTACCGACTGACAACTTCTGACTAAATTACAAAATCCATGCATTATTCAAGACTAATTGAACAGTTTTGAATTTGTTTGCTCAGGGAGAATAATTTGAAAAATCATTAATCCAATAGAAAATCTGAGAATAGTTTAAAATTTTTCGACAATTCAGATAGCATTGATAATATGCAAGGAGCCTTAATTTCTCCTAGAAAATAAAATACTAATACAATAATTTTTTTCCCCTCTCTTAGAGGGTAATGCTGAGAGGTCATTCAATTATTTCTTCAAAAATGCAAAGCACCGCTGCCCATGTCCCACCCTCAGGGAAACGCGCTCCCAAGGTTCAAACATAAAACCCCTTCCCTGAGTTGCAATCCAAGGCTAACGTATGATCTAATTTGCCATATTAGAATAACATCATTGTATAAACTATTCAAGAAACTATTTTTTTGAGTAATATTTTTTAATACGGCTACAAACATTGACATAAAAAATTATAGTTCATCATATAAACAGTGAAAGATCAAACAGCAATTGCTATAATATTCAGTGGCTGTTGAAACCAGATAAAAGGTATATAGAGATGATCTTAATACAACTCCTTATGGATATATAGCATGGCATGAGGACTATAAAATTGTCAACTATAACAGTTCAACAGTATGTATTTCAAATAATGTCTTAAATAAGTAGGATATAAAGATAAAATCTCGAATACATATAGTTCAGTTTTTTCTTAGAACAAAAGCCTAAGCGAAAGCAAAATGAAAGCTATATAAATTTAATCAGCACACTTGTAGCAACTTGATGAATATGAGAGAGGTAGTACTTAACCGTAAAAACATCAAAAAATAACTCACCACTGCAAAAGTTCAAACCTTGTTTAGTTCTTCAAACCAAGCTGCTCTTCGATCCACTTTCTTATTAAAAAAAAGGAAATAAAAAAACTTCGATCCATTTATCCAACTAAAAATTGCCGAGTTCCACCACCTTTGTTGCACTCCAACTTATAGCAGCAGGTCGAGTTTAGGTCTGGTTATAGCAATGAATGTCACCATCACCATAGAAGGTTATTTTGCTGTGAATTTAGTAAAGGTTCTAGCAATGACTGTCATAATAATTATACTTTTACGGGCTCTGATGAGTCATAGCAATAAATTTAATAATATATAAACTATAACTATCAGGCACATGTTACTACTTTTAGAAAAATCTTTTCACTGGTGGCATCGTCTTATAGTGCCTATTTCTAGATGATCTAGGATCGTTCTATTAATAGATTTAATTTTAATATCAACTCATAAGTTTCTAGAATAAATTGATAATATCATCATAAATTGGAGAGATCTAGTGCTAGATCGCGAGATATTATATCCAACATAGTGTAAACATGGCTGCATGCTATTGATCACAGTAGCTATTACTAAAATGAATTCTTCATGAATGTGACTTATAGAAACAATTGGTAGTGATTGACGGTGTGCATGGCCATATGGTGCATGTTGTATAGGATATAATTTTTCCTAAATCACAGGCTTTCTTTATATTGGGGAACATGATATGATTAAGTGGAAACTACCATCCATGTATTATGGAATAAATGGACCTCTAAGTCGGAACTTAAAAACTCCTATGAAAATTGTGACAACAGTAACAAATCTATTGTTCACGTGATCTACGTAACAAATTTTAAAAATTTCTGCAACAACATTTTACTGTGCCCTGTAATAAACTTACAAAATTGCTCATATGTTGAATGAAATAATTGATGTAATATCTGGTGATGCTCAACCAAATTCATCAAACAATAAAAGCAATATTTTGAGAGAGAGAGAGAGAGAGAGATGGGCTACATACTAAATATTAAACTTTTTACAAAAGATTAAAATTCAAAATCAATGATGGCACATTCAAATTAAAGGTTCAATAATTAAACATAATATATATTGAAAAATATCTTAAAATAAAAAACTATGTGGTATGGTGATTTTTCTAAACCTAAGCATCAATTGGTTGAAGAGAATGAACAATTTTGATAATACGATACTATATTTCACTACGATCTAATTGTCAAAAAAATCATTACATTCAAATCTATCCATAATCTGAAATATATATATCATGATCAATGATAATATGCAATTTATATATCTTATCACGTATTCTTACTCAAAGTTATAAACTTTGTGTTTATAGTGGAATTTTCAAGTAGGAAGATTTGGGAAATGGACGTAGGTATTGAATTTGGCATCGAATAACTATAACTTTTTGTTTTGATGTGCTCTTACTTATTTCCTATTTTGCTCTTATTTATTTCAGCATATTTCTTATTTTGATTCATTGTTCTGCACATTTACTTAGTTTATCTTAATTAAGCATATACTTATTTTAAGATTATAAAAATTTTTAAAAAATTTAATTCACCCTCCCTTAGATTGTCTATATCCGAGTAACAATTAGACATATGTTGCAACTTTTAGGAAAATCTTTCCACTAGTCGCATCGTCTTATAGCACCTATTTTTGGGTGATTTGGGATCATTTTATTAATAAATTTAATTTTGATATCAATTCATAAAATTCTAAAATAAATTAATATAATCATCACTAATCGAAGAGATCTACTTCTAGATCATGAGACATTATATCCTACGTAGGGTATACATAGCTGTGTATACCGTCAATCATTATTACTAAGATAAATCCATGATGAAAGGGATCCATAGAAATAAGTGGTAGTGATTGGTGGCGTGTATGATCACATAGTGCATGCCGCATAGGATATAATTTCTCCTAAATTATAGGCTCTCTGTATGCTGTAGAACATGACATGATTAAGTGGGAACTACCATCCATGTATTATGGAATAAATGAATCTCTAAATTGGGACTTAAAAACTTTTATGATTTTATGAAAATATGACTATAGCAACAAATCTATACAAGCTGTTCACATAATCTATGTGATAAATTTTAAAAATTTCTGCAACAATGTCTAACTGTGTGCTTTATAACAAACTTATAAAATTGTTCACATGTTGAATGAAATAATTGGTGCAACATCTGATGGTGCTCAACAAAAATCATCAAACAATAAAAGCAAATTTGAGAGAGAGAGAGAGAGACGAGCTACATATTGAATGTTGAACTTTTTACAAAAGATTAAAATTCAAAATTAATGATGGCACATGTAAATCAATGATGCTTTGTCAGCTCCACGGAAGTAGCGTCTAATTCGTCTGACTTCTGATTCCGCATTAGGGTGATATACTCACCTTCAGATGGAGAGATTGTGCCTCTTAACATCCGCATCAAACATTCTCTGATGGGAGAAGGCCTCGGTGGTTGAGGGTTGCTGTGCGGAGTGGGTTTAGGTCCCCAACTCCCTCTTTGCTTTTATGAATCAAAAAAAGATCCAAATAATTAAATATAATATATATTGAAAAATATCTTCAATCAAAACCTATGTGGTTTGGTGATTTTTTTAAACCTAAGCATCAATTGGTTGAAATGAATGAACAGTTTCAATAATATGATACTATTTTTCACTATGATCTAATTGTCAAAAAATCATTCCGCTCAAATCCATCCATGTTCTAAAATATGTTTATCATGATCAATGATAATATGCAATTTATATATCTTATCACGTATTCTCACATAAGGTTAATAATATTATTTATTTTTATCCTCTTAATATGGAAGTTAGAAATCCCCAAAATATATATGAACTAATTCAGACAATAAATCATTTGAGGTCGGATACTAGTGATTTAGGCTAGAGTGAATGTGGCAATCATTAAGGTTAGATCGGATTCAGGTTAGATTGCATTATGAAAAGCCTGATAGCCTAATCTAACCTATTTATTAGACAGTCAAAAATCCAAACTTGAGCCCAACTTATTTATTAAACATGTAATCCAACTTGATATGCACAACCCAATTAATAAACAAATTGGACTGTGTCAAGCCTGGTATTACAGGTTCAACCAGTCTTAGAAGATTTTGACAGGTCAGCTTATGACTTTTTTGACTTTACCCAATTGTTAAACAGGTTGAAATAGATTAGATAGGTCAGAATTCTTAACTTACACTTAATATATTTAATAAATGGTTACTTTTGTACACTCCAAAGTCATTTATACCAAATTTAAATCCACGTACCTCAAAGTCATAAATTACCAACCTCAGGCTCTAAGTCCAACCATGATTGCAAATTCAAAATATATGACTTGCTCATTTCTACAATTTTTTAGGTGTAAATCAAAAAATGAGGCCAACTTTTGCTCTAAGTTCGTTCATTCTAATACCTTGAGTCAACAGTCCACTGCTTCACTTCAGAAAATAGAGCTGACATGCTGCACGATAGCATTGTAAAAAACCATGGCATGGGGAATTAAGACTACCGGATGCCACATTAGCAGCACGAGGGGATCATAAAAATGGTTAGCTGGTCTACCATCTTTTTTTATGTCTGTTTTTACACCTAATTTTGCCATTTTGCCCCCTAGCAAACCAATTCCCCTGCTGGAATTTTACCTTTGGGGAGATTCTTTTTTAAAAAAAATATTGGAAGAAACTAAGGAAACAATTGGAATTAGCACATCATTCCGCTAAACCATTCATATGAGAGTTAATCATAATTAAATGTATACATATATCAATCGAGTCCATGTGCCTCTTATTTCAACCCGACTATATAGTTTGTCCACACTTGCCAAGGTACAGAAACAGGTGTTTTCAAATGAGAGGAAAAAGGGACCGTCGTATACTACCATCCACAAAATTCACAGCTCTACAAAGTGAACAAAATCTGGAACCTCACAAACTGAGCCTCAACATCGTCACTTGATAGCCATTTAAGCAACCAAAAGGCATCATCCATCCCATTGGGTGAAACAGAACTGTACCTCAATTGGCTCCCTCGGCGTGGTAAAAGTTCCGGTCATAATTTATTCCACCTTTTGGCAACATTCAGTATCTGTGTAACATGGCTTAAGTTCATATAAAGGGTTTCACCGCAGAGACCAGTCATTTCTATGCAGCTTATGTGCCAAGTGAGTCGACTCAAGACACTAAAATCCATGACTCATGATTGAGATCTCTGATCAGCTTTTCATCAACTGGTGAGCGGCGACCAAGTACAGCAAACATATATTGCTAATCTACCTGCACTGTTTTCCCCCTTACCGGTCATGTAAGAAAATATTCATTAGAACGAGCACATAATCTAGCTTGTGAGAGCCAGAAGCATTGCTGATATGTTTGCAATTGACACAGTTTCTCCTTTAGCCAGCAACAGGTGAAGCAGAATGTGGCTCGGTGATATGTTTGCTATTGAACACTGTAGTCTAACACCTCTCTGGAGAGTTCCCATTAGACGGCAGGAGTCCGCTGCTTGACCGTACGGGGTGCGAGTATTGAAACTGAACTTTGTGTTCCTTCACATGCAATGTCTGAAGAAACTCATCTTCACAGACAATCTTTGCAGTTTTGTTTTTCCCCATCACTAGGATGCCTTCGGCGATCTTTTCATTTCTCACCAAATTTGGGGCTCCATTGTCTCCAAAACTAGAATCTGAAAGGCAAGGTGCACTCTTCGTTACACTATGGAGGTCAGCATGAGAACAGCTTCGCATAAACATCTTAGTGGCATTAATTTTGACATTTTGGGTTGTAGGAATGACCACTGTCTCGTTGTTTGCTGGATCATAACACTGAATTCCCAATTCAGATTGAATTCTTCCCTTTAGTGTGGCCATTTTAGGCTTCTCCCCATGCACTAATATAACATGTTTTGGGGAAAGAAATTCAACAAGATCCATTATCCCTTTGGCATCCGTATGGGGACTAAAAGACAGCTGGTGGATCTGGTGCGTACAGAAAACTAATATAAGTGCACTGAAGAGAATATAAGAAGAAAATAAAATGTTGAGTGAGTAAATTTTTGGAATTAAACCAGATAAATTACGAACAGGTCCTTTCAGTAGAAATGGTTAACATATGCTAAAAGCTTTCCAAGTTGAACCAAATTGTCTTTCACTAGAACTGCCCAGGAAAAAAAATAACAAAAACAAAATGGTACCTCTTCAACCCCTAAAATAGTACTTTTTTTTGCATCATCTGAATAAAGCTTTCAGCAGGAGATGAACTCAACAAAGATAAATATATGAAAAGAAAAAGAGATCTGGAAGGTATAAATATTTAACAGAGCGAAAAATACATTTTCTTCTTCATGCAGTTATTATACAACTGTGGTTTTTTTTTTAAATTTTTGTGTGTGTGTGTGTGTGTTCTGGGGAGGGGGGCATAATGAAATCCAAAGTATGAAATATAGACCCTTTACACATCTTATTTAAGAGGGAAAAAAATCCAGTTTTTTTATATGATCAAAGGTAAGCTTTAAACACAGAATAACTGGTCATGAACTGACAGTCAGCTTTTGTTTACCTAGTGAAGCGGCCAAGGTATGGATAACATTAAGGGAAACAGGAGGTTTTTCCTCAGGCAGGCAATCATGCGGGATTTAAAGAGGCCTGTTGGAGAATCAAAATGTTTGAAGTTCTCCATAGGAATCCAAAAGGTTTAAAAGTACTCAAGAACATATGGTGGGAAATCAAAATATTTGGTCGTTATGCTGTTGATTAGAACTCTTACAAACAACTTCTTATCTAGACTTATTTTATTTTATTGTTTTAAACATCCAATTTAACCTTGTTGGCTGGTGATCTTCTTAACCACTTGAAAATTTAGCAGGATGTTCGTCATAAACCTATAAATTTATCTCAAGCATATAAATGACTACCACACCAGATCAGGTACTTTGATCACATATTTGTTCTTTAATTGGGTTGAGTTGCTTGTTTTCTCTCTACTCCATCAAGTTACTGGATCAGATTGGGTAAGGCTTTTTACTTGGGTTTGGATCAACCATGACCTAATCCACATCTGACCTGTTTAGAATTATAGACATGAGCACAAAGCCCAACAGTACACCTTTTTAGCCTTACGTTGAAGTTATCCCCATGACAATGCTCTTTTTGGTATGGCTATTTATAATTTATCAATCCACTACACTTCCGAAAGTGGCCACTTGATGTATAAAGTTGTCTCTAACACACACTTGCACTCAAGCAGGATCATATGTCTCTAATGCTTAGATTGGAGCATATAAGGGGTGAGGAGTCAACTTGCTTTCCTGCTAATGGAAACAGCGTAAGGAAAGTGCTTTTGGCTATAGTTAAAAGGCTCCAGAAATTTCAGTTTTAGCCTTTTAGAGGAGATATGGACTTAAAACAAGTTTCCAAAGATAATCTACAAATTGGTGGAAAAAGTCAGAATGCAGAAATTACCTTATGAAAAAATAATAGGAAAATTGAGTTTCAAGGAGTGAAGGAATGCACAACATTTTTACAGACTAGAAATAATGAAAGTAACTGAGAAAGAGATTAATGAAGAGAAGAATAAGAAGGGCCAAACCTGGCCAAAGAAATTATTTATTTGTTCTTAAAATAAACCATAGTATACCCTGATGACTAGCACAAAGCACTTCTACAACCTTTTTCACAACTTATGTTACAAGTAAACTATCTTAAAACTACGGTGGCAATGGGGCAGGTTGGGCAAGATCAGATCAGGACAATCTCCAATATTCAGGCTAACTCAGCTGACCCAACCCAACCTGGCCTGCTAGCAGGTCAGACCTGGCTAACCTAAATCTTTTACTAGATTAGGCAAATGGACCTAAACTCAACCTGGATGAAAAAGATTAGATAGTGGATGGAAGAGTGAAATTTTGGAAGGGGAACATCAGAAATGGGGAAATAGCAGGTAGCAATAAGCCAAGATAGGTGATCAAGATGGAGCTAATAAAAGTTGGATGGGATGAGGAGAGATCATACCTGTATGGTACACTGAACCAACCTCCATATCGTGCATACTGACATTGCACCAGCATGGTATTGGTACGGGATCCGGTACCAAAACAGGGTAACTTGATTCTTACAGATGATTGTCAGAACTCAGAACAATACAACCCAAACCCAGCTCAACCACCAAGAGCTCAAATTTCTTAGACCAATACCCCACCTGTAGACCTAGAGTATTGGGTTAAACAAAGTCCATGTTGGGTCCAGTTGGTTATGGTGGGGGAGATGCTCACATAGTCGCATCCACTAGAGACTTTAAGCATAAATATTGATTACACTAGATATTTTAGGTTCAAATTGCCACCCTTATTGAAAAGCAAAAAGCAATCTCTAAATGGATACCCAAAATCTTTCATAAAATGCAAAATTTTTGATCCCATAAACCCTATATTGAAAGACATCTAAAATGAAAGAAAGGTCCCAATGACTTGATGACTTATCCAACTGAATATATATTAAAGAATTTTCTTGTACCAATCCTACTAAAAATAGGACCCTAGAACTAACTCTAAAAATTATTCAAATATAAGTAGCGAAAAAATATAATAAAGTATAAAGAAATCAACATTTTTATTTCCCGTCACGCAGCCCTTAATAATGTGGGAAATTGAAGGTACAAAGTTAGTTTGCAAATTTCAAGGGCAACATAAAATTGAACAGGCACCAATGTATGGCTGAAATACTATATTAGGCTCTTATATAGCATTGCAACATTGCCTGGATACTTGTCCGCTAGTCACCAATACTGCCAACAAGGCTTGCCCAAGTTGAAACACCACAAACTTCTCATATAAGTTGTTAAAAATACTCTTCATTAACATCAACATGGCTTCTACTCATCTTCATCCTTTGCCTTGTTCTTGATGGCTTTCTAAATGCAATTTGAACAAAGTAGTTCAAATCCATTCAACATGGAAATTTTATTTATCATTCAACCTCTTCTATCGTAAGGTGCTACTCCAGACAATACATGATGGGTTGTTTAAGTCCAAGGAAAGAATCATGCAGCAATGTATGCCACAGATTAAGCATTATATGTGTCGTGTGACATTTCAAGTTTCCACCAAAACAAATTCATTTCAGCCAAAACCAATCAATTTTGGCTGAGACTGAACAGAATGTGACCTCTAATTTCGGCTTTCAGTGTTTCAACCAGTTTTGGCCAAAACTGGCTACCTTTTTTTACCAATTTCGGTGGTTTCAGTTAGTTTTGGGCAAAAGTCAGGAGAACTTCCACGAACAACTAAAAAGCTTCAAAAATTGACATATGTAAAGGATTTCCACACAACTCAGCAAAATGACTGAAGAGTTAAAAGAGGACATAGATAGTGAACTTAGGTACATAAACATCATAGTTAAGGAACATTTATAACACAAAATACTATAAAATTCTAACTAATAATTTTTCTTGGCTTATTATTATTATTATTATTATTATTATTATTATTATTATTATTATTATTTTCTATCTTTAAAGTTTGTTTCATTTATTTCTTGGTTTTTTTGACTGAATTCTGAAACTCGGAGAAAAATTTCTGAAACCATCAAAACTGCCAAAACTAAAACTCCATGGACCCGACCAATATCAAAACCAAAATCAAGCTTTCAAACCTTGGTGTCATAATATGTAGATCATGCCAACCTATGACAATGCGTGGCATGCACTTGCATGGAGACATACCAAGTACTAGAATGCAATCAGTATTATGCCAGTGCCATGTGCTAGGCATTGGTATGATACATATCATGCCTACCTTGCTTAACAACATGTAAACCCATGATATACGCTAACCCTACTTAACTTGCACAATTGAGACATATATTATCGAATTGAACTCTCCTAACCATCATTTTTCTGATGACAGTCAAAGTATACTCATGATCCATAAGGAAATCCCTTCACATGAAAGAATGCAAAGGATGACATGACTTCTCCATCTAACGCTATTAAAAAACATTATGATGCTTTGCAGAAAAGAAAAGAAAAAAAAATTGATGAGTGATGATGTTATAACCAAGAATTGCGAGACAATGAGTCGTTAATTTCCTAGAGAAAGAATATATGTTGGTTTCTTCTTCTTCACATGAAGGGGTTCAAGAGACATTTTTATTTGGAGGATTTAATATTTATATCATCACTCTACTATAATGAAGAGGTCCCTAGTTAACATTACATGATTTAAATATGGGTTTGTGTAATCCATATAGGAATTTCAGCGCACATTCCCATGTGCCAATATCATTTCATTTTAGCATTTTATGGTTCTTATATTTCAACCAAGGAGTTAAAAACCACAGGTTCAGTAGGGTACTACTATAAGTCTATAACTGTATCATTCCAACAGGAAAATGGGATTGGTATGGGTTCGAGATATTGGTTCCTTGAACTGATCTCTACCAACCATACTGGTCCATGCCGAACCTACCAATTGTGTACCAACAATAGGGACTCAGCGTGAAGGTTGAGACAGACTGGTATGCAATTTTTTGAATTTTCTTTTGATTCTTGCTGATATTGACCTTTTCAGTCCATCCAGACTGTACCAGTGTCATAACATCCTAGTTCAAAATTGGCAGGCCCATTGCTGGTTTTTTAACCCTTGATTTCAACAGTTTATATTAATCAACTCTCATGAGGTGAAGAGTTAAAACATCTGAGTATTTTAAAAAAACCTGGCATCGAACGTCGATTTGCGTGTCTTTGTCTAGATCAATTCTGGTGGGTTTACCTGACATCAACTTATGCCCTATGGTTCCGGCAACACAATACCTGAAAGGAGAAAAGAGATTTACTAATTAATATAAGACAATTACTAGTGAAACTAGATCTCCTGGAAAGGTTTAATAACCATTAAGAAGCATGCAGAAAATGGAATGAGGGAAAAGGTAATATAGAAGGCAAACCAGATCCAAGATGAATGGAATGTTAAATTTGCCAATTAATTTACTTTTTAAACATGATAACATTCATTCAAGATGCACTAGAACTTCACGTATTAGTTCTTTGAGGTGAATTTGTTGTTGAGGCAAACCAAAGAGCATGCTTCCATTTATCTGCGATGCAATTATATATATCAGGTCATCAGGTCAGTAACATAATTTTAAAACCTGATTTTTTTTACATTTAAATGCAAAAAATTTTGAGTGGATTGAATAGGATGATAAGGTTACCAGCCTTCTTTCTGCCTTATTATGTAGTTCCGGTAAAATCATCTGCAATGAAGATGATGGTTCATATTCCAGTACCATTAAAGAAACTTGGCTCCTTAGCATATGAATGGTGCATATTAGATTGTTAATTTGTTAGTCATGGACCTGCAAGAGGTACAGTGTTTGATATATACTCGTAGTATTATAAGAGTGAATTAGAGGTTGTATCCAATACAGTCTTGCAAGGGTATAAAATTTAATTGACAACCAATAATGCTAACCAACAAAATTGAGAGCTGCTGGAAAGATTTTAAATTGCTTATATGATGGATTTAAGTGCTAATTAACATGGCATGATACATACCGTGGAAATGCATTACAAGAAAGCATATACTGCATGCCCCTAATTTACTTGCTAGTCTCCAAATGCATGCCAAGCACTAGCATGGAAAAGCACACAATGGCCATATTTGGCATGCAGTTGTAGCTATAGCTGTGGCTTAAGCTGTGAGCTGTAGTTATGTTAACTTAAGTGTTTAGTAAAAATTAGCTGTATCAGTAAGCTGTCACGTACAAAATGACATAAAAAGACATAACCTCATTTTATTTATTTTTAATATCACTTCAAATATTTAGTTCAATTAAATATAATAGATGTAATAAAAATTAACTTTATTAACTTATAAAATAAATAAATTATAAAATAATAAAATAAAAATCATGTGATACCTTTTAAGTTTGAATTAAGAATTAATGGAATGTATAGTTATTCATAGTATGATTTTTGTAGATAGATTTTAAAGAATAGAGAAGAGAGAAGGAAGCTTAAATGTTAAGTAATTTTAGAAAAAAATAAAAAAATTAAAAATAAAAAATACATAGCTAGCTTTTGATTTTGAATCCTTAGGTGAAGGAGCTGTTAATAAAAGCTAGCTTATGGACTATAAACTATCCTCATCAAACACTAAATAGCTTAAATAAGCTAAAGCTACCCCAAAAGCTATCACAAAAGCTGTATGCCAAACACAGCCAACATGTATCATCCCATTACCATGCCGGCACACCACACTTCAACCCTTGGCTTCTATACTCCCAGTCTATGGAAAGTTGAGACCCACCCACTGATCAGCACACCTAGATCTAGACCTCCTGATATGAGAGATGTGCCTACATCTTTACTTTTTATCATGCACTGAGCTGTTGCTTTGCTCCTTCAAATTGAGCAAACATTATTCAGTCAGTGTAAAAACTTAACATAAGAATTCTAATAAAACTAAGAGAATGCCTCCTGAGTCAGTTGACTAATACTTCCCATTTTATTTTGCTAACCTTCCTAGCCATTTTATAATGGCCATGAGAGAACAAGACTATAGATAATCATACAAAAGAACAAAAGTAAGGATCTGAGATGAAATGGACGAGCATTATTATACAACATCGATGTATAAGAGAGAAGAGTCACTTATAAATGTTAAGCTATCAAGCTGCTCCCAGTAATTCTTTATTAAGCAACATAACAGAAGTAAGGATGTGAGATGAAATGGATGAGCATTATCATGCAACATCGATGTACAAGAGAAGAGTCACTTAAAAACATTAAGCTACCTGGCCGCTCCCAGTAACTCTTTATTAAGCAACATAGTATTACAGCTAAATTTTGTCACTCGTTCTCAATGGACCTTAAGCAAGTAAATGCATGCCATATAACCATAGCCATGTGCACCTAAATAGGATCAGCTTTATGGACTCTTATCACCAGGCATTCTTATTTAAGGCTACTAATAACCCTGTTTCTCAAAAAAGGCTACTTCTAACTCCTCATTCACCAACCACCACTAAAACAAGTGTAGACTATGTTTTACACATTCAATATCACTAAATTATACATCTGACAAGCTTTACGCAACAAATATCATAGCTTTATCAAACTGAAAAAATTTAAAGTACTACATGAAAAATGACAAGAGAGTACCCAGGAAGAGTAACAAGATTCTTTTCAGATGGAGCCCATTGCTTGAACACCTCAAGTGAAAATCCTCCACTAATCATCCCAGGTGTTGCAAAAAGAACACACGGCCCAGAAGCATTTATAAGAGAGCGGTCAAAGGGGCATACTATAGCATTGCAAACCATAAGCAAAACTTAAGGTTAAGTTAGAATATACAAACAAGTCAAAAAACAAAAAAAAATTGAGGTGAGTTTTTTTTTTTTAATTTCCATTTGATAGGCAGAGAAGATATAAGCACTTAGATACAATAAATTGCATGAAATATTAGATCCTACATAACATGACAAAACAAAAGCAACTTATCTTACTCTTGGTTAGGGATGGCAACAAATCCAAACCTACGGGTACCCGACCCGATTGGGTTGGGTAGTCAACGCGTTGACTGGGTTTGGGCCGAGTTTGGGTAAAACCCGAATGCTTAACTTTGGATTCGGGCCGGGACTGGATTATCTACCCGACCCAATACTCGACCCAAACTATTTTAGTATTTTAATATATATATATATTACATTAATATATTTTACCAATTACTACCTACTAGTTACTAAACCCTAACTTATTCATTCCCACCTTTCTCCCTTTCCTTTATCTTGTTGTTGAATGTCTTGGTCTGTTAAATTTGTATTGCATTTGAATTTTATTTTGATTGAATATAGAACTAGGTGTTATTGAACTAAGCATTGTTGAATTTTATTTGATTAAGATGGTTTGAATTTTATTTTGATCAAACATGGAACTAAGTGTTGTTGAATTTTATTTGTTTAAGGTACATATGATTTATAGAATGGTGATATCGCTTTAGAGTTGATAGAAATTAAAAAAAAAGCTCAATGTCACTCAATTGTGTTCGGGCCGGATAAACCTGAATTACCTGATACCCGATTAAGATGGGTTTAGGGGAAAAAAAATCCAGTCCTATAGTGTTTGGGCTGGGTTTGAATAGTTTATTGGGTATTCGGGTTTAATTTGGATAGTTAGAAATCCATCCCGAACCCAGCCCGATGCCATCCCTACTCTTGGTTTTGATCAAATAACAGTTCATAACAACTTATCTTACAGTAAATTGCACTATGATATTTAGTTGTTTCATCATCTAAATTCTAGGTGACAAATTCAAGCAATATATATTGCACACAAAACTTAAGCATCAGAAGGCTATGAAAGATCCTTGAAACTTGGTTCAGTAGGAAGCAGATTATTCATAGAATTCAGTTTTGATGGTAAGATTACCACAAAGAATCAGTGAGAATCAGGTGACAGTCTGACACTGATCGGTTTTTCTAACTATAGTTATAAATCAAAAAGCATCGGTCACCAACCAGCTCTAGGTTGAGAGTTAATAGATGCAGCTGCTCTTTAGTTATGGTTGTCGATATCATGTTGCTGAAGTCATGACATTGAATGTGCTGTACAACAAGGTATGCGACAATATACAATATTATCAATGTTATTTCTTATAAAATGTGTCTCAAATAGATCATGATCATGATTGTGAATGGCTTGGCAAAAAAAAGGGAAAAAAAAAGTTGTTAATAAGAAAATCTTCTGAGTCTTTCTTTAAGTTAAAGCAACTATTAGCCTAAAAACAATTACATGTTTCCCCTTTCCAAAAGAAATATTTATGTTGATACAAATATCATACAGAAATAGTTCAATAAAAAATGTACCATGTTTGAAGTCGAATGGATTGCGTATTGCATAAGTGTCTTTGATCTTTTGGCTGGTCCATCCAATAAACATTTTATAATACATATTGGCTTGAATCGTCAAACCTAAACAGTACCATTAGAAAAGTAGTCAAGATCACAAATACAGTACATGTTGAAATTATACATCACTATGGATACAAAACTACAAAATATACATCACATGCCACCACAAAGCAAATTAGAAGTAGTTGACATACGGAAGCTTTTACAGACATGGATGGTGTTTTCTTTGGTCTGTCTTTTTCATGACATAAATAGATAATATATCTATTACACAAAAACCGAAGCATAATAGCTTTGAAAGGTGGATGGAATGGAAAGGCACTTCAATTTTCTTAAAGAATTCAATTTTCACAGATTAGTGAGATTAAATCAAATTAAATTGTACCTAAACAGGACATTAGAGGAAATAATAAGGCTCCATGTTCATTAAAGGAGCAAACATGATTCGAAAGATAGGGAAGCTCTAATATGCAGAACTATAGAGTCTAGAATTATTCTGATTCACGATATTAGCAGGGAAGTGAAATTAAAATTAGATTTTTATAAAGAAGAAAGGAACCTAGATTTCATTAATTCATTTTGGTATCCTGTGGATGGCCGCTCCTGGCTTAACTCCTAAGAAACCTATTATGCCTCTATTTCAGCCTAGCGCCAGAAGGTAATTGATATCTTGGCCAAAATGAGCCAGCAGGTGCATCCAGTACATCATATATATATACATATACATACATACATACATACATACATACATATACATACATACATATACATACATAAATATACATATACATACATATACATACATACATACATATATATATACATACATATATACACACACACACACACACACACATATAGATGTATGTATGTATGTATGTATATGTATGTATGTATGTATATGTATGTATATGTATATGTATATACATATACATATATGTATACATATGTATGTATGTATGTATATGTATGTATATGTATATGTATATATGTATGTATAGATATGTATGTATATATACGTATGTATAGATATGTATGTATATATATGTATGTATAGATATGTATGTATCTATATGTATGTATATATATGTATGTATCTATATGTATGTATATATATGTATGTATAGATATGTATGTATAGATATGTATGTATATATATGTATGTATAGATATGTATGTATATATATGTATGTATGTATATATATATGTATATATATGTGTGTATATATATGTGTGTATATATATATATGTATATATATGTGTGTATATATATGTGTGTATATATATATATGTATATATATGTGTGTATATATATATATATATCATTTACAGTTCTGCACATCCAAAAATCATATAGAATGGTCTCAACTTACACCCTTGAAAAACTATTGCCAAAATCAAATTTGACAATTGGAAAAATTTAAAACTCCACTTTAAACCCAATGACTCATCTAACTCTAGCCTACTAAGTAAATCAATGCTGCCTTAAAACATTAAAGTGTAATTTTGGTGCACCGTAGGATTGAAACGAACCAAGCAACAACTTAATATCAGTATAAAGAGGATGGTTAGGAGCAAATACAATAAAGTGGAGGAAATTGATAATCAAATGGTGTGTTTTTATCAATTTTATAGTTGCTAAAGACAACCCCTTGCAAGTGAACATGGACATGGGAGGAAGCTTCTAGTAAAAGAAGTTGAAGACAAAAAGAAAATGATGCACGTGGTCAAAAGTGGCACAGAAAGTTTATCAATAAGAGGCAACATCTATCATAAGGCTAAATGGTTATGATAATTAATGCATTCCCTCTTACTGTTAGCAAGGAACAGCAGATTCAGGTAGAGAGTGGGAAAGTGGAGCTCTCAAAAAGGTTTGACTAGAGTATGGAAGCAGCTAGAGAGAGGTGATAGAATAAGATTTCAAAGAGACTCCAAAGCAGATTTGACCCCAAAATTGAAGATTATGGCTGCTAAGCTTTGACTTTCAATTACTCAGCTAGAAATATGAAATATTCCTCCATTCAAGAACATTGAAATTTTTTACTCAGCTAGGAATTTTTTACTTCCATATTTAGAATTCAAGATTTCTAGAGTATTACATCTTAAATTTTGTTGGAGATCTAGATCATCCATCCTTTTTTTATATCTAAAAATTTACATCATAAATTTGAGACCAATTTCAGAGTATTACATGCCTCTGCCCATAATTTTTCAAATGGAGACATTATGGTTCGGGATGGTACAGGTTATCATAATGAAGTTACCTCATGATGCTTGAAAATCCACTAAACAGCATAATCCACAGTGATCTAACACTCAAATTGATTAGGAGGAATTCTTAAGTGCTGGGACTATAGATTGTATCCTACATAAGAAGTGATTCCATGAGGTGATTTTTCAGGAGAAGGAATCTTAGATCTCAAGCATATGAGAACTGCAACACAAAGATCTCCCATGAGGTGATTCTCTCTCTTAGGGTTGGGCTGCCTCCAACCCCAGGGCTGGCCATTAAATAGGTTGGATATGGAAACATGTCAGAGAGATCATGTTACAACATCACTTTCACTCCTGACTTCTAAGCCAGTAATGCATGCGACATAACTAAAGCAAACCATTCACAAATGAAATGTAATATCCACATCCTGGGTAGTTGATTCAAAATTTATGAACTAAAGAAAAAGAAAAAAAGATAAAACCAGAACATACCAGCTGAGAAGTAGATAGGAATCTTTAAATTCATGCGCTCCCAATAATCATCCAACAATATACAAAGTTCCTAATGGACATTCAGTAGACATCAAAATAGCATATAAAAAGTATAGTTGAATTAATAACAATGAATCTCAAGTTTGGAAAAAGAACTATTGAATCAGATTGTAGAAATCATTCTAGAATGAAATCTAAGCTTAAGCAATAGACGTTGTTCTGGTCCAACAAAACTGACATGCGTTCAAAGTGAAAAACTAGCAACATAGAGATCCATAATGTGTCTTAATATTCTTTGCCAGGTATTTCACCAGTGTTGGAGGCCAACTACCTAACAAGTCAATGTTCGTTTAGTCGATGCCCCGACAAAGCATCAAGGTGCTCATTGTTATGATCCACTAGCCTACACTGATTTCCATTTCAATGGTCCAGATTATGCCAACATTGCAATGAAATTCAGATATTGTTTAATTTCTGAAGTGTCACTGGGGTCCAACAGTACAGATGTCAAGAATATATAGAAGTAACTCGCTTGTTTCTTCATGGTCTCCTTCAGCCATTGTTGCTCTCCAAATATGTTGCCGACGGAACCCATATCATTTCTGGTCTTTTGCCTTGCTAGAACCAGCTCCAACCTCCTTTTCTGGAAGAGATCTTTTTTAAAAAAATTAATTCAAAAATTGTTTTTCATCCAGCTGCACATTGTGCTATATTTTGGTTTATTCTTTTACCTTTTTTTTTTTTGTGACTTCCTTTCATGCTCCATATTGCTCTATCTTTATTCGCATTAACTAAAACATACTTTTTTTCTTTATGATGAGAATGACTCGAACATGCTCAGATTACCTTTTCTTTCATTCTTTTGGTTTATTGTTACCTCCATTCCATCTGAAAACTTATCAAAAATTATTTCATCTGAGTTTCTAGCATCTCATGTCCTTGCTCACTTTGGCTTCAACGTAACCTCCATTTACTAATATCATCCATGCATGCCCCTTCTGAACTGTGAATAAAATATCTTGCCTTTCTTCCTAACATAGTTTCAAGTGCCAACCATGTCAATGTGTGCCAGTTGGCCCTACAGTGCTGGGCCAATATAGAAACCAGGCAAGTTGGCAGGGTACCTATTTAAATATACCTTTTTTAAAGTCCTGTTGGATGCATGTGCCAATATGGTACAATAATTGTAACACCAGTGGATGACTAAACTACCACTATATCTGGTACTAAAAACCATTCTTTCCAATACATTTCTGTTTTGCTGAGAGCTTGGAAATTGTACTTTCTTTTCTCAATTTTTACCTTTCATTATTATTAAGAAAAGAAGTTTAGTTGCCCTCTATTGCTACGCTTTGGCAGGCTCTTGGTTTTCCAAGGGAATGTTTAATCCTCTTGGTGACTCAATATCATGTTATGTCTAATCATACATACAAGATGGATCCAGCACATTCTAATGGAGATGGTCATTTTGCAAAATTTATTAACACATGAAAGCTTGTTCATAATCAGACATTCAACATTATGAAGTTGGTCACCTTGTCCTTCACTTGTCAATCTTCCCTCTCTAAAAGGGGTGTTGGGTCACCTTTATGGGGTGGTTCTTTAAGTCTAACGTGGTTTTAAATATTAGCTCAATCAAGAGTTCCTTGCAACTTGTTCAGATGATTAAACCATCCAAGAGTTTATTCACCATATTAGACAACTAAAATGGATGTTCTATGCACCTTACCATACCATATATAGCACTAAAGCTTCACACATTGTTGCATCACAACAGTAAAATTGTGACCGTCAATGACCATTCCAGGTTATGATGCATCTATTGGACATTGGAGGATTGTATGGCATTGTTCATCTCTCCCCATTTGTCAAGTTCCTATAACTTCCTAGCAAACCTCTAGTCAAAAAAGCTATCTACATCTATTACTGTCCCCTACCATACTGAATCCCACCAAGGTGCTCGCTGCTCCTCATTTCTCGGGACACTCAAGAACCTCTTCTTTCTTCTCCACTAGGGCTTCATCCTCCAAAGTTGTAGAGCTGTGTTACAGCCTTGCCAACAAGAAACAACATCAAAAACATCGATTGCAGTCGAGCCCACTACAAATATTGCTGCACCTTCCACAGAGACCAGTATCAAAAAGAGCTCCGTGCTTGTTTTTGAATAGCTGTGACCTTTTTTAAGCCAAAAAAAGTTCTGGAACCATTTAAACATATCATTGCCACTACCACAACTACTACCAAGAGAGCCTTAAAATGTTTCCATAACCATTTGAAATTAACATCTCAGACTTAGTTGTCATTGAAGTGGCACCAGCAATGCCTTGGTTTCTGTTTAGATTCTTGTATTTTGAAGCTATATATTGTGCATAAAGGATACATGAACTTTGTAAGTGGACTCTTGTCTAAGTATTATGGGTTATTTTATATTCTTTAGTCATACATGGCTTGATCCAAGGATGGCTGAACTACTACTGACTACCGTGACATGTAATGGTCAAGCATCGGTATGGTATTATATCACACCATACCATACCAACACACAATACGTAGTGTCGTACCGGTCAGGTATTGGTTCAGCCAAAATACAAATTTTAATTATTTTTTCTTTCATTGGCTTTAATTTTTCTAAGATGGTTGAAGTTCAAATATACTACTTTTGGGCTTTTCTTAAATGTTTCACATTTTTTTGGATTATAATGGTCCCGAGTGCAGTTGATATGGACATGAATCAGGCTGCTGTGCATTCGCTTTGATGCAGCGCAAAATACAGCTGGCGAGTATTATGATTAGCTGAACCATGTCAAGCCTCACAGAAGCTAAAAGATTCATGGCCAGGAACTTTGACAAACCTCAGGTTAGTTTTCACCAATTTTTCATATTTCCCTTGTCAAATATTTAGGCGTGAAAAGAAAACAAAGAGAGAAGAAATAGGAAATTACCCCTCTCGCACTCGATTTCAGCATGAATTGGGCTCCCAAACACTCCCCATCTATTCCACTTTCTCCCACCTTGTAAACCACTAAAAATGAGAGAAAGGGTCTGGACTCTGGAGAATCCTTTTCTCCCTCTTCCAATCAGTTCTCAGGCATGAAGCAACAGGTGCCAATTAGAACCGCTCAAAACCAAGGGAAACTGGTTGGTTCCACTCGATCTGGAGCGGTTTGACTTTGACCCTTGTCCTAAGCTGGGAGGCCTTATCATCCCCATTCCTTACCAATTCAGTAGGTACCACCCAAACCAGCCAGCTCAGGACAGTTTGGCAAACCTTTTTGATCATATATTTTCCATTGAGGATGTTAAATTTTTGTAGTGTTTTGCTCCACTTTATGGTCATACCAAGGGATTTGATCAGGCTCAAATTTTAGGATTGTGAAAGAATGCCTACATGGTTGGATTGCATGGTTACATTGAAAGTTATGCTGGAACAAACATGGAAGAGAATGCCTCAAGGTTCTTGTTGAGATAAGTTGGTGAGTGGAACCTACCCTGGATGACCACCAGCCTCATCACTAACATGAGAGAATTCAAGGTAGAAATTGACTCATAAATGTCCAATGATTTTACAAAAAGCAACCTTGTGAACATTAGTCCAACGATGACTTCACGAAGATTAATGTCACCAGAATTTTTTATACAAATTACTTTCATTGCATTTGGCATCAAGTTAGTTTTCAGCACAACATTTATCACCTCAAGCAAAGGTTTAATAAGGAAGATATGGTTGTTTTAGTGAAGATCATTAATGCAGAATGAAGTAGACAGAGATAGAAAATTAGGATATTGTCATTGCATGACCAGCTCAAATTGAGGATGATGTTTTGAATATTCTTAATCCACTTTTCTTGTTTCCTTCTTTAAGAAACAGTTGTTGGTTGAGTTCTTAGAAAAGTATTTTTTGTAATTATCTTTATTTTTCTAAGAATAATTGTATCTTCTTGGAGCTAGTAAGTCCTATGGGCCTGAGGAGCCCCACCATTATAAAAACCCATGTTCTCTCTCACTTTCCAATCATAGAAAGCAATAAAGGTCATATTCTAAGATTTAATTTCCATTCTTGGTTGTGGCACTATGGTTCAAGAGCAGAAAGTGGTGCAAGACTATGCTGAAGGAAGGACACATTGAGAGGAGCATGTTCCATCATGTAACTCTTTCGAGGATGAGTAACTTTTCTTTCCTCCAGGTAAAAGGCTTCTAAACTTTTTGACTTGTACACACTTGGTATGAAAGTTCTATTCATGAAATAGCTGTCATTGGAATTAACAAGATTATATATATATATATATATATATATATATATATATATATATATATATATATATATATATAGGTAGACTGGGCTCCGCTCGATCGAATTTCAGTCCATATCTGGTTGGATCCCCAGCCGTTGGATCAGCGCGCATCTCCAAGAATAAGCACCTAAAAAAGCGTGCCTTTAGGACTGAAAAAACAGGCGCACACGCCTGAAAAAAAACTTATTTTTTTTAGTTTTTTCAGCCTTGAAGGCATCTTCAGGGCTGAAAAGGACTAAAAAAATGAAAAAAAAAAACAGGGCCTTCTGCACCTGAAAAAAAAAGTCGCCTTCAGTTTTTTTTTCCAGCTCTGAAGGCATACCTTTTCAGATGCCTGTTCTCGGAGATGCGCGCTGATCCAATGGCCGGAGATCCAACCGGATATGGACTGAGATCCGGTCGAGTGGAGCCCAGTCTACCTCTCTCTCTCTTTATATATATATATATATGTTTTAGAAATTAGAGCAGAGAAAAACAGGATATGATATTGGAAAGGAATAAATATACAGAATGTAATGGGAAGACAAAATACATGATAGCAGAAATTCAATAATCAATTTTTTCTCTATTCTAGAAGATAGCAACATATATAACTGATGAATTTAATCCATTTTAAAAAGCAAGCCAAAAACCACAAAAAGCTTGTTAACCAAGAAAACATGAAAACAAAAGGAAACAAAAATAGCTTGGAGTATTAAGTACCTGGGCTCTCCCCAAAGCAAATGTTGGTACTAGAACTTTACCTCCTCCACTAATGCATTTATGGACCTAAGAAACAGGATGTATTAGTATATTAAACAAAATATCCATCACTAGAATGGTCAGGTTAACATGCCATCTGTATTACTTAAAGTGAAAAAAGATGGTGACAAAGATGGTAGAACAGTAGGTGTAAGATGTAGATTTTGTACCATTCCATATGCAATTACATAACTTAGTTACTAGTTGTCCATAGACTACATTAGAGAGATAACATATCTATAAGCGTACATATTGTAGGAGTACCCCTCAATAGTAAATTGTTATGTAATTGCATGTATTCCAACATTTTCTCCTAAAGTTTCCATGTAATAAGGATTTTCTAATCACTTCATCAAACTTGTGTCCATGGAGGAGTAGATTATTAAAGTCCATCTTCTAATGCAATTGAAAACTTTAGAAAGGTATCTTTGTTCAAGATCATGCATTTAGGATGAGAGCAGGCTGTAGGGCATGGTGGTCAAATCTAGGCCAAATTTGTTGTCTCCCTGTGTTTGGAGGCTTTTAATTTCAACATCATGATTTTGTCTTTCCCAAGATTTTCCGATGTTGAAGATTGAGATTTTATATATTAAAACCACCGTGGTTTTAATATATTAAAACCACCGTGGTTTTAATATATTAAAACCACCGTGGTTTTAATATCTAAGAAATGGCACACTTGTAGATTAACAATTTTAGATAACTGTTTGATATTTTAGTTGAAGAAAAAGAAAGCAAACCAATGTTTGATAGAAACCCCCTCTCTTTTCCTTATATTATACTCTCTCTCTATCTATTCTTATTTTCTCCAATCTTTCTCTCCTTACAATTATTCTACTTAGTTTTCGATCTTAAGACTAGTGCATTTGGATAAAGTGTCAGCTCTATATCAAACCTAACAAGTCCATCATCATTAAATTCATCTCATATGCCCACCAGAAGTTCAACTTTGTGGATGCTCTAAATGGTTTGTGCTACTTCCTCACTGATTTCATTACTTAAACATGCATATGATTTATGTTGAGGTTGTTTCATTATCTGGTTGGTGGAAGTGTTGATTTTTCCAGAAAACTTTAATATGGCTCACATTTTTAAACATAGATGGGTAACTCTTTAGCATTGACAGTCACCTCTAAGCAATGTCAAAGCAACGGAAGGTTATGGACCTCATGAAGTGGAAAATGGGTCCCACAAGCACCACAAATGTTTTCAGCCAGCTGACCAAGTAATAGACCAATGCCTGTGATTTTTGTCAATTAAGCAGAACAAAAAGGTGATGGTTGCAAGCAAGGGCACAATAAGCTATGCAAAAAGAACCATTGCCCCTGCTAGTCTGGACACAACTTTCTACCTTGTCAAAGTATTACATGGAGAAATCATAGAGGTTTTGTTAATAACGACCTTTGATTTATAACACTATTTCTCGCTTAACTTCCAAATGACTTTCAGTTTATTAAGTCTTTTGAATTAGCACTTTAATCATGTATTGTTCATCATTATTATATGACACTAAAATTTTATTAAACATTCTGATATATATGACATATCCAGAATATTTTTTGGTTCATTCTCTACCTGCAGTTTTTTTAGTAATTTTAGTGATTATTTCTTCTTCTTACGACTTCATGACAATTTTTTTTTAATAGTGTCTCAGAGCAAACATTTGAACCAGTCCCAAATGAAATAGCCAATAACCCAGATATGAACCCTTGCTTGGGCAGCTGAGGATCAACTATGGTGCAATATGTTAGCCTGATTTACAAGTCAGTTCCAAGGATGGGATGATTTGGGGGGCAGATACCAAGCACTTTACTAGCAATCACAAGATTGAAGCATGGCATTCCATGAACACTCAAGGGTGTTCTAATGATGCTCTCAGATTTAATCAGATAATTCTACAAATGTAACGCATGAAAAAGGTCAACATACAGCCTTTAAGAACTCCCTCTCTCGAGCATATTTGGAATCACGTATAGTTGTTGCATATGTGGATCTACAGAAACAAAGAAAATAAAGAAAATGAATGATCATATAACCTAGTAAAAAGAACATAGATAAAAATGTTCAAAGACAAAATTATTTTTGTATTCAAGAGTATAGCAATATACAGGCTTGAATGCACTAAATGAAAGACAACAGACGGTGCTACTTTATAGAACTTCACAGATGCCATTATGGAAAGCTCCAATAACAAAAGCATTCCAATGAAAATAGATGTAGAAAAGCTAACAGCAAGAGCAGAATTTAAGTTGGAATACATGCAGTTCCGAAATGATAATTTGACTCACATAATTTCATAATTTTTCTGAACAGAAATTTAAACCTCATTTCAGACTAACAGAATCCAAACTTCCTAAAAGAATGAATCAGGATCTTTATGGGTAAGCACAGCATTCAAAGACTAAAACTCAAGCCAAATGTAGCATCCAAAATTTTAAAGGAAGCATTAATTACAAAAATAAGCCGAGATTTAAAACTTCAAAGCATCAAGTAAACTTGAAATCAACTAAAAGGTCGGGAAAAAAAATTGAAGGACCCATTTTTTAAAATTGATTGGGCTTTTATCATTTTAAAACAATGTAGGTTTCGGATCAATTATTCAAGAGAAGACACAAGCTTCCAAAACACGAAATAGAACTCAAAGTCAAGTGACATGGAAAGGTTAGTTATGAAGGAAATCAAAGATTTCAGCAAAGACTATATTGTTTAGAATATCAAGATGTAACAACAGGTTTTTCGACATAGGTCAAATCATCCCTAGTTTTAATCACCACATATACACACATGCACACTAGCAATAGGAAAGTCACAATGCACATTCGAGAAAATAATAAACAAAAAATTTTAGATTCTACTACATATAAATTGTAGAAAAATAGTGGGACCTCTTTTGCATTTTTTCCTTCTTCCTAAGCTTGAAAAAGGGTTAGAATTGAACTCAGGATCAAAGAGGAATAGAAGGCTTCAGAAACTCACCTCCCTAAGAAATAGGATCAGAATTCAATTAACTTTTCCTTTCTTTTTCTTTTTCTTTTTTTTTAAAGATAGGACTTCTTTTTTCTGTTTTCTTAATCAATCAAGATTATTTAAATAGGAATTAGTTACATAGTCTAAGAAAAATGGAAGGGCCTCTTCGGTAGAAAAAATGACAGATGAAATCAAGACAAACTAGCATATAGCATATCATCTGAAATAAAACTTGAATTTTTAAATAGTATATATATATATATATATATATATATATATATATATATATATATATATATATGCCAATGGATGTACACAAACATGTACATTATATATCTACATCCTTCAATTTTTATGACTCCCCAATATTCTCAATGTTATTTCACCAGAAAATGTTCTCAACAATATATGGTTTTTACCTTCTCTCAAACATGACACTTTTCTCCATGATCACCTTCTAATATCCCCAATTCTACTACCAAGTACCTTTATGTGTTCCTAACTTATATATTCTCCCAGAACTTTTCCAGCAAATACCTAACACACTTTGCAATCTATGAAGGCCACATAATATTGGGTGTTGTTCCCATGTCTGAATTCCCCATTTCCCACAGAACACTATATTTTTAACCAATATACTTCAACATCTCATTTTCAGGCATCTATTATTTCCTTTTCCTCTTTTTCTTTTTTTTTTTGTCACTAGCAGCTGGATGCATAACTGCTAGCCTATAACTTATGGTTAAAGATCCATATTACTGAGTAGGTGATGAATTTTAGCATACTGATTCACAGATACATTTTACACCAATAACCAATTCCCCTGGTGTGTAAGAGTCTAACTTTTGAATCTTACAGCAGTAACATGCTAGAAACTCAGCAGGGTGAGGATCAAGAAAATAAATCAATAATGTTAACAAATTACATTCATGTAAGTTAGTTCCACTTAAAGCCACTTAAAACATAGACCTTCCTCAAAATAGGAATGCAATGAAGAGACCAGATTTAATACCTACACAAATGGATATCTAACCCATGACTTTTGATTTTTGAATGCACTGCTGGAAGGGATAAGCTATTAAGCCTTTTGCAATATTAAAAGATCTGAAATGGTTTTCAAAAAGCATATAACAGAGTACCATAAAAGAACATCTTTCCCATGCCCAATATAAGAATATATTTAAGTTACAAATTCAGTCTTCAAGTTGTTTCTTGAGAATTGAGGTATATTTTTCAAAATCAAAGGAAAAATAAGCAATTCATTTAAGGCTTGTGAACAACCTAGTGGGCACCACTGGAATTGTGTCAATTCTCAACAACAACAAAGATCCATACTGACAAAATTTCAGATAAGTTTTAGGTTCATATATTCCAGACATGTAACAATTTTTGCAATTTCAGTATAGATTAAGTTTTGTGGTACTCTGTTACAAGAAGGTCCAGCTGTAAGCGATCAATTTGAGCTGCTCCAAGATGTCTATCCGGTGTCATATTGTAATCCCCAGTGTACACCATAGCAGTGTCTCCAACCTTTGCATAAATCATCACAGCTCCAAGAACCTTAAACATGATTTAACTAAATTAAAATCAGCAAGACTTAAGAGAGGCACACATACACGAACATATAAGAAAAGAAGAAGCAAGCAAGCGATTTAATCTAAAGAACCTAAGTATAAGAGAAGTTTTGGCAAAAAAGGTATAACCAAAAGAATGATATGATTTACAGTTTTACACTATACATCACACAAACATAAGAATGAAGAAACAGGCTAGCATCATATAAAGAAATGATGATATGCTCAGCCAATATATCACATACTACCGCAGAGACCCAATACCTCACCCAAAAAGGGATAACCAGAAGGTTATTAATTTTGGTCCTTGGCCCTGCTCAAGTACCCAAGACCAAACCATCGCAATGCGACCAAATGTGGGATTAATGCATGCCTGTACAAATTCTCACAACCATGGTATTAGACTGTATCTCTATTTCCACAGCAGCCTATAAATCAATGCTTTCATCTAGAAAAGTAAAGAAGCAAGCTTTCATGAACTAGAAGAAACATAGGGAATCAGTAGATATTGGAGTACACATTATGTAGATATAGCTGAGATACTCCTATAAAGTTTTGTACCAGCTGATGGAAAGTATGAACAGAGAACAATCCCTCATATTTGCAGAAAGAGAGAAAGAGAGAGATCTTATGATAATCGAAAACCAGAGATTTGACCTGGTAACCTTGAAGTGAGTTACAAAACCAATGCCAACAAACTGAATGAAAAAGAGCAGCATTATTATTGAAAGAACATTGTTATCAAGTGGATCATCTAATAAAACACATTTTTCCAATCTCATATAAGCCCGGGCATTATGTCCCTGTCCAAGCTTTAAAAAAATGGAAAGTAAATAAGAACTTTATGGCTCAAGAGGTTCATTGTTCATGACAACTAAATGGAGTTTAAATTATGTTCGAAATCACACAAGGGTTTTAAGGGATGTTGGAAACCCAGCTCATAGGATGCTGTTTTCTTTTATATTGCTTATAGTTTACAATGTTTTGGACCCAATTAGTGGTATGGGCTCACTGTAGAAAGTCAGTTTCTTTGTCTGTACTATGTAGTACTATTCCTAAATGAACTCAGGTTAGGTAATGAAAACAGCACAAACCAGGCTATAAGGTTGAGTATATTGGCCAGCTGTAGGAGTCAGTTGGAAGGTTTATTTCGCAGGGCTCTTCCTCTTCGTCTCTATATTCTTTCGGTTCTTCCTTTATTCTATCCCCTTACTCTGTCAGATTTCTTCACTTAAGACTCTGCTAACTTTCTTTTTGATCTATGGATCTAATCTAATGCATCTGTTATTGTTACGGGTTGAAAAAGAATCAATTTTCTTGCTCTGCAGATACTGCTGATATACTGCTTAACAGTTGATTCTCTTGGCAGCTAAGCAAATTGTGCAGAAAGTTGGAGCTGGCCTGATCTCTTTATCAATTATTTTCATATCCAATACCCCTTTCAACCTGAATAACAAATTCAGACCACAAGAGTTCTTTATTTCTCCATTCTCTCCTTTTCCTCTCAAAATAAAAATATATGCATTTCATTTATTGATATTCCTCAACCTTTGTGGCCAAACTAGAAACTCTAGCACAGTCTCTGTTGCTTTCCTTCTTGTTAAATTCAAAATCAATTTAAATCTGTCCACTTTCTGCAGCAGGAGAGCTAATCTTTGGCTTTCTTTTAGAATTCTCTCTACCTCATTACTTCATCTACACTTGCTCATAGTGCAACACTTTCTCCATAGGGCATTGCATCAAGAAATCATGAATGTTTCTGAAAAACTATTCTCTTCTATTGATGATTGTGATAAATCAAAAATTACCTTCAGGAAGAATGAATAAGATACGGAGAAAGTAATGGGAAGAGAAATTATATTGTGCAGTGCAAGAATGTTGAAGATACAAAAGATTTAACAGGCAAAGCTTTAATAACACGACTTAGAAAAGAACACAGAATGAGTCATGCCAGAAAACGTAAGAATAACTAACATACATGCCCAGCATAATAAGCACGGATCTGAAGATCTTTATCAACTTGGACAGTCTGCTTCAAATCCAATGTTGTAACTACAAGAAAGATGGAGAAACATATTAAGCAATCATGCTACTGACCCTACAAGCATACAAACTCATATTTAGCAGAAATGAGAGAACATTAAATTAGATAATACATGCATCTCACTCCCATTAACCTTAAATATATAACCAGAAAAAATATGCTGCTCCAATGAATGATTGGAGAAATCATCAGCAGAACACAATATAAACCAGCATGTAGAGCACATACTTCATATTAGAGCTGCAATGTTGTTAATGCAGAAAGTGAAAAGTGAAAATTTATGGTGTCTCATCTGTAAATGAAACCATATAAGACACTTCAAGTAACATAAAATTCTATATATTCTTTTATTTTAAATACTTTGACAGACATACATGTTTATCATTAAATCATATCCAAACATGCAATTCTATGAAGCAGATAATTAGTCATTCTTTCATCATTTCCAAAAGCAGTCAATCTTGTGTTCATTAAATCTATAGGTGTGCGGAGCAAAAGCACAAAAGTAGCACCAAATCCTAAGTCTCAAAACTATATAAAAGTATGAATATTTCTTCCAGTGTGAATATTTTTGTAATCTGAAGATACCCCTTATGTTGGAAATGATGCAAAACAACACTCTGAATAGGAGTTCCTCAGAAAGCTAAAACAGCAATACTCAGATTGCCTAGAAAAATAGTCCTGCATGTCCCAAAACGTAACAATTCACACACATAAATACTCTGCAGTCTGCATGAACTTCCCCACCAAAGTTCCAATTTTTATATTGTTTGTAATTCTTCCCATACCACCCCAATCCCTAGCCCCACCCACTCATGGCAGGTGGTGCACAGGCCAACCCTCCCCCACACCCCAAACCAAAAAAACCTCAACAAGAATACTTACCATAAGAACCCGTTAAATTGAGCATTTTGTTTTTTGAGACTCTCTAATCTGTAATGGTTTTTCTTCATTAGTATTTTTCAATAAATGAATTCTAACAAAGAAATATCAACCAACACCCTCATCAAAAGGGCCTTCATAGGATCCAGAAGGTTTTCTTAAGATCAACAAGATCTTAAAGATAATAGACTTCATCGATGCTAAGCCACTAATTCACTTCCCTTATCAGGGCTTTAAAAGCGAGTTATTTTAGAAATTGTTTGTAAAGTAGATAGTGGCAATATCAAAAATAATAGAGTCTCTACTAAACTATTACACCATTATAGTCGAAATAATAGTTATTAATATGAAATACTGAACCACCCTGAACAGGATAGTTCAAGGCATGCCGAACCATATTGGCGGTCTACTCATGTGATTCGGGCATTTGATTCGAAACGCCCATGAAAATGGAATGAGGGAGCAAGAAAGCGAGGAAGAGAAAGAGGGGGGGTGGGAAGGAGAGAGAAAGGCCGGCAGTGGTCCGCCGAGGCCTTCGGGGCTCCACCCTCCTCTATGAGAGAAGAATAGAGAAAGAGGGGGAGGGAGAGGATTGGACTCAAGGGAAGGCAGCGGATAAGCCACTGGAGGGCCACTGAGGCCCTTGGACGGTGATAAAGGACCCCATGGCATCTGTGGGGTTGAAACAGGGGCGACCTACCCTCCGGTGGTCACCATCGACGTCTCCGCCAGCCTTCCTTTCCTTCCCTTCCTTTCCCTCCCTCCTCCTGTCTCTCTCTCTTTTCCTCGCTAATTCTCCCTCTCCCCCACGTTCATTTCCGTTCGGGCTCAGTACGAGGGTGTACCAACCCATACTGCCAACTAACCAACTGGCATAGGATCTGGTACCGAGTCGGTGAACCTTAATTGTTATATACCTAATCAACTATTGATCAATTTTCTTGAGAATCAATGGTCATTACAACAAATATAGTCAGCCGTTATAGCACTAAAAAGAGAAACAACATTAGTTATTAAAGTTTATTTTAATAGGAAAAACAATTAAAAGTAAATTAACTGCCATTGTTGTGTATGCTCACACACATTAACATAGTGAGAAGGGTTGAAATTGAAATAAAATCAAAACATCATTTGAGCATTATTTTACAATTTGATAATATTCTAATAAACAAGCATGATTGTACCGATGCTTAAAGAGTAAAATTTAACTAATATTATGGCCCACCATATGATTAATTTTGGGTTTGCCCTCTCATGGATTTTAATGATTTGAGGACACCTCAGCTAGTATCAAATTCCTATATACTCATAGATTCCAGCAACTTGAGAACACCTCACCCAACATAACAGCTGTCTGATATCTATCTTACTTCTGCTATGAAAATGGATTTTCAGTTCAATTGGCCAATCCTACTAATGTTCCTCTCTAATTGTTATTACCTTGTGGAATCCCAAACACATGCATCTTGCCTATGCTCTTGAGGGATCTGATCTGACCCCTTTTCCACTCAGTTGCAGCATGATCTCATCCTTTAGATCATCTCAATTTCAACTCACTCTAACATCTCTCATGCCTGACTATTATCCATGTCCCTTTGATCTCTCTATCAACTCCCTTTAGTCAATCGTCTTTTTTCATCATGAATCTTGCATACAAGATGCAAGTGACATGGAAAGGTAAGAGTGGGAAGGGAACCTTGAGGTGGGTCACTATGAAAAAGATATGGATACTGGGATTGCCAGGAAAAAAAATAAATAGGGGAAAAGAATATGATGAAGACAAATAATGTGTGGTTCCAATGGTGGAGTGAAACTCAAGAGGTGGAGATGTGTGGCCCCAAGTTCCAATCATAATAGTAGATATCAACTCTTTTGTATCAATCACCTCCTTTCACAGGAACCCCATTTTGTTTATTTTGGGGTAAAACCATGCCATACTAGAAAGGTGGAAGTAGTAGGATAGGTGAAGGCAGCTTAAATGAAGGGAATCAACTGCATTAATGATCTACATAATTTATAACCTACATCGATTATATTTTTTAGTAAGTTATTTTTATTTATAACATGTGCTTGAGCACGTTAATTATAACTAGTTCGCAATAAGAAAATTGAGATTTCAGATAAAACCCAACAACAATAGTGCATATAGCTCAGTCAAAACTGATAGTTAAGAAAAAGTCATTAAAATATGGAAAAATAAATTTTATCATGATTATATCAATTAAACATATGCACGATCAAACAACAAAAGAATGGAATAGACCTATTCAACAACCAAAACTCTACCTTGGAAGCAAAATTCGCAATACTTGCATTGGACTGCAAATTGGTAGGAGACTGGTATGATACAAAACCAAACCGGTTTGCTATGGTATTTGTACCCAAGAATTATTATTTTTTTTCAAGGCTTTTAAGCTTCATATATTTAGGTTTGAGTGGAAAATAGGGTTTTGCGAGTTTATTCTAATGGCTAAATACAATGCACTTTAATTTTTTATGTAAAGTATGGTGTGACAGTATAATAAATGTTAAATTAACAAATTATCACTGAAAAAATGTAAAATCCTTGTATGATAAAACTGGAAATGCAGCACACATGCATTTGTTCAACTCCAAGTCGAGCATCAATGTCCCCATACCTACTTACCCTTCCACTCTCTCCCTCTCTCTCCTCTCCTTCAGATCCCTTTTCCTCTCTTATCTTGAAATAAAGGGAGAAAAGCCTTTTCTCCCCCAACTTTTGAGGCCCAAAACTGGTACGAGGCCCTTAATGGAAAAAAAACACTCAAAACCAAGCGATTCTGTGTGGTTCGGCCCAATAAGGATCGGTTCAGTCTGGTTCAGGCTACATATCATGCTGAGACCATGGTCTGTATGATATGATACTGATGGGAGGTTCGATAAGGTATCATACACCATGCTTCGAAGAATAGATAAAAGGAGGTTTTGATTCAAAAGACTATATGGCAAGTGTGGAGCAATCAGCAAGAAAGTGAAAGGGTGATAAGCCTAGTAAGAGGATCACAATGATAAATTACTAAACTTGAGTCCAATTCTTCATCCACATCATCCATGATACTTAATAAATCCTTCAAGAATTACTAAGTACAAGAAACTACACGTACCTTTCTTCATGCAATCCACAATATGATCATAACTAAATTGCTCTTCCTCTCCTCTTCGTTCTACCATAACTTTACGGTAATCTTCTAACATCAATGGAGCCAAAGCCTTGGTAGGATACTGCATAATGAGGACAAACATAAACAATAAAATGCACATTGCCTCATAATATTTTAGCATTCCATGTCAAAAAAATAGAAAGAAAAAGAGAAAAAGAGTAAGGCTTTCCTAATCATATTTAGCAAATCCACTTTTAAGACATATTATATGATGTTGAAAGGATTCAAACAAAAATACCAAATGCACATAATGATACAAGGAAAACATAGTATCAAATAATTTTAGTTAAAAATGTTTGTAACCCAAGTGGGTCTTCTTTCTAACTTCTAATTAAACAATATCATTTTCATTGTAACTTAAGCTTCTCGTTCCTTAGCCTCTTAAAAAAATCACAAACTATGTCCAGTCTAAGTTATGAATTTAGATGCTGCTCCATACATGGAAGATCAGGCCACAGTGCCAACTGTACCCTCCATAGTGAAAAAGGAGCTCAACATGTTTCAGGGAGGTTTCAGGGGATACAAAGCATTTTCCTTTATAAAATGTTTATATACAGAAATACATATATAGGTGACTTTTGTAACATGCAAAGGATGCAAAAGGAGAACTTTATAAACCAAATACAATGATGGTCAGGGGCAGGACCAGAAATTTACCCTTCAGGGGGGCCAACATACACATACTTCTAAGACAAAAGTTATCTACTAAAATGACATATTATGTTGATGAAAATTGTGTTAAAGATTGTTTCTCATTAGAGTTGTGCTTCTGTACATTGTCAAATCTATCCATCCCTAAACTAGTTAAATAAAATAAACTATCATAGACAGATTTACTCATATCAACAAACAGGGCTTGTAGTTTTATAGATTATGAATTATATCTTGTCTTGGACAGATATTATCTCCTTTTTTATTTGAATGATTCCCAAATAAATATCAACAGTCACAACAAAGATGATCAGGTAAAACATACAATCATTTTGGAAATTCTAAAAGGAACATAAATCTACTTATGATGATAATGAAATACATGAATAAATATAGTTTGAAAAGTTACTGAGAAGATATAACAAGTCCCAAACATAAATCAAAAAATATATAATATTACTTTTGTATGTAAAAGGAGAAAGAAAAGGGACTACTTTCTTTTTCTCTTCATTTACTTCTACATCATTGTCTTTCAGTTCTATGAAATGGATTTATATGTAGGTGACCATGCAATGGTAGCAAAAGATTTTACATGGAAAGAGATTTAACGTAACATCTGCCTACTTTTAAGCTATAAAAAATGTGTATGAGAAAACATTGACTTGCATATGATGAACCATTTCGCAAAATCAGAATTGTTCTTCAAAGAAAATTCCTATATGTTCATAGCACAAACAATTTAGAAGAAAAAAAAGGCAATCAGAGAGTTTGTGAACTTACTGTCATGAAAATAGGCCCCTGATACCCACAGACTTCTGTAAAGTAAGGAAGGGCTCCAATATGATCCAAATGACTGAAAATATAAGTTTTCAAAAGGTAAATTCAATATAACCCAATTATCTAATTAAAAGGGTTAAAAGAGTTAGAATCACATTTGCAGAAGAATTATAATCGCATAAGTAAGATTATAATGCAATATAATAACATTGACAAACAACTAAATTATCAAGCTGAAGACTTTTGAACAGGAAGTCATTCATCAGAACAGAAAGTTAAATGGGAAGCTTGCCATTGTTCTTTTATATACCTTGCAACAAACTAGAGTTTATAGATTTAATCCCTGGAGCCGCATAATTACATTTTCTTTTCTTCTGAGTGATAGCTATTTTTGTTGTGGTTTGGTATTCGGTTCAGTTCTCTGCTTTGATCCACACTTCTAACTCTGATGCAGAAGAATTGGGTATTGTTGATCTCTATTTCCCCTCTAAATAACAGAAAGCTAAAGGCAGATTACTTCCATCTTTACACCACTGGCATTGGGCACACCAGTGCATGAAAAAGGAAGCATGAATGTCTATGATCCACAAATAGTGCTATTTAAGAATGCATGCAGGGATGCAAAATCCACCATCAATTTTTGTTATCATGACATTTTTGCCACCACTCAATCAAAGGCCAGCAACATCCATGGCATTGGGAAGTAACAAACTGAATGGCACTCACTGCTTGTGCCCATCTAAAATTAAAAGAAGGTATCATGATCTATGGCCCATTTAAAGATTTTTCACTATAACATGTGCAATGCACATGGTGTGGAGATAAAAGAACCCCCAAGTGTAGCCTCACAAGCCCCTGCAGAGTTGGCTTTTAATAGTAGAGTAGATTTTTGTGTATATGCACCCCCACCTCCCATTGCCACTCAACAAGGAGGCATGAGCTGAAACAGTTTGAGTTCAATAATAAAAGATGGGGAGTATCTGTGCTAGTAGTAGTAGAACCTTAGAAAAGAAATGAGGAAGGACAATCACAAAGAGGGGTCGGAAAAAAAACATACATTTGGAAAAAAAAGGTTGGGGGGGGGTGACTTAAGCATGATGTCAGCATGCCCATAGATTGGTATCTTAATCATAGGGATAGGACTTGAGCTCCAGAATTCTGGCTTCAACTGTAAGTAAGACTTTGGGTACTAACAGCTCTCCATAGCTTCCATAAAGGTCAAGTTTCTCCAGAAACACAAAACTGAAGAAGTAATTTTTGCACTAAGTCCTGTCAAGATTTCATGGTTATGAAGGTCTCCACCTAATAAACAAAAGAGGAAAATCAAAGCAAGTATATAAAACCAATATACAAATTCTTTCACTAATAAAATCAAAGAAGGGATCCATACAAAGATTGAATTAGTACATAAAAGGATAGATTACTATGACATAACTATCAGTTTACAGTCTATTTAACAACAGACTCTCACTGATATTCATGTGAATGACTTGCACTCTAGGACAGCAATGCTACAACGACCTGCAACTTGACAAGTTGCACTCGATAATCTACACATTAGATTGGAAATAATACCCCTAACTCTCAATGCAGTTCAATGAGAAGATGATGTGCACCCATAATCAACTTTTGCTACGTCATAGTTTGTCTAATCAACATTTCAGCAGAATGATCCTGGAAATAATTTAAATAAAATTTCTTGCTGTACCTTCAAATGATCTAATGAAGACCACAATCCAAAAGTTCTAGCAATCATGCTCTTCTTTTATTTTCATTTATTCTCTAATTTACTATGCTCGGGACCCTCCAGAACAGAATTGTTCACAGCAGCATGTTAAAATTAACCCTTAAAAAAAATAAATAAATAAAATAAATAAAGATATCAAAGAATGTGATGATAAGAATTTCTTACAAGTGAGTGATGATGATGCAGGTGAGAGCAGAGTTGAAATCACCAGTCTCGGATATGCGAGAGAAGTCGGGATAGCGGCGGTGGTCAAGATAGCCCATGTGCATCCCGCAGTCGAACATGATCCTCTTTCCCCCGATAGAGACCACGACGCAGCTCTTTCCCACCTCTTGCCCCGCACCTGAAAGTAATTCGGCTTCCAATACATTGTAAAGTCTCGCGAAGAAAGAAAGAAGGAAAAGTAGTAGGAGCGAAAATTGAACGGGGATGGGATCGGGATTAGATGGGATTTCGTACCTAAGGCCAGGCATTCAATCGCCATGATGGACTGCACAGGTTTTGGAAGGAAGGATGGACGAAGGGAATGGGGGATACTGGTTTGTATCGTTGTCGGGGCGGAGGAACAACGCCGGCGGACCCAGGCGGAGAGAGAAATCAGCGGCGGCGTAGAGATGAGAACAGCGGGAGCAGCGGCGGCCGAAGGGAAGGCCACGGGGGCAGCGCCGGTGAGATGGAAGGCAGCGAAAGCCGCGGCTTCCAATAAAAGGAATAAAAAATCTTTAGACGGAGGGCATCCTTATTTGAACCCGGACCGGAGATCGACCCGGGGCTGTGGGTCATCGGTCCGATTGTCGCGTAAGGGTGGCAATTTTGTCTGACGCTCGGATATCCGATCCGGACACAATAGATTTTATTCAATTTAATTAAATTTTAAAATAAATATAAATATTTTTTAAAAAAATTAAAATAGATTCGAAACTAATTTTAATAATTATATATCCCAAGCTATTATATATAAATGTTATTTAAATTTTTATATATAAATATCCAATACAAAATTTTATGATTTAAACTCTTAAATATGAACAACACAAAATCCCCACCAATATCTAAGCTTTTTTTTTTGGCCGCTCTAAGCCTCCCTCCCAATTGAGACTCTTTACATCTTCCTCCCAATCGAGACTTCTAAAAAAATAAAGAAAAAATCATAAAAAATAACAAAAAAATTAAGAAAAGTAAAGAAAAGATAGAAAAAAATTAAAAGATAAGAGCCATTTTAATGCGAAAGTGAGGTTAAAAAGAAACAACGGCAGTATATATTTGTTAGAGTCTATTTTAGCTGTTGGATTTCTGTTACAGATTCATTACAAGCTCTTTTATAAAGAAGAGGTAGTTCTGTAATTGAGAAAAGATTGAATAATTGTTTCTTCTTGAATCTAAGAACTCTTCTAATTTCTCTCTTAATTCTTTTTCCTCTCTTCTGTTATTCTACTATTTCTTTTTTTTAATCTGCATCATTGGTATAAGAGCAACGATCCTTGAAATGACTGAAGGAATGAGATCTCAGAAATGGAGACGGGAAATGACTTCTTTGCTTTAGGATTTTGAGCAGAGGTGGGAGCAAAAGCAATCAACCTTGCAGCAAGAAGCCGAGGATAGAACTAGCCAGATGATGATGGAGCTGAAGTTGATGGTTGCTGGGCTGAGTCTGTAGAACAATAAGCTAATAGGCAATTGAGGGCAACCCAGTACTGCACCAGCTACTAACAAGTTAAATACATCTAGCCCTCAATTTTGGCATAATTCTAGCAAATTGGAATTTTCCAAATTTGATGAAACTGATCTTGAAACTTGGTTGTTGAAAACTGAGTATTACTTTGAGGTAGTTAATATTTTGCCTGAAAATAGAATGAAACTAGCATCATTGCATTGAGTAGGAAAAATAATTTTGTGGCATCAGGGTTACATTAAAATTAGGGGAATGGCAGCTCATGAGAATTGGCAAGAGTATATGGATAATTTGAGGGCTATGTTTGGGAAGCAAGGGTTTGATGATCCCTTAGTTAAATTAAAGAATCTAAGGTAGGTGAATATTTTGCGGGAATATTTGGATACTTTTGATGCCTTGTATCCTAAGGCTGGTGTGAGAGAAGACCAGGCCCTTAGTTCTTTTCTCTCGACTCTTATTGATGAGCTTCAAATGCCTGTGAAGATGTTCAAGCCCCAAACTTTGGCAGAAGCATATGCCTTAGCTAGGTTACAAGAAATTATAGTTGCAGCAATCCAGAGTAACCTAAACCAAAAATCAAAACCTCTACTTACAATCCTTCTACACCCTCTTTCAACAGTACCTTCACCCCATCTAATTCTCAAAGACCTATTAATAGCAACCTTAAAGACCAATCTGGAATACTACCAACACCTAATATACCAAAACTACCAGCTACAGCTACAAAAAATCCAAAAGTACTCACCAGTAAAGAAATTAATGAAAGAAAGACTAAGGGGTTATGTTTATGGTGTGATGAGAAGTTTAGTCCTGGTCATAAATGTGCAAAGAAATATGTGCTCAGTATTGGAAGTGTAAGAAGAAGCTGTCATAGAGACTGAATTGCAGCTTTCTTTGAATGCAATTAGAAGAACTCCAGGTGCTCAGACCATGAGTGTTATTGGTTCTTGTGGAAAGAGAACATTACAGATATTGATAGATATAGGAAGCACTCACAACTTCCTAAACACTCAATACTGTTAAGAAGATGGGATGTGAGATGGCAAAGGTGACTGGAGTTCTGGTAGAGGTGGCCAATGGACAAGAATTACAGCATGAATATTACTGCAAGGAATTTAAATGGTGCATGCAAAACCAATGTTTCATAACTGAGGTGTTTATGTTGCCTCTTGATAGCTATGATTTAACATTGGGAGCAAGTTGGTTGGCCACTTTGGGTGAAATTATTTGGAACTTCCAAACTTTATAAATGAAGTTTCAGGTTGGAGGTACTTATCATGAATTACAAGGTCAACAGAAATAAGGGTTGGAATTGGTTACTAAGGACCAGCTTCAAAAATTGCAAAAGTCACATCAATTATCTTCTATGCAGCTTGTTTGGCATAAGGAGTATTGGTCTCAATCAACTGATGTGTCTCTCTATGCTCTTACTTTGCCAGAAAATTGTTAGCCTGAATTAATGCAAGTATTGCAACAGTTTGCTGATGTTTTCAAAGAACCAAATGCATTGCCACCTTTCAGGAGTCATGATCATAGGATTATATGAAAGGAAGGTTCTGCCCCTGCTAATTTTAGATCTTATAGATACCCAGCAATGCAGAAAGATGTTATTGAACAAATGATTGAAGAAATACTATAGATAGGTGTGATACAGCCTAGTCACAGTCCTTGTTCTAGTCCTGTGGTGCTTGTGAAAAAGAAGGATGGGTCTTGGCATATGTGTATTGATTATAGAGCTCTAAATAATGTTACAATCAAGGTTAAATTTTCCATACCTGTAATTGAAGAGCTACTAAATGAATTGGGTTCTGCCTTGGTGTTTTCAAAGATAGACCTAAAGTCTGGTTACTGCAGATGCGGATGCATCCTAAAGATGTTCATAAAACAGCCTTTAGAACTCCTGAGGGTCATCATGAGTTTCTTGTCATGCCATTTGGCTTGACAAATGCTCCCTCTACATTTAAAGATCTTATAAATAGGGTCTTTAAGCCATTTCTCAGAAAGTTTGTCTTAGTGCTTTTTTATGATATTCGTCCCTAGTAAGGAAGAGCATCTTGTCCATTTGCAGCTAGTGTTGAGTACCATGAGAGAGCACCAATTAGTAGCCAAAGAAAGCAAATGCTCCTTTGGATGTTCTCAAGTAGAGTACCTTGGTTATTTGATTTTAACAAAGAATGTGTATATAGATCATGCAAAAATAGCTGCTGTTCAGAATTGGCAGCCACCTACTATACTAAATTAGGGGGTTCTTGGGCCTTACTGGCTATTATAGGAGATTTATTTAGGGGTATGGGCAACTTGTTAAGCCACTTATAGAGCATTTGAGAAAGAATTCCTTTACTTGGAATGAGCAAGCTCAGTTGGCTTTTGAACAATTGAAAAAGGCCTTAGTTTTTGCAACAGTTGGTACTACCCAATTTTCAAAAGATCTCTGTTGGGGATAAACTCCACTTCCGTCGAAGTCCAGTCTGATGCTTGGCTTAACGCAACTGGCAATCACGAAAGAGCTTCGATCGAGAATTCTCCTCCAGCAGTCGGACCTCAATCGAACTCCTCTAGCGGCCAAATCTTAGCCGAACTCCTTCCGAACTCCTCAGCGGTTGAACTCCTCCTGGACTTCTTCCTCAGTCGGACTCCTACAGGAGCCGAACTTCTTTTGGATCTTTCCTTCAGACGAATATCTACAGGAGCCGAACTTCTTCCGAATTTCTTCTTCAGTCGGACTCCTCCAAAAGCCGAACTCCTCTCGGACTTCTTCCTTAGTCGGACTCCTACAGGAGCCAAACTTCTTCCGGATCTCTCCTTCAGACAGATGTCTACAGGAGTCGAACTTCTTTTGGATTCCTCCTTCGGTCAGACTTCTCCAAAAATTGAACTCCTTCCGGACTTCTCCCTCAGTCGGACTCCTACAGAAGCCGAACTTCTTTTGGATCCCTCTCTCAGTCGGACTCCTATAGGAGCCAAACTTCTTTCGAATCTCTCCTTTAGATGGATGTCTACAGGAGTCGAACTCCTTTCAGATTTTTTCTTCAGTCGAACTCCTCTAGAAGTCGAACTCCTCTCGGACTTCTCCCTCAATCGGACTCCTATAGGAGCCGAATTCCTTACGGATCTCTCCTTTAGTCAAGTTTTTATAGGAGTCGAACTTCTTCAGAATTTTTTCTTCAGTCGAACTCCTCCAGAAGTCGAACTTCTTCCAGACTCCTCTTTCAGTCAAGTTTCTACAGGAGCCGAACTTCTTTTGGATCTCTTCTTCAGTCAAGTTTCTATAGGATCCGAACTTCTCCTTCAGTCAAGTTTCTGCAGGAGCTGAACTCCTCCTTCAGTCGAATTTCTACAGGAGCCGAACTCCTTCCGGACTACTCCTTCAGTCGAATTTCTACAGGAGCCGAACTCCTTTCGGACTCCTCCTTTAGTCGGATTCCTTCAGGAGCCGAACTCCTTCCGGACTTCTTTTTCTGCTGAACTTCTTCAGGAGCCGAACTCCTTTCAACTTCTCCTTCAGTCGGATTCCTTCAGTGGATTACTCCCAGATGATTCCCTCCGGACGTATTTCCTTTAGGAGTCTAAATTTTTCTAAAATTGATGTATGTCGAAGTTCTTCACTAACCAATGCCTGCTTTCTCTGAGCTACGGCTATTAAATCTCGACGAACGATCGCCATCAATCTGCTATAGACGATGCTACAGGCAGTGCCCCCTCTATGATAGACTTCATCAAACCTCGAGCGGTCTACTACCAGATGGTATGGCTGTCACTATTAGTATGACGATACCTTTCTCTCTATACCAAACCTCACGTGACCCCGAGCGGCCCACTATCGGACGGTATGGACATTACCATCAATCAAGCTCCGTCTATAAAAAGGGATCCTCCAAATACGTTTTCTCTAAGCTCTCTTCTTCTTTTCAAAATTCTACCAAACTCTTTTCTGAGCACTCCATTTTTGTTGGTCAGAAGAGCTGACTTGATCGTCGGAGGATTCCGTCGGAGCCACCACCATCGACTCCGGATAAAACTTTATTTTGTAGGTCACCGACGGCAACCTCGTCTTCCTTGGCTCTAGCTCGATTCGACATTAATCAGATTCTGCAATAATAGAATTGGTGCTAGAGGAAGGGCCTTTATTTTCGAGGTATCCTTATTCTTAAAGGACTGCTCAGTCTATCTTATGGAGCTTCTTCTCCAAGGTTCATCTCCATCCTCTCCTTCAATCCTAAGAAATATCTTCAAAGAAGATGACTATCAAGAGATCTACCACTTCTGCCATCAGATCCGAGCTAGATCTATCTGTTTCAACTCCAGCACCGGTGCTTCAACCACCACCTCCATCGATGGTCATGGTGGATTTGGAGCAGTTTAACCTATTGATGCAGTGAATTTAGGGCCTCACCAAAATGGTGCAGACCATGCGGCAGCCCTCGGTGGTGGTTCTGTCAGAAAATCCATCATTGAGATGTCAGGAATCGATCCTAAGGAGGGGCACTTGGGCTAGCATATCCGTCGCTCCAGAAAAAAAAATAGAGAGCAGAGGATCCTTGCTTGGATCATGGTTCTTCTCTGGAAGGAACCTTCTCCATCCACGATCGGAAGCCTTCCAAGACCTGCGATCGAGTTAACATCCTCGATCAAAAATTATGGAAGATGGATCGACGAATTGAGGAGCTCGACCACGTCATCCCAGCTCACCATGACGACATCCGCATCGATCCTTCTTTTTCTTTTCGAATTATGCAAGAGCCCATTCCTCTAAACTTCAAGCTCCCCCAATTTGAAAGCTACGATAGAACCTCTGATCTGATCGATTATCTGAAAGCCTTCTGAAATATGATGCTGCTCCATGGTGCACCAAACGCCATATTATTCCAAGCTTTTCCATCTATCTTAAAGAAAGCAGTAAAAAATTGATACTCGACGTTGAAGTCGGGTATGATCTTTTTCTTTGACCAGATGAGCCATCAGTTTGTGGCTCACTTCGTCAGCAGCCGACGTCCGCATCGAGATTCAGATTCCCTGATGAACATCAAGCAGAAAGAGGAAGAATTCATTCAAGCTTATGTTATCCGATTTAATGCTGCTACATTGGAGGTCCGAAACCTAGACCAGTCAGTTGCGATGGTCACACTTAAGGATGGCCTTCAGAAGAATAATTTATTGTTCTCCCTAGAGAAGAAGTATCCTAAAAATTTTGCCGATCTACTAGCTCAGACCGAGAAATATGCCCGTACGGAAGAAGCCTTCAAGTTGAAGGATGAAGAAGACGTAGGAGAGCGGCAGACGAATGAGTCTAGCAAACCCATGGTTGATGGAGGATCGAATGAAGTTCGACCGTGCTCACGAACTCTTTTTGAGCGCAAGCGAGGCCGAACTCCCCCTCGAACTCATCATCAAAGAAGCTCCGATAGAAGGATGCGAAGTTCTCCCTTCTGAAGGTTTCATAACTACGCCCTCCCTCAATGCTCCACAGATGCTGGCTTGAAGCAAGTCAATGGCACTACCGTAGCTAGAACCACCAATGAGGGAGGAATAATAAGAATATCGATCGCCTTCCAGCATCATCAATGCTATCTCTGGGGGGGCTTAGTACTTCGGTGAGCCACCATCTCTTAGTCTCAGAGCCAGGAGAAGCTTGCCCCAAATTAGAAAAACCCATATGAAATAGAAAAGATCGTTCGGCCCGAAACTTATCGTCTAAAGAAGCTTGGAGGAACAACGCTCCCATGACCTTGAGACTCAGAGAATCTGAGAATGTACTACCGATAATTTTTCTTCAATAAAACTCCTCCATTTCAATATTATTATTTCTTGATGCAAAAACTATTTGATGATAGGAAAGAAGCAATTAATAGTGACCATGTTAGAAACAGAAGGAGAACCTCATCCTAACATGAGCAAGTTAAAGGCCTCATTCATTTTAGATGAGATGGGGAGAGAGGCTCTGACAATGATCCTTATGTGCCCCCATAGCCCATTAGAAAAAGGAGAAGAACCTCATCCTAACGCAAACAAAGTCGAAGCTCCGTTCATTTTAGATAAGATGCGAAGAGAGGCTGATGACTTGCTCTTATGTGCCCCCACAGCTCGTTAGGAATAGGAGGAGAACCTCGTCCTAACGCAAGCAAAGTCGAAGGCCTCGTTCATTTTAGACGAGATTGGAGGAGAGACCCCGACAATGGTCTTATGTGCCCAATAATCCGTTAGGAATAGAAGAAGAACCTCAATCCTAACGTGAGCAAAGTTGAAGGTCCTCGTTCATTTTAGATGGGATGAAGGAAAAGGCTCTCCAACAGCCCATTGAATGCCCATACGTCAACAGGATATAAGATCTTCCTGGACCTCAGTTGGAGGTGAGATCTCCCCCGAGCTTCAACTTCAACTCCAACCTTGGTTGGAGACAAGAATTCCCCTGAGCACCTTCAACATCTACGTTAACAGAAGATAAAATCTCCTTGGACCTCGGCTGGAGATGAGATCTCTCCCAAGCTTCAACTTCAACCTCAGCTGGAGATAAGATCTCCCTTGAGCTTCAACTTCAACTTCAACCTCGGTTGGAGATAAGATCTCCCCCGAGCTTCAACTTCAATGTCAACCTCAGCTGGAGATAAGGTCTCCCCTGAGCCTTAACCCCAATGGGTGTAGAGCCCGAAAAAGGACTTTGGTAGTCATCTTTTTTGCACTTTCTTCCTTCGAATTTTGAACTCAAAAGTGGGGAGACTATTTTTGAGGATAAATTCCGCTCCCACCGAAGTCCAGCCTGATGCTTAGCCTAATACAATCGGTAATCATGGAAGAGCTTCAATCGAGAATTCTTCCTCCAGTGGTTGAGCCCCACCCAATCTCCTCTAGCAATCAAACTCATTCAGAAGCCAAACTCCTCTAGCAGCCGATCTCATTCAGCGGTTGAATGCCTCTAGTGGTTGAACTCCTTCCAAATCTCTCCTTCAATTGAATTCTTTTAGGAGCCAAACTTCTTTCAGATCTCTCCTTTAGTTGGATACTTTCAGGAGCCGAACTCCTTCTAGACTCCTTCTTCAGTCAGATTTCTATAGTAGCCAAACTCCCTCCAGACTCCTTCAGTTAGATTTCTATAAGAGTCAAACTCCTTCCAAATTTCTCCTTTGATTGAACATCTCCACCAATCAAACTTCTTCTGAACTTCTCCATCAGTCGAACTCCATCTGGATTTCTCCAATGGATTCCTCCCAGATTTCAACTAGCATTCCTTCTAGATGATCCTCTGTAGTCATGTTCCCTTTAGGAGTTCAAACTCTCTTGGAATTAATGTATGTCAAAGCTCTTCACCAACCAATGCCTGCTTCCTCCGAACTTCGACTATTAAATCTCAATGAATGGCCGCTTCACGGCAATGGACACCACTCTCCATAACAAACTCCACATGGACCCAAGCGGGCCACTATCGAATGGCCATATCATAACAACGGACATCTCTCTTCATAACAAACTCCACGTGGCTCCAAGCGGCCCACTATCGAATGGCCACATCACAACAACGGACACCTTTCTCCATAACAAACTCAACGTGGCCCCGAGCGGCCCACTATCAGATAGGTACAACATCACTATCAGTTTGCTATAGGTTCCATCTATAAAAAGGGATCCTTTAGATATATTTTCTCTAAACTCTCTTCTTCTTCTCGTAACTCTACTAAATTCTTGCCTGAGCACTCCATTTCTGTTGGCCAAAAGAGCTGACTTGATCGTCGAAGGGTCCTATCGGAGCCACCCCCACCGACTCCAGGCGGAATTTTATTTTGCAGGTCACCGATGGCAACCTCTTCTTCCTCGAGTCCAGCTCGATCCAGTGTCAATCAGATTCTACACCAACACCCCTTATGTACCCCCATAGCCCATTAGGAATAGGAGGAGAACCTCATCCTAATGCGAGCAAAGTCGAAGATCTCGTTCATTTTAGATTAATTGGAGGGAGAGATCCTGACAACGGTCCTTATGTGCTCCCATAGCCCATTAGGAACAGGAGGAGAACCTCATCCTAACATAAGCAAAGTCGAAGGCCTCATTTATTTTAGATGGGATGAGGGGAGAGGCCCTAACAATGGCCCTTATGCGCTCCCTATAGCCATTAGGAATAGGAGGAGAACTATTCATTTTAGACGAGATAAGGGGAGTGGCGCTGACAACGGCCTTTATGCGCCCTTACAGCCCATTAGGAATAGGAGGAGAACCTCATCCTGATGCGAGCAACATTGAAGACCATGTTTATTTTAGATGAGATGAGAGGAGAGGCCCTGACAACGGGCCCTTATGTGCCCCTACAGTCCCATTAGGAATAGGAGGATAACCTCATTCCTAACGTGAGCAAAGTCAAAGGCCTTGTTCATTTTAGACGAGATGAGAAGAAGAAGATAAAATCTTCCCTGAGACCTCGAGCTGGAGATGAGATCTCTCTCCGAGCTCCTTCAACGTCTACGTCAACAGGACATAAGATCTTCCTTAGGCCTTGGCTGGAGATGAGATCTCCCCCGAGCTTCAACTTCAACCTCGGTTGGAGACAAGATCTTCCTCCAAGCTCCTTCAACGTCTACAGTCAACAGGAGATAAGATCTTCCCTAAGCCTCGGCTGGAGATGAGATCTCTCCCGAGCTTCAACTTCAACTTCAACTCGGCTGGAGACAAGATCTCCCAAGCTCGACTTCAACTGTCTACCTCAATGGAGATAAGATCTCCTTAGACCTGGCTAGAGATGAGATCTCTCCTGAGCTTTAACTTCAACCTCAACTAAGACAAGATCTTCCCCGACTCCTTCAATGTCAATCAATAGGATATAAGATCTTCCTGGACCTCAGCTTGGAGGTGAGATCTCCCCCGAGCTTCAACTTCAACTTCAACCTCGGCTAAAGACAAGATCTCCCCCAAGTCTTAACTTCAATGTCAACCTCAGTTGGAGATAAGGTCTCCCCCGAGCTTTAACCCCAACGGGTGTAGAGCCTAGAAAAGGACTTCAGTAGTCATCTTTTTTGTACTCCCTTCCTTTGAATTTCGAACTAGGAAGTGGGAGAACTATTGTTTGGGATAAATCCTGCTCCCGCTGAAGTCCAGCCTAATGCTTAGCCTAATACAATCGATAATTGTGGAAGATCTTCAATCAAAAATTCTCCTTTCAACGATCAAGTCCCACCTGATCTCCTCCAGTGGTCGATCTCATTCAGTAGCCGAACTCCTCCAATAGTCGATCTCATTCAGTAGCCAAACTCCTTCAGCAGTCGAATCCAATCGAACTTCTCAGTGGTCGATCCCCAGTCGAACTCCGCAGTGGTCAAACTCCTTCCGGATCTCTCCTTCAATCGGATTCCTCCAGGAGCCGATCTCCTTTCGGATCTCTCCTTAGTCAAATACTTCCAGGAGCTAAGCTCCTTTCGGACTCCTCCTTTAGTTGGATTTCTATAGGAGCCAAACTTCCTCTGGACTCCTCCTTTAGTTGGATTTCTATAGGAGTCAAAGTCCTTCCAAACTTCTCCTCCAACTGTACTTTCCTACCAGTCGGACTCCTCCTGAACTTCTCCATCAATCGAACTCCATCTGAATTCCTTTAGTGGATTCCTTCCAGATTTCAACTAGCATTTCTCCTGAATGATCTCCTCTAGCTTTGTTTCCTTTAGAAGTCCGAACTCTCTTAGAGTTGATGTATGTCAAAGCTCTTCACCAACCAATGTCTGCTTTCTTCGAACTTCAACTATTAAATCTCAATGAACAGCCACTTCATGGCAATGGACACTACTCTTCATAACAAACTCCACGTGGTCTCGAGCGGCCCACTATCGAATAGCCACATCACAATAATGGATACCTCTCTCCATAACAAACTCCATGTGGCTCCGAGCGGCCCACTACCAAACGGCCACATCACAATAATGAACATCTCTCTCCGTAACGAACTTCACATGGCTCCGAGTGGTCCACTATGAGAAGAACCTCATCCTACAAACAAAGTCGAAGGCTCGTTCATTTTAGATAAGATGCGGAGAGAGGCTCTGATGATTGCTCTTATGTGCCCCCACAGCTCGTTAGGAATAGGAGGAGAACCTCGTCCTAACGCAAGCAAAGTCGAAGGCCTCGTTCATTTTAGACGAGATTGGAGGAGAGACCCTGACAATGGCTCTTATGCACCCTCACAATCCGTTAGGAATAGAAGAAGAACCTCATCCTAACGTGAGCAAAGTTGAAGGTCTCGTTCATTTTAGATGGGATGAGAGGAAAGGCTCCAACAACAGCCCCATTGTGCCCAACAACAATAGGAGATAAGATCTTCCTGGACCTCAGTTGGAGATAAGATCTTCTGTCTTAACTTCAACATCAACGTCGACCTCAACTGAAGACAAGATCTCCCATGAGCTTCAACCACAACGTCAATAGGAGATAAGATCTTCCTGAATCTCGGCTGAAGACAAGATCTCCTCCGAGCTTCAACTTCAACATCAACCTCGGCTGGAGACAAGATCTCCTCCGAGGTTCAACATCAACGTCAACCTTGGCTGGAGGCAAGTTCTCTCCCGAGCCTCAACTTCAACATCAACCTCAACTGGAGATAAGATCTTTCTGGACCTCAGTTGGAGACAAGATCTCCCCCGAGTCTCAACTTCAACGTCAACCTCGGTTGGAGATAAGATCTCTCTTGAGCCTCAACTTCAACGTCAACCTTGATTGAAGATAAGATATCCCCCAAGCTTTAACGTCAACGTTGACTTAGGCTAGAGAGAAGATCTCCTCCGAGCTTCAACTTCAATGTCAACATCATATCTCGATTGGAGACAAGATCTTCCATCAGCTTCAACCGCAATGTCAACAGAGGACAAGATCTCTCTAAATCTCGGCTGAAGATAAGATCTCCCCTGAGTTTCAACTTCAACATCAATCTTGGCTGGAGACAAGATCTTCCATGAGCTTTAATTTCAATGTCAATCTCGGTTGGAGACAAGATCTCCTACGAGCTTCAACCGCAACGTCAATAGGAGACGAGATCTCCCTGAACCTCAGTTGGAGACAAGATTCTCTCCGAGCCTTAACTTCAACATCAATCTCGACTGGAGACAAGATCTCCCACGAGCTTCAACTATAACGTCAATAGGAGATAAGATCTTTCTGGATCTTGGTTGGAGATAAGATCTTCCCTGAGCCTCAACTTTAACATCAACCTTGGCTGGAGGCAAGATCTTTTTGGATCTCGACTGGAGACAAGATCTTTCTTAAGCCTCAACTTCAATGTCAACCTCAGTTGGAGGCAAGATCTCCCCCGAGCTTCAACCCCAATGGATGCAGAGCCCAGAAAAGAACTTCGACAGTCGCCTTTTTTGTACTCCCTTCCTTCGAGTTTCAAACTCAGGAGTGGAGGGACTATTATTGGGGATAAATTCTGCTCCCATCGAAGTCCAATCTGATGCTTGGCCTAATACAACTGGCAATCATGGAAGAGCTTTGATCGAAAATTCTCCTTCAGCGGTCAGACCCCAATCGAACCTCTCCAATGGCCAAACCTTAGTCGAACTTCTTTCGAACTCCTTAGCGGTCAAGCCCCAACCGAACTCCTCCAGTGGCCAAACTCCTTCCGAACTTCTCCCTCAGTCAGACTCCTATAGGAGCCGAACTCCTTTCGGATCTCTCTTTTAGATGAATGTCTACAGGAGTCGAACTTCTTCCAGATTTCTCCTTCAGTCGGACTCCTCCAAAAGCCAAACTCCTTCCGAACTTCTCCCTCAATCGAACTCCTACAGGAGCCAAACTCCTTTCGGATCTCTCCTTCAGATGGATGTTTATAGGAGCCAAACTTCTTCTGAATTTCTTTTTCAGTTGAACTCCTCCAGAAACCAAACTTCTTCTGGACTTTTTCCTCAGTCGGACTCCTACAGGAGTCGAACTCCTTCTGAATCTCTCCTTAAGATGGATGTCTATAGGAGCCAAACTCCTTTCGAATTCTTCCTTCAATCGGACTTCTCCAGAAGTTGAACTCCTCCCAGACTTCTCCCTCAGTCAAACTCCTTTAGGAGCCGAACTTCTTTCGAATCTCTTCTTCAATCAAGTTCTATAGGAGCCAAATTCTTTTCGGATTCCTTCTTTAGTCAGACTCCTCCAAAAGCCGAACTTCTTCCAAACTTCTCCTTCAGTCAAGTTTCTACAGAAGTCGAACTCCTTTTGGATCTCTCCTTCAGTCAAATTTTCACAGGATCCAAACTTCTTTCGGACTCCTCCTTCAATCAAGTTTCTACAAGAGCTGAACTCCTTCTAGACTCCCTCCTTCAATCAGAATTTTACAAGAGCCGAACTTCTTTCGGACTCCTCCTTCAGTCGGATTCCTCCAGAAGTCGAACTCCTTCCAGACTTCTCCTTCGATCGAACTCCTTCAAGAGCCAAACTTCTTCTTCAGTCGGATTCCTCCAATAGATTGCTCTCGGATGATCCCCTTCAGACATATTTCCTTCAGAAGTTCGAACTCCTCTGAAATTGATATATCTCGAAGTCCTTCACCAACCAACGCCTGCTTCCTCCGAGCTATGGCTATTAAATCTCGATGAATGATCGTCATCAATCTGCTATAGATGATGCTATAGGCACCTTCCTCCATAATAGACTCCATCAGATCTTGAGCGGCCCGCTATCAGATGGTATGGCTGTCACTATCAGTCTGACGATATCTTTCTCTCCGTATCGAACTCCATGCGGTCTCGAACGATCTACTATCGGATGGTATGGCCATCACCATCAATCAAATTTCATCTATAAAAAGGAATCCTCCAAATATATTTTCTCTAAGCTTTCTTCTTCTT